>JAFMZF010000017.1:0-34592 GCA_019155655.1 Kregervanrija delftensis | reverse complement strand
GCACCAACCAACTCCGCACCAACCAACTCGCACCAACTCAACCAACTCGCACCAACCAACTCGCACCAACCAACCAACTCGCACCAACCAACCAACCAACTCGCACCAACCAACCAACTCGCACCAACCAACGAACCAACTCGCACCAACCAACTCGCACCAACTCGCACCAACCAACTCGCACCAACCAACTCGCACCAACCAACTCGCACCAACCAACTCGCACCAACCAACTCGCACCAACCAACCAACTCGCACCAACCAACCAACCAACTCGCACCAACCAACTCGCACCAACCAACTCGCACCAACTCGCACCAACCAACCAACCAACTCGCACCAACCAACTCGCACCAACCAACTCGCACCAACCAACTCGCACCAACTCGCACCAACCAACTCGCACCAACCAACCAACTCGCACCAACCAACCAACCAACTCGCACCAACCAACTCGCACCAACCAACTCGCACCAACTCGCACCAACCAACCAACTCGCACCAACCAACTCGCACCAACCAACTCGCACCAACCAACTCGCACCAACCAACTCGCACCAACCAACTCGCACCAACCAACTCGCACCAACCAACTCGCACCAACCAACTCGCACCAACCAACTCGCACCAACCAACTCGCACCAACTCGCACCAACAACCAACTCGCACCAACCAACTCGCACCAACCAACTCGCACCAACCAACTCGCACCAACCAACTCGCACCAACCAACTCGCACCAACTCGCACCAACCAACCAACTCGCACCAACCAACTCGCACCAACCAACTCGCACCAACCAACTCGCACCAACCAACTCGCACCAACCAACTCGCACCAACTCGCACCAACCAACCAACTCGCACCAACCAACTCGCACCAACTCGCACCAACTCGCACCAACCAACTCGCACCAACTCGCACCAACTCGCACCAACTCGCACCAACCAACCAACTCGCACCAACTCGCACCAACAACCAACTCGCACCAACAACTCGCACCAACCAACTCGCACCAACCAACTCGCACCAACCAACTCGCACCAACCAACTCGCACCAACCAACTCGCACCAACTCGCACCAACCAACTCGCACCAACTCGCACCAACTCGCACCAACCAACTCGCACCAACTCGCACCAACCAACTCGCACCAACCAACTCGCACCAACCAACTCGCACCAACCAACTCGCACCAACCAACTCGCACCAACCAACTCGCACCAACCAACTCGCACCAACCAACTCGCACCAACCCAACTCGCACCAACCAACTCGCACCAACTCGCACCAACCAACCAACTCGCACCAACTCGCACCAACCAACTCGCACCAACTCGCACCAACTCGCACCAACAAATATAATTTCAAGCTATATCATTGTTATTTTAATATGCACATACACTGAAAATTGTGAAAATTAGTTTTAATTTTACTGATTATGGTAATTAGAAATGTTGTTAATACAGGATAAATTGTTATAGAATTATCAAGAAGATTCTAGAATAAGAAAAAGTAATCAATGAATGATGTTGATATAGAATGGATTATCACAGAATGATAAAGAATATTCTAGAATGATATTAAGGGTTCTAGAATCAGTAAAACTAGTGATTCTATTGATCAACAACAATATATAATTTATGTAAATTAAAGAACATATTAGAACATTAAGGATTTTGCATCGAAACCCCACATCTCAACCAGTAGCGTGACAGACTATTTGTAATCCTCAATACCTAAATAAATAAGTATGAGGATTAAGTTAATCTCACAGGTTGATCGGTTACAGATGTGGTTCTGTAAATAGATAAGAAAAAATACTTACTATTGGTGGTGTGTAAAGTAACCGATGGATTTAACTCAGAAAGAATAGATAATAGATGATAACAAATATAATATATTGATATATATTTTTATATAAAAGATCTCCCCGAAAGGAAAGAAGTAAAAGGTTGTAAATAAGAAAGAAATAAAAGTGGGAATAGCATAGCTTATATACACGGTTAAATGAAGTTATCCACATTGATTTTCTTATAACTTAATATCCAGTTGAATGTTTCTAATCCTTTTAACCAATTAATTAATAATAACTATGTGTACTTATCGGACATTATTTATCGGCTTTTATTTTCAGTGTATGTGCATACTAAAATAACAATGATATAGCTTAAAATTATATTATCTCAGTAACCTGTGAAGTAATAAATTAGTGACATAATTTTCACAGGTTCCAACAGAACATAAATAGAGCTAAGTTTCTCTTTGTTTTATTTATAGTTAAATAGTTTTATAAAATTATCAATTAGAATACAAGAAAGTTGAACACCTTATAATTAAATCTTAGGATAAAAAACCTCTAATTAAAATACAAACTCGCACCAACTCGCACCAACATTTCTGATTACTATATTTCCATAAAATTATATCTAATTTTCACATTTACGTCTGTAGGAGCGGGAGTAATAGAGTGGTTACATATCTATGCATTCAAATTACATAAACATTATCACAGATAATAATTAAATAACATTACAAAAAATTAAAATCAATTGTTGTCAGAAGTCTGCCAAGTATAAAAAATTTGAGTATACGAAATCATATTTCATGCATAACCTTCACGAATGTACTCTTTTACTGATAATAGCAGCAACTAAATTTTTATGACCAAGCATAACCTGCTAGTCCTATATTATATTCTTTAATAAACTAAAGCGATTAAACCGTATAAACACCAAGAAACTGTAACAAATCCAGCACCTGCATCGTAAATAGCCAACGTGTATGACGATGATGATGATGATGATGATGATGATCCTACGACACTGGATTCAGAAGCGGTTCCCGAATACAAGTCAATATTGGTTCCTGTGGAAGTTAGACCTGTCTCTGACACAGAAGTCTTAATTGTGGTATCAGCCATAGTATTCTCTCCTGTTTTAGTACTTGATAACAAAGTTTCGCTTGAAGAAGAGACAACTTCTGTGGCATATGTTTTGCTTAGAGCAGGAACCGTAACTTCTGTAGCATATGTACCGGTTAAAGAAGGAACAATAACTTCTGTAAAACTAGTATCCGTAAAAATATTTGTGCCACTAGAAGTAAAATTAGTGTCCTCTTCACTTAAGTAATTAGTTTCGGAAGATTCATCACCATTGTTTGTTGAACATTCAGATGTAATGACCGTAGTATATGTAGTAGATATTATATTACCCTTGGAATCTGAGAATGTTGAACATGAAGTTATAGTTCTCACTACAGTGGATACAATGTATGCAGTAGTAATGGAGACTTCACCTTTTGGCTCAGTTGACCCAGTCAGCGACGTAATAAATGGAGAGACATACTCTGAACTACTTATCAAACTCGAAGGTTCGCTAAGGGTAGAACTAACTTCAAAAACATGCGTTATTGTTGAGTTAGCGTATGGTGCAATTATACTTGTAGAAACAACGGTAACAATTTCAGTGGTAGTACTTGGAACACCATTGGAGTTTGTGGTCACCACAGTTGATGTGAACTCAGTAGGAATTGAACCACTGGAGATAGTAACCGTATTATATGGGTTGGTTGGAACAACGGTAACAATTTCAATGGTAGTACTTGGAACACCATTGGAGTTTGTAGTCACAACAGTTGATGTGAACTCAGTAGGAGTTGAACCGCTGGTGATGGTGATAGTATCATATGGCTTAGTTGGAACAACAGTAACAATTTCAGTGGTAGTACTTGGAACACCATTGGAGTTTGTGGTCACCACAGTTGATGTGAACTCAGTAGGAATTGAACCTCTGGAGATGGTGGTTGTGTTGAATGGAGTGGTTGGAATAACAGTGACGATTTCAGTTGTAGTGGTTGGAAGACCCTTCGAATCAGTTGTACTGAATGAAGATGTGTACTCCGTTGGAGTTGGACCACTCGTGATAGTGATTGTGTTGAATGGAGTGGTTGGAATAACAGTGACAATTTCAGTGGTCGTGGTTGGAAGACCCTTCGAATCAGTTGTACTGAATGAAGACGTGAACTCCGTTGGAGTTGGACCACTCGTGATAGTGATTGTATTGAATGGAGTGGTTGGAATAACAGTGACGATTTCAGTTGTAGTGGTTGGAAGACCCTTCGAATCAGTTGTGCTGAATGAAGACGTGAACTCAGTTGGAGTTGGACCACTAGTGATAGTGATTGTGTTGAATGGAATGGTTGGAATAACAGTGACTATTTCAGTTGTAGTGGTTGGAAGACCCTTCGAATCAGTTGTACTGAATGAAGACGTGAACTCCGTTGGTGTAGTACCAGAAGAAACAGTGATTGTGTTGAATGGAGTGGTTGGAATAACAGTGACGATTTCAGTTGTAGTGGTTGGAAGACCCTTCGAATCAGTTGTGCTGAATGAAGACGTGAACTCAGTTGGAGTTGGACCACTCGTGATAGTGATTGTGTTGAATGGAATGGTTGGAATAACAGTGACGATTTCAGTGGTCGTGGTTGGAAGACCCTTCGAATCAGTTGTGCTGAATGAAGACGTGAACTCCGTTGGTGTGGCACCAGAAGAAATAGTGATGGTGCTGAATGGAATGGTTGGAATAACAGTGACGATTTCAGTGGTCGTGGTTGGAAGACCCTTCGAATCAGTTGTGCTGAATGAAGACGTGAACTCAGTTGGAGTTGGACCACTCGTAATAGTGATTGTGTTGAATGGAGTGGTTGGAATAACAGTGACAATTTCAGTGGTCGTGGTTGGAAGACCCTTCGAATCAGTTGTGCTGAATGAAGACGTGAACTCAGTTGGAGTTGGACCAGAAGAAACAGTGATTGTGTTGAATGGAGTGGTTGGAATAACAGTGACGATTTCAGTTGTAGTGGTTGGAAGACCCTTCGAATCAGTTGTACTGAATGAAGACGTGAACTCCGTTGGAGTTGGACCACTCGTGATAGTGATTGTGTTGAATGGAATGGTTGGAATAACAGTGACTATTTCAGTTGTAGTGGTTGGAAGACCCTTCGAATCAGTTGTACTGAATGAAGACGTGAACTCCGTTGGTGTGGTACCAGAAGAAACAGTGATGGTGTTGAATGGAGTGGTTGGAATAACAGTGACTATTTCAGTGGTCGCGGTTGGAAGACCCTTCGAATCAGTTGTGCTGAATGAAGACGTGAACTCCGTTGGTGTGGCACCAGAAGAAATAGTGATGGTGCTGAATGGAATGGTTGGAATAACAGTGACGATTTCAGTGGTCGTGGTTGGAAGACCCTTCGAATCAGTTGTGCTGAATGAAGACGTGAACTCAGTTGGAGTTGGACCAGAAGAAATAGTGATGGTGTTGAATGGAATGGTTGGAATAACAGTGACGATTTCAGTGGTCGTGGTTGGAAGACCCTTCGAATCAGTTGTGCTGAATGAAGACGTGAACTCCGTTGGTGTGGTACCAGAAGAAATAGTGATGGTGTTGAATGGAATGGTTGGAATAACAGTGACGATTTCAGTGGTCGTGGTTGGAAGACCCTTCGAATCAGTTGTGCTGAATGAAGATGTGTACTCCGTTGGAGTTGGACCACTCGTGATAGTGATTGTGTTGAATGGAGTGGTTGGAATAACAGTGACAATTTCAGTGGTCGTGGTTGGAAGACCCTTCGAATCAGTTGTGCTGAATGAAGACGTGAACTCAGTTGGAGTTGGACCACTCGTGATAGTGATTGTGTTGAATGGAATGGTTGGAATAACAGTGACGATTTCAGTGGTCGTGGTTGGAAGACCCTTCGAATCAGTTGTGCTGAATGAAGACGTGAACTCCGTTGGTGTGGTACCAGAAGAAATAGTGATGGTGTTGAATGGAATGGTTGGAATAACAGTGACGATTTCAGTGGTCGTGGTTGGAAGACCCTTCGAATCAGTTGTGCTGAATGAAGATGTGTACTCCGTTGGAGTTGGACCACTCGTGATAGTGATTGTGTTGAATGGAGTGGTTGGAATAACAGTGACAATTTCAGTGGTCGTGGTTGGAAGACCCTTCGAATCAGTTGTGCTGAATGAAGACGTGAACTCAGTTGGAGTTGGACCACTCGTGATAGTGATTGTGTTGAATGGAGTGGTTGGAATAACAGTGACGATTTCAGTGGTCGTGGTTGGAAGACCCTTCGAATCAGTTGTGCTGAATGAAGACGTGAACTCAGTTGGAGTTGGACCACTCGTGATAGTGATTGTGTTGAATGGAATGGTTGGAATAACAGTGACGATTTCAGTGGTCGTGGTTGGGAGACCCTTCGAATCAGTTGTGCTGAATGAAGATGTGTACTCCGTTGGAGTTGGACCACTCGTGATAGTGCTTGTGTTGAATGGAATGGTTGGAATAACAGTGACGATTTCAGTTGTAGTGGTTGGAAGACCCTTCGAATCAGTTGTGCTGAATGAGGATGTGAACTCAGTTGGAGTCGGGCCACTTGTGATAGTGATGGAACTGAATGGGGTCGTTGGAACGACGGTCACGTATTCTGATGTGGTTGTTGGATTTCCACTAGTATCGGTAGTGGTGAACGTAGATATGAATGATGTTGGAGTCGTGCCACTTGTGATAGTTGTAGAAGCACAATTGCCCGGAACCTGAACCCAGACTTCGGTTAGTGTTCTATATTGGCTCTCTTCAAAAGTTGTTATGGCGGTAACAGTTGTATATGACGTTTCGGTTTGCTGGCATATTGATGTTGTCAATGTGTATGTTTCCTGTGTGATTACTGACGAAGAGCAATCTTGGCCTTCATTCAGTTCCCCGTGACTATAAACATCGTTAAATGTTGATATCTCATTTCCAAGAGGATCTAGAATAAAAAAGTTTAATAAACTTTGTGTATTTGAATTTACTAGAACGATTCTTAACGGATAATAGAAACCTGCTTCCAAGTAAACATAAATTGAACTATCTGCTGTGGCTTCTATTTGCTGGTAAAAAAAGATAGCTGATTCTAATGATGTGCTAGTATCAAATGATTGCTGACAACAGTCAAGTGCACCATCACCAAACCAAACCATAATACCATTATCAAAATTAACAAAATCAATAGTATAGATACCACTGGATGGTGCTGCATTAATAATTTGGTTAGTAAATAATTCAACTTAAAAATGCATCCTTGAAAGTTTTTACATACCCAAAAAGTAACCTGATAATTCTAACGTAAAATTATTAGCAGTAACAGTAACACCATAAATGGTTGCATAATTGGTATGACCCGCTTCCGAAAATGTTGGATCAGTAATTCCTCCAGTTCCAGTGATATAATTTGATAAATATTCGCTTGCATAAAATTCCGATCCGTAAAGGTTTTGCTGACCTATTTCATTAAAACAATAACCCGAATTATCACCTATCACATATGTTTCGCATGGATATGCAAAAAATGAAGCCTGGAAACCTGGTGTAAGTGATATCGAGTTTGTATTGTAAGAGCAACCATTAAGAGAAGAAATCTGAAATCCCAATGTTGTTGATACTATTGCTGATATCAAAATGTAAATATTTATAATGGCCATCTATTTCTTTGATGAATGTATTTAAATTCAGAGTTTATATTTTAGAATCTGTTCTCAAATTCAACAGGAATTTTGTTCTTATTTAAAGGTAATGGTCTGTTTACTATAAATATAGTACTCACTAAATATCATTTGAAAATTAACATTTTTATTGTTTGGATAGAAGTTATAACAAGTTGGACATTAGGAGAGCCAGTGTTTTTCAGAAAGCTACACGTGTACCTCTAATACATGCACTGCTGTATTTTAAATTTTCAGTTAGCTTATTAAACTCAGCCCAGTATTTGAACAAGAAAAAAGCAATTACAACAAATTTTCTACGTCTGCCACCAATTGGTGGACAAAATTAGTTTGAATCTTTATAATGAAATCCTTTATGTAATTGCCACTTATGCATTCAATACTATTTTTTTCGATTAAATTTTTTGTTGCAACTCAAATTGAAACTTTTGTTTCATCTGAAAAACTTTCCGATGTAAACACCAGTTTCAGACTATATCCCGATAAGAGATGTTTTATCGAGAGCGATTATGTGCTTGATGTTAGATTCTTGTTAATTCAGTAAGCGTCATGCCAGAGTAATTATGCGGTGTATTTTGGTAAGGCACTACAATCTTGCTCTTGTCAATGAGGTTCTTCAAAACAATATACAAAGAAAGAGGATAGTTTATTTACGATGTAATTTAGGCTTAATAAGATTAGGGAACTGTTGTGTTGTTATCGCTATTCATGCACGATTGTTATTTTCAACGTGCATCAATCTTTTTTCAATTAAATGAACATGCGCAAGTGTGTAGATAACTTTATTTCACCTGAAATATTATTGCATGCTACAATAAGTCTCAGCTTTTTTATGGGTATAACGAATATCCTCATGGTAGTTCCTCTTATATTTAGATATTTGTGTAGTTAATGATGTGAAAGACGGAAATGAATGTATTTTTGAATCCATGCATAATAGCGCTTAATTACGAGAAATGCGCATTTAATGTAAAAAGATGCTAAGTTTAGATTACTTGAAATTCTCATAAAAGAGATAATTTATAAGTTAAATTAAAACTTTTTAAACAGATCCTCTTCAATATAGTATCGCGTTCGGCTAGCTTTTAAATTAAATTTTATAGCCTAAAATTAGCTCAAAAAGTGAAATATAATGTATTTATCTGTCGTCATTAAATTCTTGGAGTGGCATTTTAATGTAAAAAATCAATCAGAAAGAATTATATTATTATATCCCCTTATAATTAGTTAATATCTTGAGATCGAGTGGTTAAAAAAATTCAAAATTAAATTTATAACAGTAGAACTATAAAAATATATTCATAAAACCTGAAGGTAGAAAATTATTAATATATTTGATAAAATTATGAAATTATGAAATTTAATATCTTGATAATATGACATGCGATAAGAAAAATATGCCATCGTGCACTTTAGCGAACTAGATTTTAAATATTTTGCTTGTGGCTGTGGTCGGAGATCAACTACAAATTATGATCTCAGTGGCTTAAAATAATATAAACAAAAAAAGTCGCATGATTCTAGAAAATTTAGGTGAAATGATTTTTATCATTCGCTGGATTCGGATTTAAACCACAGATATAATTGTTGCGGCTTACTTCATATGGTAAATTTTCCTATACGTGATACTTCTCGCGCTTGAAATTGAATTTTCCTGCTGAAGGTGAAATAATACAGATTCAGAAAGTGCAAACAATATTACTATGAGCCATAAAGAATAAGATTTGTTGCATAATTTATCTACCAATAACGAAACGTGAAATAGTATAATTACCAATAATTTAATTTTTTATTATTGTCATTAAAAATGGCAATGCGTTAAACTTCATTTCATCCAATTTTTCCGAAAGTGAATATAAGGAATGAGTACGGAAATATTGATTGCATAGTGCCTTCTTAGTGAATCATCGTGTTATTTTTTTTAATGACCGGACTATCTATGACTATCTTATATATAAATATAACGTTAAATTAGTCATTTGATACATGTATTCAAAAATACAAAATCTTTGTAATCTTAAAAATATTATCAAAACTTTACAAATATACTTCAACAAACTGAATATCTCTATATTAAATGTTTCCATCCACGAAAAAAGACACTTATAATCATAATTTATTATTTTTATTACCACCAATTGTAATAAATCCACCACAAGCTAGTTTTTTCTATCATCAACATCCAGATCCATATCATTTTCAACCACTACATCGGGAGAATCCGTTGAACCGAAATTCTTATAGAAATAATGAATTAGATTTAAATAATTTATTAGCATATGATAAAAAACAGGAAATATCACATTTCACAAACTACAGGAAAAATACTTTCTTAACGTTACCACAAAAGGCAATCAAATCGAAATTTTGTTTAAATAACGGTTTTTTAAAAACAACAAACGAAAGCATAAATACTTGCGATAAAAATAAAACTAATAGTCGTAAATCAAATTTCATGTATTTTGATTTATCAAATATAAAGATGCTACCACCACAAGAAAAGTTAAGTTTAGAGAAGTTAATGGAACCCAGAAGGAAACATGAACGTTGGACAATAGAAGAGGATCAACTATTATGTGAGTTAAAAAAAAATCCTAGATTAAATTGGAGAGAAATTGCGGCAAATTTTCCGGCAAGAACATTAAAAGCTTGTCAATTTAGGATAAATAGATTAAAGAATATCAAAAAAATAAAAGGAAAACATCAAATTTTATCACATAAAAATAATGTGTAAAATATAATAATTAAGGTAATAATATAAATAATATAAATAGTTTATCTACTTTTATATATCAATTACAATATATAATAGTTGAGTAGCAACTATGAGTATAAACCCAGTTTGATATATTAACTTATATTGAACATGTACAGTTAAATCTTAGGAATAAAAATACTATTCAAAACACAGATGTGTCAATAACTGATGCTGTCAGTAGTATAGGCACATCTAGTTTTTGATAATTATTCCAATGTCTCAGGTAAATCACTTTTTTCAGATTATTTCCAATATTGTAATAACTCCTATACCTTACGCCATACATATGCTGATGTAACGGATGGTATCATAATTTTTATATTTACAAAGGACACTTCAAAAACATAGGACGGAATAATTCTACGTCTGTGGTTCCTGTTTTAGCACCAACATTAGATTATTCCGTTACAAACAGTAATTCTAACGATTTTGAAATAGTTTCAAGTTCATCTGTTAATAAAATTCATATAATGAAGAGGGAACATCTTTTCAGGCTACTTCTCTGCAATGATTAAAAATATGGTGTTGAAAATGTTTACTAATAACTGTCGGTTGTCGGTTAATAAGTAATTTATGAATTTCAGACTATATGTGTGGGTATGTGCAAATCAAAATGAAATAATAACTATTTTGAAGCAGGTTCCTGCCCAGGAAAATAAAAAAAAAATTATGGGAAGAGCAATTCCATCATTCAAAACAAATGTCATAAAAAGGATACGCGCACCTTCCATTTTACAAAGTTAGTACGAACATTTCCTATCGATCGCTGAAATCGGATTTAAACCATAAATCATAATTTCCGCGGCATAGTTCATATACGAAGTGAAAATATTACAGAACTATTTATCTCGTACACATCAAAATTAAGATAAAAATATGCTCAGATTAAGAAAAGTTTCGTCAGTTGTAAATAAGAAAGTCAGGCAAAAAAAATTGATGGTACTGATTGTTTCATAAGGGAAGGTGAAGACTGATGCAAGTGTTCCTTTTTGAAAAATCAAAATATTTGGTTTATTTTCCTGTACCTCATACTTATCTGTGTAAAATTGAAATTTCATTCTGAAAACAATATAATTCAAATTCAGATTATCCAAAAATATCATGATTTGGCAAGAATAAAATCTATCGTATGATTTATTGCAAACAGTGAAATGTGAAATAAATATGACTGCCTATAACAGTGATGAAATTTAGTAAATTTGGATTGTCCGAGAATTGGATGAATTTCAAGGAGCGAAACTTATTGAATAATTTAATTGTGAATAGCAATATGAAATAAGTAAAATTACTTATAAATTAATTCTTTTTATACAAAATAAAATGAGAATGCATTAAATTCTCGTTAGGGAATCAATTAGGTAAATTTAACTGTCTCGCGTTTTTCAATATTATTCCTGGATGAGTTTTTGTAGGACATTATCCCTCAGTTTTTCATCTAAAACCTCGCTAATATAGCTTCATCTGTTATATATATATTATATTAAAGTGATTGCTAGATATATTTTTTTAGTACTTAACCAAAAGTTTATAATAACACAAATTACTGAAAGATACCTATACTAAATGTTTTCAAATACAAATCATGATATTTATAAAGTAAACTTGATTTTTCCATTAACAGAACCAGTTCTAACATATCCATCACAGGCACATTTTGTTTATTTAAAATATTTAGATCCAAATCATTTTGAATCATCACATCGAGATAATCAGTTAACTTTTAATAATTTATCAGAATATTATGAAAAAAAAGAATTTACAAATTTTGTAGGTTAGGCAAAATTTACCTATAACATCACCACAAAAAGATTTCAATAATTTATGTGGTTTAAATAACGATTTTCCAAATCCAACAAATAAAAATGAAATTAGCAATAATAGTAAAAAAATGATATTAATTCAAATATATTTTTATTGATTCATCAAATATAATGATATTACCACTACAAGAAAACTTAAGTTTAAAAGATTTAGGGGAATTTAAAAGAAAAAATAAACGTTGGACAAAGGAAGAAGATAATCTGTTATGCGAATTAAAAAAAAATCCTCAGTTAAGTTGGAGGGAAATAGCAAAGCTTGTCAGTTTCGAATAAGTAGATTGAAAAATATGGAAAAAATAAAAATAAACATCAAATGCTATTATATAATTAAATGCTGTCTGATCTATAATAATTATAGTAATAAATATAATTGTCAATCATTCGAAAAAATATTTGCAGAAGCAAGATTAAACAATAACTAACTCAAATCAATGAAATTATATGGACGGCAAAATAATTTTTATCTCTCACCATCATCGACTGTAAAATGCTTCAATACTATAAAAGTAAAATATTCATTTCATGAATATTTGAGTCGTATACTAGTCGAGTAGGTCACTTTACTCGCTGGGAAAGCATTAAATTTTTTGTCCAAAAAGTAGCATTGTTCTAAGCCTTGAAATCTGCGCACAAATTAATAAATACTATTACATAATTTAAGGCCAACAGGCGCATATTTTCCCTCGCTTAATGTTTGAGTTTAGTGAAACCTGGAACATTGTTTCAGTTGCAAATATTGAACAATTTTATTTCTATTGTAATATTCTGCAACAAATACTAAATTTCAAAAACGAAAATTATTTAAATATAACTATAATTATTATTATTATAAGTAAATGATATTTCCTAGTGACTGAAGTGAAATCTGAACTTCTGAGAGTATTGCATTAATTGGTAATGCAGATTTAAAATTAATCGAGTGATTTATCTGCAAAGCACTCAAAGTAAGAAAATCTTAGCTCATTTCTTAAAAAGATCACGAATAATATAACAAACGGTGTTATTTTGACACTTGCTAGTACCTGAAAGTTATGCTTATAGTTAAATAAACCAGATGTATCCGATGAAATAGACTTAATGGATAAAAATTACACGACTTAACCGGAAATTCACAGGAACAATAGAAGTAGATGTTCCGTAAGTTTAGAAAAAGCAATAAAAGCGAGTCAATTAAATTTAATATTTTTATAGGTTATGTTGCATGATAATATATACATTGTGGTGTACTTAGAGCGTAATTTAAATTGAGTGACCATAAATTCGTGTAGGACAACCAAGCTTCTCTACAAACTAGTATATTTTTGAAAAAAATATCTTCCAGAAGATCGGCTGTGAGACTAACTTTTAATCTTAAATGATTTAATTAAAAGGAAATGAATCCAGGGCGTTTTACTTAAAATTTGTGTTCTCATATTGATATTTTTAATATCTATTTATCAAAAATAAAGTGATTTGATTTTTGGTAATTATTGAGTCGGTGTTTGAATGTAGAGTTCATTTAACTTCGCTATATTCGGCGTAACCAGGTTACTCAAATTATCAAAATAAAGCGTATATTGTTGAATAATTAATAAACAAATTTGACGTCATCAACCTTTGTCGCTTATTACATTTATTTTTTGAAAGATAGATGAAACTTATCTAATAAGATTTTTACTTAATATTAATTAAATAGCAAACAGTGCAAAATTCTTGTACCATAAAGCGAAAAGTTATAATTTATTTCTAAATATATCTTATGGTAGATGCAATAACTAGACATAAGAAAAAAATTTGTGGGCAAAAATTATACTCCCAAGTTTTTGTTAAAATTGGTTTACAACTGAATTATTTTAATTAGAAGTTATTTAATATGGTTTATACTAAATTAGGTATTCAACTATCTTGTATTTTAATTGATAATTTTATAAAAACTATTTAAGTTATAAATTAAGTAAATAGAAACTATGTTCTATTTATGTTATTTTAAATTTAAACCTATTATTCATCAGTACAGACATTTCATCAATATGATCGGTTGTTTTACCTTTATTAATAATCTCATATCTTGATAAGCTATCTAATGCACTATCTGATAAGCTATCATCTCGGTTATTATTACCTATTAATTTAATCTAGACTTACTTATCCATTAATTCTAGACTTCAACTATTCAACCATTTGCTATTATTATACATTTCAAAATTTAACATAATTTTCATATGAATCAATCTTGTCGTTTAAGCAAAACTACCATAATTATGGAATTCGCGTCGCCAACAAGAAACTTATAAATTAATTATCCCAAAGGAAAAATAAATATAATTGACGCCTCTAGCCAATATCAGAAATTTTTTGACTGTAACAATCTGGGAGTGAAAAAACAAGTTTTCGAAAGTTTTAGAATTAAAATTAGCGCGCTATTTCTTAAATTTTAATTTCAAATAAGGCAGTGTAACGTGAACTATAAATAATTAATATTTTCAGTGCCATGTAAGAGTTGACAGAACCTTACAGCCGACTTAGAAACCAAGATATTTGAGCGAGTTCCTGCAAATCCTTACTCTCGATATATATAGCCACGTTAACAGTAAAATTATTTTAATAAATATGGTTCAATTATAACTTTCAATTGTTTTGATTATAGTTTAAATAGAGTATGCAACTATTAATTGATAATTTTATATAAATTTTATATAAACTATTTAATTTATAAACAAGACATAGAGAAGGTATTCCTTATTTATGTTATTTAATCTATACAAATTATGAAACCTTTAAACTAATAATATTATTAATTATAACAACTATTACTTAGACTCATTGTACAATACGATCAAATAGTAGTTGTTTCGCCTTGAACTTGTTTCATGGTGTCCTTATTATTCTCATACTCATATTAATACCATTTTCTTATCACCATATCTTCACAAAATTTTTCTGATTTTCACATTAATTAAATAATATTGACAAAACAATTTATCAAATAACAACGAATTTGGTAACTGACCAAAATTATAACAAGCTCAAGAAATTTAAAAGAAGTGCAAATTCAAGTTATTTCAAGCTGTATGAAAAATTGGTGTGTATTAATAAAACTTAAAAAGTTTCAGGTGAAAAATAATTTAATAGCGTGAAGTTATAGAAGAGTAGGGATTTTGTATTTTTATGCTGCTGATTCTATTTCGTATTTTTTAATGATTCATTTTCTTTCCGTTTTTTAGTTTTATTAGCCACCATAAAAAAATAGTATAATGGTTAAAATAATTAGATTTCTGAAATTATCAGGTTTAGGTTAAAAAACAGAATATACTATTATTGAATTAAATTGGCTTTGAATATTTGTTTTTAATAATGATAATTTTATTTTATCAGAGGACGGGTTAGCTTCCTGGATGTCTCATTACCTTTAAATACAGTCTAAGTGCAAGTTATTGCTTAACAACACCATAAGTATAATCGTGACTTATATCTACTATACAGGATGACTTGTCACTATGACATCCCCCCTAGCCTTTGTTAAAAGGTCTTATCGGTAAGATAAGAACAACGTACTTACCGTGTGTATTAGCTAATCTAATTAACCGTGACTAACAGTTTTATGAACTATTACTTATTTATATTATAATAAAATAATATTGGATTCTCAATTAAAAGAAACTAAAAATAAATCATATAAAATACATGAAACAGATGGGGATTTCCCATATTTATACTCAACAATTTTACACAATAATATCAAAGATTAAGATGATTTGCTGTCGGTGCGATGTATATAACCGCGGCAACGATAATAAAATTATTTCTTGGATCACAAATCTTAATATTGATTATTTAATATTATTATGTTCTTGTAATTATATATGCCATAAAATATAATTGATGTCATAATATGTCTATACTAGTGACAAGCAATTTATGTTCTGACATATTTAAGCATGTGATTGGATTACTATCCATCAATTGAAATGCTATCAAGTATAAAAATACATAGTTATTTCTGATAAAAATATATTTTAAAACTAAATTCTTTATTTGAGATTGAAATATATGAACCCTTTGGGTGTTACTTAAAAAACCCATTCTGGAAAACCTTTTTATTGACAATAAATCTGCAAGATTTTCTAAAATCAGTCATGGATTTTCTGCTAATGATGTTTTATTAATAAACTCGAGATAGTAATTAATGAATCCGAATTTCAGTGTATATGTATGAATATGTGTACCATCAGAAAAAAATTATAACTATTTTCTAACAACTTGCGCTGATAAAACTTTTAATAAGGCAATGAAAAAAAATTATATTATTCTAATAAACTTTCGTGAAATTAATATTCCACCTTCATTTTAACAAACTTGATAATTAGGTGTGGAAAATAAAGATTATTTTGAAAGCTGAATAATTCAGATTAGGAATGTCTAAGAATATGATGTGTAGGCGAGATCCGACTTCATCGAAAGATTTATTTACAAATAGCAGAATGTGAAATAGGTATGACGTATAATTAGATTTTTTTTGTTGTATCCATTAAAATCGTAATGCATTAAATTACAAATTGCATCGTGTCTTAATTTCTTAATATTTTTTATAGGAGTCAACCCTTTTTATTTTTTTTTCTAATCAACTGCTTGAGCTATGACCATATTATATATATAAGTATATATATTTATATAGCATTAAAGTAATCGTTTAATAAATGTTTTAAAACCTTTTACCAAATTTTTCAAAGTATTTAAGGTGACTAAAGATATTCATATTCAATGTTCTCAAATACAAATCAGAAGATACATAAACAAATCCATTTTGTTATTATCAAAACCATTTGTGATATATTCACCACATCCACTTTGTTTTCAATATCATTCGGATCCATATTATTTCTAAACATTATATCGGGATAATCAGTTAACTTTGAAAAAATTCATTAGGATGTTATAGAAAACCAGAATTTGGTAGATTGTAGACAAAATATACCTTTAACTCACCTCAGAAAGAATTTAATAATAAAAATGATGTAAGTAATGGATTTTTACTACCGGAAAATGAAAGCAACAATAAAAATAATGAGAGTAATAGTAAGACAAAATTTACTTTTATTGATTTATCAAATTCAAAGAAATTATCACCATAAGACAAGTTAAGTTTCGAAAAATTAAGACATCCCAGAAAAACATTAAACTTTGGACAATGGACAAGAATAAGCTATTATGGGAATTAAAAAAACCCCAATTAAGTTGGAGAGAATTGCATCAAAATTTCCAGTCAGAACGTTAAAAGCTTGCCAATTTAGATTAAGTAGACTAAAAAATACGGGAAAAATAAAAAGGAAACATTAAATTTTATTACATAAATAAATATCTTTTAATCAATATTATATAATATAGGTTTTATGGGGGATTGAAAGGTTAATAATGACAGCTAGTAATCAATAATGATATAAAATTATTTTATAAAATTGCTATCATTTCCTTACGATATTACAAACAAAATCAAATCATTATTATTAAAGATTCTAGTAGAATAATAAATATTTGGGACTCATTCCAAAAAATTGAACAACAAGTAATTAAATAAATAAAATTATACGACAATGAGGTTCTTAATTTGTAACTCTAATTGCGAACAGCCCAATAATTTTCCCAGCCGATAACAATGAGCATTCATAGAAATAAATATTTTAACCATATACCAATTGAACAGGTTCTTTTACTCATTCGAAACGAATTATCGTTTTAACTCGAAAAGTTGTATTGTTTTATGCCTAAAGGTTTGGCACAAATTAAGAAATATGATTAAACTAAGTAAGGCCAATAGGGAGGGGTCTTTTATTTTTCTGAATTTATTTTTCGCGAGGGAAAAATGATAATGTAAACTGATTTCTAACTCTACGGTTGCTGTTCTCTTCTTCTTTCTTCTATTTCTAAAATTAAAAAACTGATTTTTTAATTTATAATTATGAGTGGATAAATATGTAAACGAGATTATATTTTTTTCAACGTGGAAACAATTTTACGAGTTTAAATTATAGTTTAAAGTTTTCTATATAAAAATAAAGTTGCAATTAATAGTGGATCATTATTCTGATAATTTGGCGAATTTATCTTAGTTATAATTTGTTTTACTAAGATCTATAATCATAGAATGGTAAATACAATGTCACCGCCTTTCAATATTGCTAATTATTGCGGAAATTAGGATCATTAGTAAAACTGGTAATATTATTGATTAACAGAAGTGCATAATTTATGTAAAATAAGTAACATAAATAGGACTACATTCGCATTGTCTCATTTATGAATCAAATAGTCGGTATAAATTTAATTACAGTATAGAATAGCTAATTAAGGGATATGAGTAAATAATATGAGTGAAAGTCCAGTTTAATATATTAAGTTAAAATGAGTATTTACAACCGAATACTATGTATAAAGCTGTATATGAAATATGCACCGACAAATTCTACAAAGAAATCACAAATCCTCCAAGGATTGAAATATAACAGCTGTTCGAGCGATTTATTCGAATAATCTTTAACTCGAGAAAGATTTGAATTTGTTAGTTTGGTTACTTAAATTGAATTTTGTATTATTATTCTAATAAACATAATATGGATAGTTAAAAATAATGGAAAATTATTACAGGTGTAGCTACATTCGAAACAGAGGAATCTGTTATTACCGATCTACCTCAGCCATTTGGCTGAATTTTGAATGTTGAACTTCCCTCATTATTATTAAACCCTACATTGTCGCCTATAATTTTAGTCATTCGCTTATCCTCCCCCACTGTAGCAGATATAATACTATTGGAAACAATAAACTCTTGAGAATCACCACTTGAGCTTACTGTCGTTGAATTACCATAAAATGGAGCCTACCACCTTGACTCCACAGTAACCATTTTGGAAGATATGACTGGAACACCATTGGAATTGGTGAAATTTTATCCGGAAGTGGACTTACCTGTAACGTAATATTCAGATATAATGATTGGACTACCGTAAGAATCAATGGTTGTAGATTTTGATATGTTGGATGTTGGATTATTACCGCAAGCAATAACAGTATAATTATGACACCTCAATTATAACACCTGTACCTGTATAAGCTAAGTTTGTGTTCAAAATTTTGTTATCCCACTATCTAGGGAGCAGTACCTCTAGTTGTAACTGTGATAGGGATGACATTAGTTGTATATTTAAAATATGTGATGGGTGTTGTAACTGGACCGGTTGAATGATGGAGGTGGCAAAGTCGTATCCAGAGATTTATTCAATGCCAATAAATTTGGAAAGTTTTGGATCTCAGAAGTATCTGGAGTCACCATAGCAATATTTAGGCTACTTGCAAAAGCGGTGTTGACCAAAACAATTATAAGCGGATAAAATATTGTTCGTAATAAAACAAATAATGATTTAATGTTATTAAATCAAAACTTTGTTCACAACATTCAACCGCTCCACTTCTGAACCATAAAATAACACCGTTATCTAAATAGTTTATCAAAAAAACATAAGAAGCAGACGCTTCGGGTAATGTTAAATTTTCAACAGTTAGTAATAAGCCTGTGAAAAAGAATGAAAATGGATAAATTACTTACCTTAAAAATTCCCTGTTACTTCGAGTAAAAATTCATTGGAACTAACTCCAATAAATTTTGTTTAAAGCAAACCCAAATTTAGTTAATCCCATGCTGACATTGTGTTTATACTGCCTTATAATAAAAGTTTCATATGAGTTAAACTTTGACTAGTGAAATCACATAAGATGCACGTTTATTAAACTTTTTTTAGTTATATTTGGTTTATCTATTTATTTCTTGAAATTGACATTCCGTTAAATTGTATATAACAATAAGTATAAAGTTTTATGCTTATTTATGCATTTAGGTAAACAATCATAAATTAACGTACGATTAATAAACAATACCACAAAAAAAATTCCGTTATTATGCTCATTGGAATTCTGAATTTTTTAATATGAAACAGTTCTGCAAATTACTACGAGGAATTTGCTTAGCCAATAAAATAAATTTAGTGATGTGAAATTATATTTTTTACATGAAATCCATAAAACAATAGGATGCAGTGTTTTTTAAGTTCAACAAAAGCTTTAACAGTGAGCTTATTCAATTACATGGTGCATGGCAATATATACATTCTCGTGTGCCCTCGAATGCGATTTGAGTTAAGTATGACATTGAACTCCATTTTAGAAATGACAATCAATTTTTTAATTTATTCATAAGTAAATTTCTAAAGTAGGAATATTTTAATAGTGCATTTTCAAATAATTTTTTTATCTAGTGCTTAACAGGAGAGCCGAGTTTCTTATGCCGAAAACAATTTGTCTAGATGAGAATAAAACTTTGCGTACTACAAGAAGTGCCTTTAAATACTAGAGTGTAGTTTTGGGGCAAAAAAACTTTCCGAAGATCTGATATTTTAATAAATTTAATCTTAAGTAAAATTGATTTAACAAAAATTGAATCTTAACATGTATTTATTCAAAAATTATATTATCATGTTGTTTCGTTAATTTCTATTGACTAAAAATAAATTGGTTAGATTTGTTAAAATTCATTGAATATAGATGTGAATAATGACAATCTTGTAATTTAGCTGTATTCGGAGCAACCATTGGTACTAGAATAAGGAAATAATATTTTTATTGCCAAATGATTAACTGACTCGTTTGAGGTTCTTGATATTTTTTGCTTATTAGATTCAATTTTCTGAAGATAAATATTTCGATAAATACTATTCTATGTTTGATTACTACAATATTTGTCTGTCCAAAATCCACAAGACCTTTTTTTTAAAAAGGAGTGAAAAATTACATTTTTTGCAATAAACGTCAATAGGTTAAAAAAATAAAAAATTAAGCGGAGAAGTATTATTTCTTTCTTCCTGTAGTAATTTTACGGTCGAAACAAATTTGTAAAAGTATTATAAGTAAAGCTTAAACGAAATTACCAAATTATAAATAGTTGATATTTTAAAAATTTTATTTGAGAAAACTTCATATGTGTATTTTGAAAAATTTGCTCGGTAAATATGAAGTTAATTATTAAAGGAAGGGTTGGCCATCATGAACGGATGTTATGTTCTGGTGCAGACTAATCGTAAGTTAAGTACGACATAAGTATAATGTTGTCCTATATCTACCATTACAAGTTGAGTTGTCAAATGATACCACCTCTTGCCTATTTACAGGAATTAAGGAGTAGTTTTAGAACAAGGCAATGGCTGTTAATGAAATTGCCCCATCTAAACAAAGATGTAACTGTAATCCCATGAAACGTTACCAATTTGTAATATTCTCATATGATTGAATCCCCCATTAAAAGAAACTAAAAATGAAATATATAGAATACATAAAGTGACAGGAATAAGCCATTTTACTTCTACTAAATATTCCTCAAAATATTTGGATCGCTTCATGGCAATCATTTAGCATGTTGAGTTTAAGCACATTTTAGTAGAGCAAATATTGCTGAAATATTTTTCAGATTTGGTCCAATTCGCTAGTTGTCGATAAGAAGATATATGTTGAGTCTGATTAGTGTTATTAAAATTATCAAATACTGAACTAACTATTTTCTTGGATGCTCTTATTTAGCTAGCGTAAAAAATTAATAATTGAAAAGTCGGTTCTATTTGTATAGATATTTGTATAAGGAGCTTATGTGTCGAACAATCAAATTTTAGTGACCAGCGTCGTCGCCGCGTTCCATAACTTCATCGACGAAAAATAATTTGCTCGCAATCACTCTCGCGAGCAAATATATCTTAATTACCTCAGTTATTTGTCATTCAGAAGGTTGAAATAAAAATATACAAGAGTACATAGGTATGAGAGAATCCAAATCATTAAAATTTGTCAGTTAATGATTTATTTTTGCCAAGCACTGGGCAGAAACCCTTTATTCTTAGAGTTATTATATATTTTAGTTTAATACATTATGCCCGATAAAAGAGATGTCCTCCGTCAAAATGTTTGGTGCATTGCTGATATGGATACCGACGAGTACAATACACTAGAAGAAATATCACTGGCACAGATTCCATGGGCATCTCAACAATCATATGGCCATGACATGGTATACTTTTATGTGGTTATTATAGCTTTGTTTATTATAAAAAGATTGATGAACATTTTTGTTGACAACAGTTCAAAACTTTCAAAAACCAATTTTAACCTTTTTAAAATATGTTATTATAAAGTGGCAGCATTCAATAGATATTTCAGTTACAGAAGATTCCCTGCAATTGTGTGTGACCTGTTTGCATTTCCTTCTTCGTTTGGCAATTTTCTAATTATTATTGCGGGTTGTTTATATATTTTATGCTATACTTTCATTCCGAAGTTTTGGTACCGAGCATGTCTAGGGTTTGGATCACCACCATTATCCGTCAGAGCATGTTTAGAAGCTACCGCATTGGTTCCTTTGTTATTTATTTTATCCGGTAAGACTAATTTAATTTCACAACTTGCTGGTATTTCTTACGAAAAGATTAATGTCTATCATCGTTGGACTTCATTTGCTTGCTGTTTTTTGGGTTGGGTTCATGCAATCCCATTTTTTGTTCAGGCTATTAGAGAAGATGGAAATACAGGAAAAACATATTTACAACAAATAACTGGTATGGTCAATAACGGTCTTCCAGTTTTGGTTTTCTTAACTATGTTAACCATCTTTTCACACGCTTATTTTAGGAAATATTGGTATGAAGGATTCATTCATATTCATTGGATATGTGCGTTAGGTTTTTATATCTCATTGTTTTATCATTCATATCTATCACTAGATGGTTGGAAGTATTTAATTGCCACAATTATTTTTTGGATGACTCAACTGATTTGGAGAGCAGTTACTAAAAGTATGTTACGACCAAATAACGGTTTTCTAAGACCTAATAATTGTAAAATGAGAAGGTACACATCTTCCAATGACAAAGATCATTATTTCGAAATCATTATAGAGAATAGTTTTGATTTCAGCTGGGTTCCTGGACAGCATGTTTTCATCAGAATTCCAGACTTCAGGGTTTTAGATAATCATCCCTTTTCAATTATATCTAACTTTAAGCCACCGCAAGATAATGAAATTAAGTTGATTGTTAAGGCAGTGGGTAAATTTGGTTTAACTAAAACTTTATATAATAAATTACCTGACACTGGATACTTAGAATCAAGGGTTTTCTTAGATGGACCTTATGGTGGTTGTGAACGACCTTGTGACGCTTTCAATAATGTCTATTTAGTATCCAGTGGCACTGGAATTTCAGCAGTTTTCCCATTCTTGATAGACTGTACGAATAAGATGAAACATGAAGATTCAATAATTGAGAGAATTAGATTCGATTGGATTATCAGAAGCTCTGATAATATTGAATGGATTGCGTCTGAATTGAGAAATATTGTTGATGATTCCGTTGAATATTTGAAACAAGATAAAATACAGATTAATATATATTTCAAAGATGAAGTTAGTGATATTGAACCATTGAGTCAGCTTTTACCCGATTGTAATAATTCCTCAAGCGAGAACGTGGATAAGGAATCGGCGTACATGACACTAATTAATTTGGTTAACAAAACATCAAATATATCAGAAATTATGGAAGAAATCAGATTGACTTTAGGTAATCGGAATATCTTTGTTGTTTCTGGATCTGGTTCAGTGAAAGTTGAAATTTCTAATAAAGTTGCTTCCTTACAAAAGGAAGTTTTTAAGAATTCTGCTGTTCAAGAAGTTTATTTATACTCTGAAACTTTTGGTTGGTGATCTTTAAGTTTTACCAGATGGCTCTTATGAAGATTGGAGTTGTGATGAATTAATTATCGATTAAATCTGTCCATCTGTTTGCTTGTTTCATTCTTTCGCGTAAAAAATACGTTACTACAATTATTTATAGTACCAAAAATAACATAACCCTTTATATCTAGAAAGTCCCATTTAATATAATATTTGTACATTATTAGAAATTTGAATAGTAGATTAAAATAAACGAAAAAGAATAATCCCCAACCAAAACATCATTCCTTAACTATTGCTTAATGATGTCGATAAAGTTTTTGGCCAAAAACTTCTTTTCCCTGTAATCTTATTCTCTTTCACAAATTCACCAATAGCCTTTTGGATATCTCCACTACGGACATTCAAATCTTCTGAATTACCATTGGCAAAGCCAACTAAAATTTCAGAAAGCTCTTTAGCATCGACACTATTTAAATCATTCTCTTTCGTTTGAAATTCAGCAAATGCATCTTTGAGCTCTGACTCTTCCGAGAACCCTAAGAATTTAGCAGCAACAAGTCACTTTGGTTGCTAATCGAGTAAGTGATATCAGATTTTCCAGGTGTTCCAACTGAAACAATTTTCCCTAAAGGTCTAACATAATAAAATGATTTTGAAACGGCATCTGAAGAAACAGAAACATCAATAACACCATGTGATCCACCATTAGTAATATCACACATTTCTTTAACGACATCAGTGTTCGGATCGGTGAAATCAACTAAACTTCGGCTCCCAATTCTTTACACATCTTACCTTTTTCACTGCCTCCATCCAAAGCAATAGTTCTCAATCCCATTGCTTTAGCATATTGGATTGCAAAAGAGCCTAAACCACCACCAGCGCCTGAAACGACCACCCATTGACCAGCAATTAATTCAGCAGTTTTCAAAGCTTTATAGACTGTTAAGCCAGCACATAGAATTGGAGCAACCAAAGCTAAATCGGTCCCTTAAGAATATGTGCTGCTTGAATGGTGTCTGCGGTTGCATATTGTTGAAAAGAACCATCTTGTGTGGAACCAGAAACATCGGCATATGGACAGCTCGGTTCTGCACCTTGCTCACAATATTCGCATTTGAGGCAAGTTCCATTTAACCATTTGATACCAGCATAATCTCCGATTTCAAGATTCGTAACATTTTCACCTTTGGCAACAACAATGCCAGCACCTTCATGACCACCCACTAATGGCGATTTAGTCTCAACTCCCCAATCTCCATTCCAGATATGTAAATCGCTATGACAAACACCTGAATACAAAGCATTAATAACTATTTCGGTGGGTTTAGGTTTTGGGACTAGTATTTGTTTATAAATCAAAGGACCAAGTTTTTGCTCAACAACAACTGCCTGTTGTAAAGTAGGAATATCAATTTTGGACATGCTAAGATTCATTTATAGAATAGTCCATATAATCAATAAACATAAACATAATTAATAATATAGTATCATTATTTAACGAATTACTCTCTCTTTTATAATAAAATTCAAGGCTTTGAACTGGATCAACTGATTCAGGACCAATAATTGTTAGATTGATATGGGCGTGTTGCGTGTTGCGTGGTTCGCCTAATTTTATTTTTCTGTTTTTTATAGTGCAAGCGTATATAAATGCTTGAATCGTTGGCGTTTAAACATTGATGGGAAAATATTCACATTAAAACAATCTAATTAAGAGCTATGTAAAGAACTGTGTCATTAAAACAGCAACATATTATTTAATTATTATATGGTATACTTCCAACAGTACCTGGAGAGTCAAAGGATCCGGAGTTGAATAGAAGGAGATGGCGATTTTGTATCTCTGTTATTCTTAGTATAATTTGGGTTTGAACCTCAAGGTGTGGTAATATTAGTTTATCTATTTTTATTCTAATTAATCAATGCTGATATATTGTTGTTGATTGTTTTGATATTTCTGTTTACTTTTGATTTTCGCTTTAGTTTTGAAATTGCATGTAGAATTTCAGTTTTTCTAAGTCTTCTTCTCTTTCTTTCAAGCTACAGCATATCCTTCAATATTTGAAATATCCAGATTTTTCATCTCAACTTTGAATGAAGAGGATAATTCAGAAAATAGTTCTATGAAATGATTTCCTTGGAAATTGTTGGAAAGGGTCAAGAGTTTAAAAAATTAATATCCCCCAATTAGGTCTTCTTTTATCAAATTCTCGTATTTTCTATTGGCCATCACTTTGATTATCTTTTTTTAGCATATTTATCGGCAAGACTGAATAAATTGATAAGATCCTGAATTTTTAAATCGCTTAGTTCTGATTCATCTTACTTATTTCATTCTCCCAGATTATGTCAATTCCTTTACGTCAGCCTCGCAACCCTGCTTTCCCAAAGCTCCAAAACTTTGTTTTCTCTAGTAAATTACAAAAAATCCAACCAAATTCTGGAAAGACTATTCTCTTTCGCGATTATTCTAACTCAGATGCGATGCTTAAGAACTGAAATGGTTTTTTGTATTATTTACTTTACTCTTGTTAACGGATTTAAAAAATGAATGTTCCTAATAAAGTTTATCTAAAATTTTATGTTTAATAGACTACAGACTCTCTAATTATATCATTTATGTTCACTTTTTTAAAAAATCACTGAAATTTTATTTTATGTAGTCACAAAAAAATAGAAAAATGGATTAAGAAATATATAATAGGAGTAAAAAAACAATATACTTTATATTCCTATCACAGTTAGTGGAGGAATAAACTTGATGAATCCCGAAAACTTTAAAATTGAAATCAACTCATTCCAAGTTCGAGCAGCATATATTTTACGAAATGTTGAAAGATCTCCATCTTAAGAGTACCTGAATTTGGTAAAGTCTGAAAGTAAGTATTTACAACCGCTTCAGATTCCACGAAAAGAACGGGTGGTTAACGGACTTTCAAATTGATGGGTAAAATATTTATCTTGGATATATTATTATTAAGGTCATTGCTAGGCTATTCAATAAGGTTATTTTCATAATTAGTGCAATTTTTTAATTCATATATTTTCCATTTGGTTGTTCACATCACTACTCTGAATATAAGATTATGATTCGTAATTAGATTGATGTGTCTGCTTGAATTTTTCTTTTAACATCGGTTTATTGTGTTTAATCAGTTGAAGATTTTGTGGAATTTTAGATAACAATTTATCGAATCAATCAAACGATTTTCACTCCAAAATTCCCTGGATCTTTCATAAACCTATTAGCATCTCTTCCAATTTCTGTTTGTGAACGATAATTCCAGAAAACTACAAATAAGCAATATCAATAAAAAGGAAAACAGAATTGTGTATTCGAAAATCCAAAAGTCAATAGCCAATCATTAATTTTCAAATTAAATATATCCATTGAAATTTTTGCAGGATTAATCCTTGAATTAACTTCCCAGCCACTTAAGATAGATTGTATATAGCCTTTAAATAATGAAATGTTGTCACAGGTATATCTTGATTTAAACGAACATATTAATTTGCAATTGGTCCATTATTATCAGCTAAAATCAAACTATTTTTAAATCTTTGGTTTTAGACGAAGTATTTTATGTGCTTTGTACATTACAGTATGAAATTTATCTGTGGAGTTTATAAAAAAAGTGGGTGGTATGTCAAAGTTCTAAGCTAGTTCATTAAAGTTGAGTAATTTACCTGAAAAGTTGCTAATTGTTACAGAAGCATTGAAAAAAGTATAGATTATAAAACTCGTCATTTCGTCATAATTACCCCTAATTTTCCGACTCAATGAAATTCTAAATTATCCTTGTTTTTTGAATTAGACGAACTGAATTTTATTCGAAGGATTTGACCACATGAATCAAAGAGCTACACAATTTGCACTGACAAAGACCTACTGTTATCAAACTGACCTCCGCTTCGTTATATAATACCTTTCAAGCGTATCGCCTGTGTGTGCTTAATGAATGAAACTTTCAGTAAAAACTTTATATTGACTAAAGTAATTTCTATATGTGATAATATATTAAGCGTTGATATAGAAATTTAAAAACTTAAATCTCGTAGATTAACTATTTAAAACGGAATGTAGAATTATTTACACGCGCCTATCTGGTCAAAAAATCATATTGCTTCTTGTTAATATATATAAACATGTGTGCAACAAATGCAAAAAGTTACTAAACATACAACAGAGACCACAAAGGGTAAAGTCATACCCTCTTGTAGTTCTTGTCGTATAAAGAAAATTAAATGTGACCGTCGAAGACCATATTGCCGGCAATGCTTGAACTCTAAAATGCCATGCAAGTATAATCAAGATATCTGGAAAGTCTTGGCTTTAACGGTAAACTCAGCTCAAATTCCGAAAAACATTTTGATTCAGAATCCAAGAAAGCTAATTTAAGTTTGGTTTTCCAATCCCCAGAACATATTTTTTTAAATCCTGTTGATACCTCTTGGAAATTCAGTTTAGTTTTGGACGAGTTTAATAATAATCCTTTGATCTTTGGTATCTCAGGAGGTCAGTTTATGTCATTGGGTTCTTTTAAACGAATGGTAATGTGGAAAAAAGATCCATTGATGCTAAATCTAATGAAAAATTTCTGGAATATCAAAAAGAAAAAAGAATGAAAACTGTCTTATAGCTCATCGGAATTTGGACACACATATGATAACCGTTTAGAGGGAACACATTTATTGACAAGAAAAAAGTTAATTGATGAAAATATTAACAATGATCAAGTCGAAAACAATAATCTCAAAAATCTTATCGAAGAATGTATACCTCCAGAATTGGTTATTTATTGGCATATAAATGAATTTTTTCAATTTATTTATCCATTTGTTCCTATTGTGGACGAATTTGCAATTAATGGCTATGTAAAAAGCCTTAGATTTAATGATGGCCGTGTTTCAACTGAAATGGATTCTGGGGCTTCACTTTTTAAAATTTCAATGTTATTAATAATTTTAAGAATATCGTATATTTCATTATATATAGGGACTCAGCTCACCCAGACAAAGATTCCTTCAAAACTTGAAACTATTCTATCCTATCCTATTTCACCAAATGTGATAAATTTGGTAGAAATGGTATTTAATGAAGTGAAATCTCACAAAAGCTGTTCTATTGAAATCTTTCAGATTTTGATGCTTTTAAAAGTTTACTATAAGTGGGCACCTGAAGAGGTCGATAAAGAAACAGATTCTTCAGCAGTTGTATTTATGGGTTTCTTAACTTCTGCGGCACTGAGTATCGGATTAAACAGAAAGATGGATGAGTCTAATGAACCAGTTGATTTTGATTTTAGAAATTTGGCCTCAAATGAAGCTTCCTTTCAACAATTGTGGAGGAAAATGTGGTTTTTTTGCCTTGATTCAGACCTAGAGAATTCAACTAGTTTTGGTAAATTGCCCTCATTTGATTATGAGGAGGCTTATAACGGTATTCCTGCGTTCAGTCTAGACAGCTTGAATTCAAAAGATCCTGAGATTGATAATTTCACGATAGAAAAGATAAACCATTTTGTGAGTTTTTACAAACTTGGTTTCGATTTGGTCCGTAAGCTGCACTCTCTCAAATATTACGTTACTGTGTATGAGGTTAAAAAACTATTATCTAAGTTCGCAGAAGTGTGTTACTCGTTAGAATGGTATGGTAATGCGTTCAATACCGTTACTACAGAAAGATTGAAAGAATTCCAGAAATATAGATCTAAGGTCTTATTTGGATCTTTCACAATGCTAGTTAACTATTACATTTTACTATATTTTGAAAAGAAAAATTTAGTGCTTGATTTCAAGGAGACTTTAAACTCGGAAATCGATCTATGTTGCGAAGTTCTAACAATTGCTATTACAGAATTTACTAAGATTTTAACTGAAGACTGTTTTAGAGGATTTATTTCCATAACATACACCATAATTGCAATTAATAAAAGCTTAATGTTGTTATTATTTTTCAGTGTTAGGTTACTATTGGCAAGGCATAAAGCCCAATCTAAGACCTCAAATGCAAAGTTAAAGATACTTTCAACGAACATCATTAACATCATGAAAACGTTATTACAGATACTAAATAGCTTATGCCCAATTTACAAATCTCCAGTTAGAACATATCGTATTTATACATGTTTAATTGACTGGATTGAAAAGGGTTGGAAGTTTATTTTTAATTTCAAAAGTAGAAACATTCAAGCATACAATAATTTGATAGAACATCTTAATACCGGAGAATTGAATTCCATTAACTCAAAATTTGAGAAATTGATAAAAAGCGATATATTTTCCTATGTGGTAAGAAGATTATCAAAACAGGCAGGTTTTAACAAGCGTGATAAATACAAAACTTCAAATGAAGAAAATCGAATAGATCCTCAATCAGTGGATATATTAAGTGGAGAATTCAATGATTGGGTTTTCCCTGGTGAATGGGTAAATAATCCTGATCTGTTGGATTCATTGAATTTCTTTGGAGATATCGACTTCTTTCAATAGCTCACTTTAATTGTTACACTTTAGGAACAACTCAACCATGGCATCAACCCTTGTAGTATAAAATGATTTGAAGAATAAAAAATGTCTCTATACTGAGCAATGAACATGTTTATACAATAATACTACTCTTTATCAACCTCTTCAAATATTTACCAAAATGGTACTTTGTTGAAAGTTATCGGTCAGAATTCTGAGACTTCTGTTTAAGACTTTGACGGCGTTCGGTGAATATAAACAAACTCCGATGACAGATCCCTTTAGCATTTTGCCTATATAAAATCACGGGTTTGCTTCCATTTTGGGATTGATTTCCGTGATTTTCACAATACTCTCATCTGACCGTCACGGATATCATTCCAAAATTGGATACTTTCCCGAAATATTATTGTAAAGCTGATAATTTTTAGTGTTAGGAAGTGTTACAACATGAACTCAGGGTACAAACTATGTAATCAGCAACCCAGTATAAAAGGGTTTAGAATCCTTTAATCGCTATACAACTTTTTATTAGATGCATTAATAGAGAACAGCAGAAAATGAATCTCCAAGGATTTGATAAGCAAGATTTGGACGAAATTAATTGTGAAGATGAAGCAACTGGCTCAAACTGTCATCAGAGTTCTGAGAATATATTTAATACTACAAATGTTGAAATGAAAACCCCGGAATCTATTTTGAAAAAAGAAAAATCTATCGTTTCAATTAATCATGAAATACCTGATAAGTTTACGGGATGCGGATTGGCTAGTGTTATTGGATGCTTCCTCTTTTGTTTCAATACTTGGGGTGCCAATTCGGCTTATGCATTATACTGTGAATTGTATCTTAATGATAATGTTTTCCCAGGCGCAACAAATATGGATTATGCTATTATTGGTGGATTAACTTTTGGGTGTGGTTTTATGTTCGGTCCTTTGATTAATTATTTTGTCAACAAGCTAGGAATGAAAGTGACTATATTTAGCGGTGTTTTGGTTCAATTTTTAGGTGTCATGATGGCTTCATTTGCTACTCGATTGTGGGAATTGTATTGTACCCAAGGTGTTTTACAAGGCATTGGTTTAGCACTTATTTATGTTCCGAGTGTTAATATTATTCCACAATGGTTTAAAGGTGGTGCCAGAGGTAAGAGAAATTCAGCTTTAGATATTGGTGCTGTAGGCTCAGGTTGGGTGGTATTATCTAGAACATCTGCTTAGAACCTTTGATGGCTAAGCGAGGATATCAATGGTCAATGAGAGCTCAAGCAATAATTTGTATTTTTTTGAACATGGTGGCAATGTGTCTTATTAAGTCAAGAGATAAACATGTCAAGCCAGTTTATAAAGTTTATGATAAAAAGTATGGAGTTGTTTTGGAACTCAGTGTTTGTTTATCTGGGAAATATTTACATTGTTTGGCTATGTAACTATATTGTACAGCCTAGGTGACTTCACAAGATCATTGGGTTATGGCTCTAATAAAGGTTCTATTGTTTCAACTTGTATTTCAATTGGAGCTATATACGGTAGACCAGCTGTGGGCAAAATTGGGGATATAGTTGGCCAATTAATGTTGCCATATTGGCGAGCTGGTTAGTTGCACTTTTTGCTTTAGCAATGTGGATTCCATGTAGAAACTTTGCCACTGCGGTTGTTTTTGCCTTGTTTGAGGGTTCTCTAATGGGTACTATATGGGTCGCTTTAGCTACCCTTAATGTTTCCGTCGTTGGGATACGTAAGCTGGGTATTGGATTATCGGTCTATTGGGTTTTTGCTGGTATTTTTGGTTTTGTTTCTCCTATTATTAGTATTGCATTAAAAAAAGATGGTCCTGAAAGCCCTCTTCAATATCAACCTGTTTCCATTTTTGTTGGTCTTTGTTATTTTATGGCTGGTATTATTTTGTTCATTTTAAGCGGTTGGATCTTAGCTAGGAATAATAATTGTGTTAACTTCTAGGATGAAAATGGATTGCTGAATACTAAGATCAGCATTAATGAAGTACTTTCAAATATTTTTAGTGTGAAATTTTCCAAACTTTAAGGTTTAAGGCGATGTTCGATTGATATGCTATCCTATGTATTACATGACAGTTGTGCTAAAAAAAATATGAGATAAGTCAGTTTTATATTGGATAATATTTTATAATTGTGTTTATACCATTACTGTAATTATAAAAAATTTAACGTATTGCTGAGAAAATTAGAATAATTATATTGGATTTATACAAATGAATCTGGTACAATTATTGATTATCAAATAATATCAAAAATCTAAATATCTGTATACTTTGCTCTTAAATGCGGATAGACTGTATTCACTCGTGAGACAATGTTATTTCATGAACTGAAAAGTAAAAAAAAAGTATTATCCGATTTGATCCATTGATTTTCCTTTCTTGTTTTTTGTGTTTTTGCTCTTCGGTTTCAATTTAGATGGCTACTCATCAATTTGGGAGGCAAAAGTATATAGTTTCTCAAATCTTTGCTTAATTTCCTTCATTTTATATAATCAAAGAAAAAGCTGTTTTTAAAATCTGACTTTCGTTATCATGAAGATGATGATGATTAATATATTTTTATTTCTCTAGCATACCTTCTTTATTAGCAACATTTTAATTTTTAGTCGTTTCTTTTGTCAAAAAGTACTATTTTTATACTTGCTGCTCAAAAAGGTATTTACAAAATATTGATGTCAACAGAATCTGTAATTATCTCTGATTCTTGATCTGATTCCTGTACAGGTTAAATTTTTAATCTGTAATTAATTGTAAATATATTATTAGAACATAGAGAACGTTTTATCAAGTCTCCCACATCGCCATCTGTAGGACAAGAAATTACTTGTAATCCTCAATACTCAATATTCAAAATTAAGATACGAGGACCAGATAATGGTTCTGTAAATATATGAATAGTCCTGCTATCGATTAGTTGGTAGTAACCAATGATGGATCAGAAATAATAAATAATAATAAAAACAAAGTAAATTGAATTGTATCAGCTTTATTTGTTAAGATGTTCTGAAAAGGAACGAAATGAAATTTTGCAGAATAAGAAATAAAAGCAAGGGAAGTATAATTTATATATTAGAACATTAAGGGTTTTGCATCGAAGCCCCACATCTCAACCAGTAGCGTGACAGACTATTTGTAATCCTCAATACCTAAATAAATAAGTATGAGGATTAGGTTAATCTCACAGGTTGATCGGTTACAGATGTGGTTCTGTAAATAGATAAGAAAAATACTTACTATTGGTGGTGTGTAAAGTAACCGATGGATTTAACTCAGAAAGAATAGATAATAGATGATAACAAATATAATATATTGATATATATTTTTATATAAAAGATCTCCTCGAAAGGAAAGAAGTAAAAGGTTGTAAATAAGAAATAAATAAAAGTGGGAATAGCATAGCTTATATACACGGTTAAATGAAATTACCCACACTGGTTTTCTTATAACTTAATATCCAGTTGAATGTTTTTAATTCTTTTAACCAATCAATTAATAATAACTATGTGTAGTTATCGGAAATTATTTATCGGCTTTTATTTTCAGTGTATGTGCATATTAAAATAACAATGATATGGCTTAAAATTATATTATCTCAGTAACCTGTGAATTAATAAATTAATGACATAATTTTCACAGGTTCCAACATTATATAACTAATTAAAAGTATCATTTTCCATCACAATAAGTTTTATAAACTTCTTGACCAGCTAATTGATAATATTGTATACTTACAGGTTCTATTTTTAAAAGGTATAAGTAACATAATAGCGATGATATAGTTTAAAATATTACTTTTAGGACAAGTAAATTAATAAGTCAATGATATAATTTTCCTTAGATACCCATTATCATTACCTTATGTTTTATTCTTTAAGTTTTTGACTCTTTCCGATAAGGTATCGGAATAAGCTTAAAAATTGGTCTGACAATAAAAAATTACAAAATCTTTGAAATGGATTATCAACTATTTTTAATTATAGTCCACGTATAAACAAAAAAATAATGGACAATGCATAAGACAGGATTCGAACCTGCGCTCCGTTACCAGAAACAGATCTTGAGTCTGTCGCCTTAGACCGCTCGGCCACTTATGCTCTCCTTGAATTTGTAACGAACCCTGCCGAAGTCGTCATGGATAAATCTTAGAGTTACTAGAGGTCATCCAGAGTCACCCAGAGTCACCATCTCTGTGACTCTGTCTATTCGTCTCGACGTCGAACGATGGTGAAAA
>JAFMZF010000015.1:0-304483 GCA_019155655.1 Kregervanrija delftensis | reverse complement strand
AAATAGTGGCCAGTAGCGTTCCTTATTGGATTTTTTCTTTTGGCGCATTACGTGCTAGAACAGCACAACAGCTTTTGCTAGCTTCAACGTTTAAATCTGATTGGAATTGGTATGTCATATTGTTTTATTAAGTCTTTTAAATTTGGATTAAAAGATTGGAAATCTATTTTAATTAGAAGTTATTTAATATGATTTATACTAAATTAGGTATTCAACTATCTTGTATTTTAATTGATAATTTTATAAAAACTATTTAAGTTATAAATTAAATAAATAGAAACTGTGTTCTATTTATGTTATTCTAATTATAAAATTATTATTCATCAGTACAGACCTTTCATCAATATGATCGGTTGTTTTACCTTTATTAATAATCTCTTATCTTGATAAGCTATCTAATACATTATCTTGATAAGCTATCATCTCGCTTATCATTACCTATTAATTTAATCTAGACTTACTTATTCATTAATTCTAGACTTCAACTATTCAACATTTGCTATTATCATACTTTTCAAAATTTAACATAATTTTCACAAAAACTACAGACAACTTTAAAAAACCCTCAAATTTATGTGTCATGACTTCATGAGGGTTCAATAGAAAGATAATAATTGGTCGGATGGTCTAGTTGGTTATGGCATCTGCTTAACACGCAGAACGTCCCCAGTTCGATCCTGGGTTCGATCAATTAAGTTTATTTTTTTCAATAGAGTTTTTTAGATTGTAGTAGTATCACTTTTTTTCTAAATAATATTTATATATTTTATTTTAAAATATTAGAAAAGCCAAACCATAGTTAATAAAAAAAAACCCATATATATATATATCTATACTATATAAAAAAACTCGAACCATACATATTTATTATTTAAATCCTATAATAAACTTCCTTATAAGTTAGCAAAATAAAAATCCAAAAATTATAGTTATATAAAGTAAAATTCAAAGTCAATTTGAAAGGCTTATCAATTGAACTAAAGTTAATTTTGTTCTCTCAATAATCATCAAACCGCTTGATAATAATAACTTACTCCAAGATTCTAATTTTTCGGTTAACGACTTTAATTTTAAAAACACCAATTGATCAAAACTTAAAGAAGAATTATAAGATTCAGTTTCAGGTATTAAATTCTTTTTTGATAATGAAATAACCAAATTACTTTTATTATTTTTTGATTGTAACTGAACTGAGTTATTATTATTTTTAACCGTTGATAAATTTTTCCAAACAATAATAACTGTTAAAGATAAAATACCTATTGTTAATCCTGCAATTAATTTTGTTTTTAAAAAACCATTATCTTTTTTATCAGTAATTTCAGTATCATTTTCAATTTTTTTATTTATAATTGAAGATTTATTTAAAGAATTTGAAAAAATTGAAGAAGAATTTTCAATTGAAGAATTTTTTTCAATTAAAATTGAGTTCAAATTATTTAAATTTAAAGAACCATCAAGATTAATATCATTCAATAATTTATTCCATGAAATAATATTATTATTAATATTACTTAAAAAATCAATTAAAATCATTAAATCATCATTTAATGATTCTAAAACTATTGGTTTACAAACCAGTAAATGCTTTGGAATTTTTTGCAAATAATTATTAACACTAATTGCACCCGATTGATTTTGAAAAACAATTGGTATACAAGGTATTTTAGTAAGTTCTGGTAATAAAAAATTTTCCTCACTAACAATCAATAATGATAAGTTAATGTTAACATTATTTTGGATTCTATTATAAAAGTTGATATTCCTTAAAGTTTTTTTATAGCATTTAAATCTGTTAATCAAAATTTGATTATCATAACCAATTATTTGAATATTAATCGAGTTATTATTAACTCTATTAATTGATTTGGAATAATCCATTTTTAGTAATGAAGGTATTGAAACTCTTGGCATAACAAATGAAGGTATAATTGTTGAAGAATCTACAGTGTATTCATCATCATCAGTTACTGAATCACAATCCGAATCTAAAATTGCTATCCCGCTGGAAATCAACGCATCACGAGTTAGTTTGATTATATTTTCATCATTATAATTATTATTAGTAATTTCAATATCAACATCATTTTGATTGATGTTATTATCCGTTAAATTTTGGTAGTCATGATCTGAAGAACTTGATAAAATAGACGCTACATTTGGACTATTATTTCTATTGGGACTATTATTATTGGTATTATTAATTATATTATTATTTAGGTTATTATAATTATGAAATTCTGAGTATTTTAAAAAGGGACTATTGTTTGTTGAAATGATATTGCTATTATTATTACTGCTAAATTGATATGGTAAATTATTATTATTGCTATCAGGATGTTGATCATCGGATATTGATTGCCATGAGGTTATAGAAAATTCATTATTTTTATAATGATCATCATCATTATCATTCTCATTATCAATTTCTATTTCACTATCAACATTATTATCATTGTCGATTGTATTATTATTAATTTCATTTAAATCAAAACCAATATTTAAATCGGGATTTTGTAGAGCTTGAAAAACTGAATTATGAGGAGAAAAAATACTTGTAGATTGATTAGTTTTATTAATAAAATTCTTATTTACCAAATTGCTATTATTATTATTATTATTATTATGATTATTATTCAAATCATTATCATTATTTGATTTATCTAATTGATTATATAAATTATTCAGTTTTGATGATGATGATTTATTTAAATCCGGATTTTTTTTTTGTTTTTTGCCCTTTATATTTGCAGAAGAGTAGTACAACATATTGTTATAATGTTAACAGGTGAGACAAAAAATAATAGATTGTAAATTATATTATATTATATTATGTCAACAGATATAATATGACGATATTAAGTAATTAGGGAAAGTAAATCAGTGATATGAGTATAAATGAGTATAAATTAATGTTATCAATTTGTTATCAGTCAATTGCTCTTAAAAAATATAATTTTTGATAGGAAAACAATTCGGTTTTTGTTTTCTTGCGGGTCATTCGATTAGTTTGGCTATTGTTAGTTACAAAACAATAGTGAGTATGAACCTGTTGGTGTATTAACCAACATATAAGCTCATATATACTACCAAAGTACGTAGCTAATGAAGTATATCATGTACAAGCTGATTAATACTAGCACAAATAATCAGATTAACAAAATAAAACTCCCAATTCCGTATATCGCCGTATAACTCCGATCGCATAGTTAAAATTGCCTTATTCGGTTATTAAAACACGTAAACAAACCAGATAAAGCAGCTATCCGAAAAGCATTTTCTTTTTCTTTGACAACAATTATTTGTTTCCCAAATTTATATTATTCTACTCTTGGTTTTGACTTTTGTTATTTTGTTATACTCAATTGTTTAATAATAACAACAAGAATATCAACAATTGCAACTAAAACACACTCTATATATAGATAGATATATATTTATTACAAAAATGTTATCCTTATTATCGTCCAAAACTACTTATCAGCAACAATCGGAACCAAAAATAATCGATTTTAATACTATATCCAAAGAAGATAAAGACAAAAATAAGACTAATGTTAAAAAGCAGCAACAAAAAGGTTTCTTTTCGTTTTGGCCATTCTATTCTTTGAAAACAAATGATAATGATAATAATAATGATAACGAGGCAAATATCGGAAGCAACAAAAACATTACAACTCCGTTGGATGAAGTTATTGCAATGAAAAAGGTTTATAGAGATGACTTGAAAGATAATGATAATGATAACGATAACGATAATGAAGATGAAGATGAATTTATTGATATCCAAATTAGAAAATTATCCTACGCAGAAGTTGCATCTTTATTACCTCAAAATAATAATACTAAGATTGGTTCTAAAACGGAACCTAATAACACGAGCAGCAGTAAAAATAACAATGATCATATAATGGTTGTTGATCAAGACACAGATTTGGAAAAATCCATTACAGATGTTGAATTTGTTGAAAATTATAAAAAAACCAAAAAATTTGAATTTGTGGATAGTTCAACCGCAAATGAAATTATGATCGAAAACGAAGATGATGGTGACAATTATTATCATGAGAAAAGACTACCAAAAAGATTTTTGAAAAATAAACAACATTTAAAATCGAAAAAATAATTGACCTTAAACTTTTTATCTTTCAGTTATTGAAGTTGGGTCTAAAGTATAAAAACAGCGTTAAAAAAAATGAATTTCAATTCCATTTCACTTCAAACTATGTTTTATTTTTAGTTTTAATATTTTTTATACTAGATATTATGTATTAAGCAATAACAGATTCTCTAAACTACACCACATATCACCACACTTCAGCTAAACTTCCTCGGACTTCCTTATCGATTAATTGCCTTATCGCGACTCTGTCAAATGTAAAATCGTGTCATTAAAAATTCGTTAAATCACACTCAGTCTAACGTAAATTTTTCAACACTATGAAGTTTTTTTATTGTATATTTGAATAAAGGCTTGATGACAGACTATAATACAAAGAATTCCAATCTATTAAAATGGGCAAAAGAAAATGGAGCTATTATTGATTCACGTATCAAGTTTAAACAAACTCCAAATGCGGGTATTTCGGCATTTACTTCAGAATCAAATTTAAATAAAATAAATGAAAAAAACTATTTGAAAATAACAGTTCCAAATGAAATCATAATTAAACCAAAAGATTCATATAATTTTTTTGATTCATCAAATGAAAAATTATCCACCTTAGTTGTGTTTAAATTTTATTTAGCATATCTTCATGTTAATAAAAATAATAATTTATTTTTTAATACATATATTGAAAGCTTACCAGATTTGACCGATATTAAAAGTCCATTAGTTTTTAATGAATTTGAATTAAAATTACTCAATTTTACAAATTTAAGTTTTTCAGTTGAAAAAAAAATCAATGAATTGAAAAAAGAATTTGAATTAAGTTTGAATATGTTAATTAATAATAATAATAATAATATTCATTTAAAAAATATTCAATTTAATGACTATTTATGGGCTCATTTAATTCTTACGTCTCGTTCATTTCCATACAAAATAATTGATAATAATGCAAAAGAAAATGATGTTATGCTATTACCTGTAATTGATTTATTAAATCACAGAATTAAATCAAAGGTTGAGTGGTCATCAAATTCAAATGATAAATTTTTCAATAACAATGGATTTGAAATTAAAATTTTACAAATTGATGATGATAATGATGGTGAAGATATAGGTACTGATAATGAAAAGAGTGGAAATATTGGAAATAACGAAAATAATAATAATGATGATAAATATATTGAGATTTTTAATAATTACGGTCCAAAAGGAAATGAAGAATTACTAATGGGTTATGGATTTGTTATTCCAAATAATCCATTCGATTGTTTACAATTAAGCTATAACATTAACAATTCTGATAAACTGAAGCTTTCAAAATGGAATATTAAATTACCAACTTTAGCGGATTATACCTTCAGTATTCTGGATAATATTAAAAATACTGACAAAAATAACAATAGTTTAGATGATTCAAATATGGCAGTTTTTATGTGTAATAAATTTCATTTAATCCCAAATGGTTTATTAGAATATTTTGCTTTAAAAAATTCAAGTGACCATGATATTGGATTTACTTTAAGTAGTAAACTAAACGGTTTAATTAATTTAAGGGATGATATTGAAAGAAGATTCGAAGGTTTATCTCAATTGATTTCATTTAAAGAAGATTTAATGGACCCAATTAATTACGAAAATGCCAAAATTTATCGTAAAGGTCAATTAGATATTTTTAATTCCATAAAATCAGAAACTAAAAAAACTGAAAAATTACTTTTAAAAGCTTTTAGAAAAAAGCTGATAACAATCAATGACATATTAAAGAAAGATAATCAATTTAAAATTCTATACGAGCAAATAAATTTAAATATTTCAAATATCGCTAAAAATGCTACTGAATCTGATCTTTTAGTTCGTTTATGGTTATTTAAAATTATTAATTTTAATGAACTTAATGAAGTTGATTTGGAATTTGGTTGGATTATCAATGAATTTAATAGTTTAAAAGATCAAAATATTGATATTCGTATGGAAATTGACGAATTAAAAAGTGATTATCTAACAGATTTATTTAATAAACAAATCGTTAATTTAAAAAGTTCAACAATGAATTCAAATGTCGAAAACTGGAATTTAAAATCTTGGTTAATTATTGAATTAATTTTTAAAAAAAATTCTTACAAAAGAGGTTCAAATCGAGAACCTATATTAATTGAACCAACTGTTTTATAATTTATAGAGATTTATATAGAATACAAATATACTAAATTTTAATTTAGTTTAATACCTCGCAGGTATTAATCTAATTAAAAATAATAAGAAAAAAAAGGCTAAAACAACCATCCCAATTATTCTAATATAAAACCATAAACCTAATTTACCTTCATTATGATATTTCGATAATAAACTATTAACATTATTAAACTTACCATGAGATTTTTCAAAATTTTCACTTGCCTCTTTCAAAATGGTTGCATCTTGTTTTAATAATTCTTGAAATTGTAATGCTTGTTCTTTAATTGATGTAACCATGGAAGGTAATGACTCAATTAATTCCTGTTGAATCGAATCATGATAGTTATTTTGAAATTCTGTTGTCTGAACAGAATCTAATTGTGAATGTGACGTTGTTAAAAGTCTTGATCTCAATGTTTCAATGGACTCATTGGAATTAAAATCTTTTCCATTGATATTTTCATCATTTTTCAGTTCAGCATTATTATTTGCAATACTTTCATTAGATTCTTTTATTTGTTTGGCCTTTTCAATATTTATTTGTTCTTGATAAATATTCGATATTTTATACTTTATATCAAATATTAAATCTTGAATAGTTTTATCAGTTTCATAAAGTTTTTCATTAAACTCTTTTAAATTTTGTGATTTATAAGTACTCATTCTAATTGTTTCAATATTTGTCGATAGCCTCGACAATATCGTATACTTTGTAAATGAATTTACGCTACCATTTGGTTCACTCTTATTTTCATTCGCATACTGTAACTGTATTTCTTTTAACTCTTTTTCAATTTTAGAATGTAAATTCTTATAGATTGCGATACTGTCTGTCATAATTTTCCAACAAGAACATACAATGCTGTCATGAATGGGAAATCTTCAAATCAATAAGAAAATTGAGGAGCCTACACAACTTCCGTGCACCTTTAATGAAATTTCTCCTCTCTGGCGACGTATTACTAACAGACCCTTAACGGAAGCACTATAAACATAACTACACTTTGAGGTAATTAAGGTAATTATTATTGTATTGTATATATAATTACTAGAATATACGCCACATTAACATGAATATACAAAATCTATATAGACAAACAACAAACTCAATTGAAGGAGACGAGTCTTATTTGTAATGTGTATTAAATTTAGACAAGCTGCAACCGGCGCACTAATTTTTTTTACTTTTCTGCTCATGGCAAATTGTACCATTTTTCCAATTGTCACCGTTATCGTTTTATTGTTTATAGAAAAGTTAGCTTAATATACTTCAACTTTTAATTCAATTTTAGTGTTTGTTCAATTGTTTTTATATTTAATTCTCTTTTGAAAATCTTCAATTAAAATACCGTACTCAAAGGCTTATATATACCATTTACAATTTATTTACAAAAATAAAATAATTTACAAGAATAAAGAAAAATTATAATCATAATATTTATCAATAATCTTTAATCATGGGTCTTAATAATCCAATTCCAAGATCTTTAAAAAGTGAATCTAAGTACGTATTAATTTTATTACAGTAAGACCAATTAAAATATGTGCATTATTTACTAACATCATTTATCTTATATTATAGAAAAGCCGCAAAAATTTTGGCTTCATTTATTAAACCAAATCAAGTCCTAGGTGCAGATGAAATTATACCTCATGATGTTTTATTAAATGCTAAGGGTTTGGCAGTTATTACCGTTGTTAAAGCAGGTTTCTTATTTTCAGGTCGTGCAGGTTCTGGTGTTGTTGTTGCAAGATTACCAGATGGTACTTGGTCTGCACCATCTGCAATTGTTACAGCAGGTGCAGGTGTTGGTGGTCAAGTTGGTGCTGAAATTACAGATTTTGTTTTCATTTTAAATAATCAAGCTGCTGTTGATTCATTTGCTCAATTTGGTTCCGTGACTTTAGGTGGTAACGTTTCTGTTGCTGCTGGTCCATTAGGTCGTAATGCAGAAGTTGCAGGTAATGCTTCTTTAAAAAATGTTGCGGCAATTTTTGCTTATTCAAAAACCAAAGGCCTTTTCGCAGGTGTTTCATTTGAAGGTTCTGCGATCGTTGAAAGAAGAGAAGCAAATAGAAAATTCTATGGTGATATGTGTAAAGCAAAATACATTTTGAGTGGTAGAGTTGCACCACCACCGGCTTGTGAATCTTTAATGAGAGTTTTAGACAGTAGAGCATTCAGTAGAGTCGGTGATTATGATGAGGATGATGAAGACTATTATAATGATGTTCCTTCCACATTTAGTTCAGATGATGATTCATCGTTCAGTTCAAGGAGAAGAACATCATCAAGAAATAGAAGAGATAATTTTGATGACGATTATAGTGATGATGATGATTCAACATCTGCAAGTGCATATTATAGAAGAGATACGAGAGATAGAAATCCAAATAGAAATTTAAGTAAGAACCCAGATCGCCAATCTTCTAGAGGTAAACCATCAGGGTGGGAAGATGATGTTTATGATAATTCGTCATCAAAAGTGAGATCAAGAGGTAGTCCTTCAGGTTATAGACCTAATTCTGAAAAACCGGAATTTGGAAATTCAAAAAAACCATCATCATCTTCTTCTTCAGGCTCAAAGAATAAAGCAATTGCATTGTTTTCCTTTGCCGGTCAACAAGATGGTGATTTACCTTTTAGAAAAGGTGATGTTATTACAATCATTCAAAAATCAGAATCAACAGATGATTGGTGGACTGGTAGAATCGGTAATACGGAAGGTATATTCCCTGCAAATTATGTCGAACTAGTTTGATATTTACACTAATGTTTTATTTTTATCTATTATCACTTTATCATGTTTTTTTTATTTATTATTGATTTATCATCCTTTTCCTTTGTATAGATGGTCTGTGTTGTATACCAGTGGGGTTTTATAATATTCAGTTTATACAATAAAAAACCTTAACTATGCAGTTTTTTTTTTGATAGCTTTTTGTTTTATTGTCTTATTATATTTGTTTTCTATTTAGTATTTCTCTCACATTCCTTTTGTTTTATTCTTTTGCTCTGTAAAAGCAAAATAAGTTTTAATAATTTATGATTTTTAATTCACTTACAGAAGTAATATATACATATTTATATATATTTTAAATAAACTAGATATTTTCAGTAAAGGTATTTTTAGGAGTACAAATAATTACAAAAAAAATGGGAAAATTGAAATGGTTAAAAATTCATTTTTAATAATAATAGCGATATTTTTGACTTATCAGTAGTGAACTTTTTTTCAACGATAATGCTTAGGTATAACGCCAAGATAAGTAGCGCTTTGAATCAATTGATGCTTCAACATAGGATGGGCAGGTAACAACAATCTTCCATTTTCACAAAACTGATTTGTTTTCAAGAAATCATAAAAATCATCAAACTTATTTGCCCAAAAAAATTTGATTAAATGATCCGTTAATGATGCAACTTTTGATTTACTTAGTAACTCATTCTTTAGAATTGGCTTATTACAACCTTGGTATTGTCGATTCTTCCTTGGTATTGGTGTAAATAATCTAACACCAAGTTCCCAAATTACTTCATGAACTTCATTTTGTCTCTGTTTATTGATTTCGTTTGTCATTTCAATAGTATTGCTATCAGTTAAATCTATTAAATCCCCACTATCACATTTATATTTATATTTATGATTGATAGAATCTTTTCTTTGCAAAATAGATGCTTTATCAACCGTGATAGTTTTATTGAAATCTGCTATTTGAAACAGTTTAGTTGGATCAACATATGAAAAAGAAATTGGGATTGGACTTTGGCTTCCAAATAGTTTATTGTTTGGATTCACACGGGAAACATTGTCGTTTAGCATGTATGGATAACGTGGAGTTTCAAAATTTGATTCATTTGTTGGAATTTCAATCTTAACTTTAAAACATGAAACACCCAGAGTTTTTAAAATTTCCATTAACTTGTTAGCGTCATCCTCATTATTCATCTCAACGTAACCATATGCACTAAAATCTTGAGTTGAGATGTCATTATTTTTTTGCGATGTGCAATACAACTCAACTGATTTAATCGAACTAAATTTGGAACACAAAGTTTCCAACTTACTTCTGTGTAACGCCACATTTAGTCCACTTATTAATATCTTCAACTTCTTTTTTGGATATACCTCCTCTCTTTTTGCATATTCTTTCTGTTCCCTTGGAATAGCCCTAGTAACAAACAATTGTTTACCTTCAACTTCAACCGAATTTAGGTTTTGAACGGCTTTATCGACAGCTTCTCTATTAGTTAAAGTTATTAAAGCCCAAGCTCCTTGTTTTGAAGGAACCTTTCTAGATAACACTGAAACAACAGCACCATATGGCTCCACTAAACTTCGAATAACACAATCTTCAATATCTATTGGTAAATTTCTCATGAAAATAGAAAATTGTGTGTTCATCTGATCAGTTTTATCAATATCAGCATTTTTAATTTGAACGGTTTTGGTGATGATTGTTGGATTGTTAGCAACATTAATTGATTCCATGAATTTGAATTCTGGTGTTGTAACAACCGAATTATTTGCTTCTATTAAATTTTCATCATTACTGGTAGATGTAGTAGCTGTGGTAATTTTTGTTGCTGTAGTAAGTGTGGTTGGAACAAGCAAACCCTGCTCAACTTTTGAAGGAACAAAAGTAGGAATTTCTGCAAAGTTTGGTGTTATCTTATTTTTATTTTGAAAGTTATCCCTATCTTTTTTTAAAATATGAACACCAACATAAATTGTATAATCATCCATTTCGGTACGGTTATATTTTTTACAGACCTTATAGGCTTCTAATTTATCATCAAAGTTGATAAAGCATGTTCTTTTTTTTGAATTATATTTGCAGGAGAGGATTTTACCCAGATTTTTAAATCTATCATACATAATCTTTGAAGATAAGTTTGGTGATAAATTTGAAAAAAAAATGTTTGCTCCCAACCTTTCTCTTTGTGATTTGTCTCTCAAAGAAGGCATTATTCTAATTTCGGACCCCATTAAAACAGAATAATTTAAACCCTCTGTTGCATTATCTGCATGCTTCTGTGAATCAAAATTAACATAGCCATAACCTAAAGATTCAGCATTACTTGCATCTATCGGAATTTTAACAGATAATAAACCTTTAAAAGTACTAAAAAAATTGTATAAATCAGTTTCAGTGATTTTCTTATCAAGATCACCAACATATAGAGAAACCATTTTTTCAGTTTCACTCAATCCTTTAAAAGTTTCATATTTATCATTTTCATTATTTTCAATGAGTAGTTTTTTAAAATCTTTATTAATAATTTTTTTGGAGGCAGTAATTATTTCGGAACTAGCTTCAGATTCAGAGCCTGCATCGGTAGTATTTTCGGGAAGACATTTGATTATTTTTAGCTTTTTCCCAGATTTTGAATTTTCTATAGGCTTAAAAGTTTCAAGCATATTCTTGGACTTATTGGGATGAGTATCAGCACTATTTATGGTGTCAGCTCCATAGGTAACATCATAGTGTGTTTTACTTGCAAAAGCATCATCATTATTGTTCAATTTCTTTTTATTCGCATTATTAATGGATTCAGAATCTGCAAAAATAGTCAATGGGCTAGAAGGAACACAATCAATTCCTGGCACTTCAGTAAATAAATTTGAACCATTTTGTTTGATACTTAATTGGGATTTACTTTTATCTAGATAAGATCTGAAAGTGAAAAAACTACTTTTTTTTTTTTTACATTTTTTTGAAGATGGTTCTTCTCCTGTTTGGAAATTTTCTGTTTCAGCGTCAGTTTCATTTTCGTTTTCGTTTTCGTTTTCATTTTCTTTTACATTTTCATTTTCATTATCCATTTCATATTCACTTTCATCATTTATGGAATCAATTGGATTCATATTTTCTTTAACAATAGCCACTTTTGAAGAATTGTTTTCAATTTTGGTTAAGATATTTCCCTGTAGCTTTTTTTCTCTTGCCTCATCACGATTCATCCATTTAGATTTAAGGTATCTTAAACTTAAAGGAAAGGAGTGCGGATCTTCTGTACTTTCAATATTGCTCATCATTTAAAATATTATATAGTAAATCAGTATTGCTGTATATTTTGTTGATAGTTTTTTAATTGTATTTTTTGTTCAATTTTTATCTTAATGTTGGTTTTCAATTTTAATTTCGTTTATATTAGTCTTTAATTTTATGAAAATAAAGGTTTCTATGTTATTATTGATCTTCAATTTTGAATAGATAATAGTTGAGTTAATTGGATTAACTTCTATATTGGCTTTTTTGCTTTTGAATTTATATTAACTAATCACTATGGTTTACTGTTAATATTTACAAAAAAAAAAGGAACAACATTAGAATAATAAAGGAAAAAGGGCATTTTTTCATTTTATTGAATTCATGAAAATATTTAAAAAGGGAACTTAAAAATCATTTTCTAAACATGATTTTGATCCCCTTTTTCCAGCGCCTTGTTTATTTGAACATATTATGGAAATTTAATTTACTTTTGAGTCAATTTATTGTCTAAGTAGGCAATCAAATTTAGAATTTAGTAATATAAAAGTTAAAATGGATAAAAAGTGAATTTAATATTTTAATAAAAAAATAAAGAAAAATAAACGTAACAATCATCATAAAAGTTTCTTAAATGGCTAAGATATCTCTACCAAAAACACCTCTCTTTAACCAGTCAAAGAACAACAAGACTCTAGTTCTAATACTAACACTTTGAGCAAAGTAAATTGATCTCCATAAATACATTGCAACCAAACCACCAACAAAAGAATGACCTGGTAAATCAAAAACGGCAGAATTACCAATATAGGCCAATGAACCTAAATGCGTATACTTAAATGGTTGACATAAAGCATTATCAACATCACCACCAAGAATGTTATTTTCTTCTAATGTATGAGAAGATCTAGAAAGTTTGGATAATTTCTTACCTAAATAAGCACCTTCTTGATGTGCCCTTTGTGCAGTTGCTGGTAATGCAGTAACTTTAGAATCCACTTCTTTAAATAAAAGTTTTAACTGTTCAAAGTTTAAATGTCCAGTATTTTTAGTATCATATTTTGGAATAAGCTCTTGAGCTAATGAAAGTGCTTCTCTGGCCAATGGATTCTTTTTACTAATTTGATAACAAAGATCATTTAATTCTGGATGTGTAAGATCAAAGTGTTTAATATCATCATCAGTAACAATGGAATGTTCCCCAAAACTTTTTTTATGATGATCAATAATGTATCTTCTAATATAATCTTCACAGTTTTCTGATATATCAGTACGGACTGTGGAACAATCACCAATCGCATAAATATGTCCTAAAGGTGCACCAATAACTCTTAATTGAGAATCAGTTTCTAAAGCTCTTCTATTTCTTTGGAATGGTTTAAGATCATTTGCAACTTGTTGAGTTAAAGGATTCTGGCCCACACCGGTTGACCATAAACATAAACCAAATGAAACTTCTTTTGGTTCAACAACCCCATCAGAATTTTTCTGATTAAACAAAACTTTATCAGGCAAAATTTTTTGAACTCTTGAATTAGTTAATAGATCAATTTGGTCATGCTCAAATCTATTCATTGCGTATTCAGAAATTTGTTGGTCATAAGTGTTTAAAATGTGGGATCTTGATTGGATAATATGGATTGAAACTTCTTGTCTTAATAGTTTTGGATATAAACGTGGTAAATCTTCATTAATTAAATCATAAATTTCCGCTGCCATTTCAACACCTGTTGGACCAGCACCGCAAATAACAAAAGACAATAATCTCTTTCTATCAATTTCCGAAGTAGAAGGTAATGAAGCCTTTTCAAAATTGTGAATAATTTTTCTTCTAATTTCTAAAGCATCTTCAGCAGTTTTCAACTGGTTACTGTACTGTAAACCTTCCACACCATGAGTATTAGAAATAGATCCAACTGCAATAACTAATTTATCATAAGGAACATAGAAATATTTGTCTTCTGAAATATCTTTAACTTTAATTAGATTTTCACTAAATTCGATTTTTTCAGCTCTTGCTTGTAAAAAATGTCCATTAACATCATGCACTATACTTCTAATACTCTCCATTAAAGTTTTCAATTCTAAAGTACCAACTGCAGCACATGGCAGCATTGGGGTAAATAAGAAATAATTTGTTGGGGAGATAACCGTCACATCGTAATCGTCGGGATTCAACTGATTCAGTAATGACACCGAACCCCAACCTGAACCTAAAATAACCAAACGTGGCTTACCAATTTGATTTGTCATTTTTTCAGTATCTAAAGCATCGATATTACTAGTAACAATCGGTAAATTTTCCGGACCCCCAATTGGAAGATTAATTGATTCGGCTGGAACAACCAGATTATCCGAAACTATAGGGGGAGTATAGGTGGTATAATCATATATAAAAAATGAAACCAATGCAAGGAAAAACGACCCACTAACCAATCCACAACCAACAAAAAAATAACGAACAGTTCTCCTGATAACTGACCTTTTTTTTGGAACAACGATAACATCTGGTTTGGCATTATAAACAAATGAAGCTGAAGAAAATGAACGGTACTGGAAGCCTTTTTGTGTCCGGAAATTAGCCAAACTGTTTGAGTATTGCGATGATTTAATTTCCAAATTTAAATTATATAACTGCTTAAACAAAGGTGGACCTGATGTAATCATCAAACTTCTTCTATTCATGGGTAGAATGACTTTTGATTGCAAGTTTAAGCCCAAACATTTTGAAAACGACATAACTCAACAAATCAATACCAGAGAAGAAATGGAGACTATATACAACAATAATATACCAATAAGTAGATAGGAACGACAGACAAACACAAGAAAGGGAAAAGAGATGCAGCTTTTGTGATATCAAGTAATGAACAATCTACCACACGGACTTTTCGTTGTTCCATATGGTGTACGGATGTATCACACATATATTTTCTGATTACGTAATCTAATAAAAATTCGGAAATTACAGCTGCAACAAAACGGCTGTGTTGTTATCGGAAGGCTCAAAAAACAATTTTTGACGTTCAGGGACTGAAAAGTGCAATGGCCCACACAAGTAGATAACTGTTAATTTCGGCCTCCACGTATGATCTTGTGATTATACAATAAGTCGCAGCTATCTTTTATAGCACAATCTATTTGGGTAGTTTACTTATATCTCATATTTCATTATTGTTTATCCCCTTCCTTTCTTTCTCTCATTCTTTCATTCTTTCTTCCTTTTATATGCTCTATTAGATTATTTCTCTTGTCTTATCTTATCTTATCTTATCTTTGGGCTATTTTACTTTACTTAACTTTATCTTAGACTATATAGGTCCCAAATTCTATATACCTTAAAACACTCTACAAGTTTAACAAACAGAATTTTTATATTTCTTATAATAATTCAAGTGTCTGTTGTCAACCAATTACATAAGAGGTATTGTTCATTTACGCGTTACTTTAATGTCTACTAATACTGATCAATTTCCAAAAACCAATAGTAATTTTACTTCAAATAATGATAGTAACTCTAATAATGAAATTCAAAAATGCCATTTAGTAGTTTTGTCTCATGGTTTATGGGGTACGTCAGATCATTTCACATACATGGAAGCAACTCTGAATAATCATCTATCACTAAAATATCCTGATAAGAAATTTTGTTTCTATAAAACAAAATCCAATGAAAAATTTAAAACATACGATGGTATTGATCTATGTGGTGCAAGAGTTGCTGAAGAAATATTCATTGAAACAAATCGATTGGAAACTTTAAATTTTAAAGTTAATGAATTTTCAATGATTGGCTATTCTCTAGGTGGCTTAATTGCACGTTATGCAATCGGTATTCTAACTTATAAAGATTATTTCAGTAACAAAATTATTCCAATGAATTTTACTACATTTTGTACTCCACATGTTGGTGTTTTAACTCCTGGTAATACTATCTCTGTTAAACTTTTCAATTTGGTGGTTCCAACGTTATTAGGGAACACAGGCAAACAGATGTTCTTAAAAGATGACGTTTATAATGGTAAGTCAATTAATTCAACCCCACTTTTGGTTTTGATGTCCAGTGAAAATTCAGTTTTTTATAAAGGCCTAAAATTATTTAAAAAAATTTCTTTATATTCAAATATTAGGGCAGATATTAGAACCTCATGGTGGAGCTCTGGTATTTCTTACATTAACCCTTTTGAAATTTTGGATAAAAACTCGCTTGTTAATATCGATGAAAACGGTTTTATCAATTTTAAAAATGGGTCTAAATTTGAATTAAGTTTTGTTGATAAATATTCTCCAATTGTTTTAGACGTTGAAAAGGAAATCAAATTTAAAGGTTTAGTTGATTATGATGAAGAAAAAAGATTATTGAAAAATATACCAAAAACAAAAATTTTAGAATCTGATACGGAAACATATATACAAAATTTCTTTATTAGGAAGTTTAAATGGTTGGTTTTAATTTTCCGTACTTTTATTTATTTCCCAATGTGGATAACTTGGTTTATCTTGAATAATTGTTTACAGGTCACAACTTCAGGTTATAGGGTTATTAAAGAATCTCCGAAATTAAAAGAATGTGGTATTTTCTATAATCTTGTTGATCAAGTTACTTCAACTGTAACCGGTGCATCGCCAATTCAATCGACTTCAACAACTCCATTGTTAAAACCAACCTTAGTTAGAACTTTAAGTGATTCTTATGCTAAAGAATTAACTAAACTTGAAAACGATCTTCATGATCAAGGTGATTCATTCTTAGATTCAGTTTTCGATGCAATAACATCTTCAGATAAAGTTAATGAATCAATTTTTGATTTACAAAGTCTTCAGTTGGAGCATGGAGATAGAACGTTAATTACATCAATCAGTAAATTATGCTCCGTTTCTGTTGATGATATAGATGATTGGGAAAGCGATTTTAAAAAATTAGGTACAACGAAAAAGGAAGCTTTTGAATATTATCAAGTTTTGAAACCTTTTAAATTAGGTTTATCTAAAAATCAAAGAGAAATTGTCAATAATTTAAATAAACTAAAATGGCATAAATTCCCAATTTACATCACAAAAACAAATTCCACTCATGCTGCCGCAATTGTTCGGCATACTGACCCAAATTTCGAGGAAGGGAAAGTTGTTGTTCAACATTTTTGTAATGAAGTGTTAATTGTTTAATTGCCTTTTTCAATTTAATTCATTTTATTTTATATTGTTTTATTACTTTGAGTCATTGTTATTATAATTTATTAGTGCTTTACATTTTATTTCTTTAAGCTTTTTTTTTTCACCTTTACTTCTAGTTAAATATATTACAGACATCACCCAAACTGAATCCTCCATATTTTCTGTTTGTTTCGGTCTTTTATTGCTCTCTAAAAAATTTAACCATAGATGTAAGATCGACTTTAATTAAACAAAACGTATCAGTTTGAGAAAATAAAGAACATATTATTTTTTTATTCCCCGGTAGAAAGAAACATTTATTCTTAGGTTCAAAACCCTTTAAATTATTTAATTTTATATTATTCTCAATTAAATTGAAAGCTTTATTAGAATCTGGACTATCTTTAAAAGCAAATATTGGCTTAGATTCAATAAATTCATATTGTTTTAATCCATGACTTATACCTATTCCTTCATATTTACTATAACTTTCTTTCAGTGCCCAATATTGACTAAGTAAATCTAATTGTTCATCGTAATTAACAGTTGATTGAAATAATTCATCTAATTTTTCAATTTCTAAATCGGTGAAAATATCTTTAAAATCTTTCTTATAGAAATCTTTCAAATCTTTTATTCTAAAATCTTTAATAGTATTTGGATCACTTAAATCTAACCCAATTTCAGAATTTTTTTTGAAATTAATTGCCATCGAAACAACACCAATTTCATCAGATAAATTAAATCCATAATTTCTATTCATTAATTTTGGTTTACCATATTTACCTCTACTTAATATTAGTTCATCCTTATCATTTAAATTATATTCATAACAATCGACGATAAATTCTAAAAATAAGAGATTTAATAATTTTAAATATCTGTCGTTTTTATTTTTAATATTTCGAACTCTTAATTGTGATTTCAAATCTAATCTTCTCAAAAGAACTTCAAAATTATAATCATCATCTAACAACTTTTCACCTTTTAAATCCACATTTAAATCAATATAAAATACATATGTTGCATCCCTCGTATTTTTAGTAGCATTATCAAATGATATATATGGTTCAACCATAGCAATCTACGTAACCCTAGATGGGAATATATATCTTCATGAAAACTTAAGAAATTGAAATGTTTAGTTACGCCGACTCCAGCTTTGAATTTTCTTGAAAACTGCTTACTTAAAGGCTAACGCGTAAAAACCTTTACAGTTTAAAAGATATTATTACCTTAATATAAGGTGAAATTTATCACAATATGTCAAATGAACAACGGAGAATTAAACCACTAGCTAAATCAGTGGTGAATAGGATTGCCGCTGGTGAAATCATTATTGCACCATCAAATGCGATCAAAGAATTATTAGAGAATTCAATTGATGCAAAGTCTTCACAGATAGATATTCAACTAAAGGATGGAGGATTAAAACTTTTGCAAATCACAGACAACGGCTCTGGAATAAACAAAGAAGATATGACAATCTTATGTGAGCGGTTTACTACTTCCAAGTTATCTACTTTTGAAGATTTGCAGGCAATTGCAACCTACGGTTTTAGAGGTGAAGCATTGGCTAGTATTTCACATATTTCTCATTTGAATGTGATAACAAAAACAGATACTGAGCAATGCGCTTGGAAAGGTATATACTTAGATGGGAGCTTAACTGAAGACGTGAAACCAGTGGCTGGTAAAACTGGGACGGTTATTACCGTGGAGGACTTATTTTATAATGTTCCTTCAAGACTACGTGCTTTGAAATCATATAATGAAGAATATTCCAAGGTTGTGGATGTGGTCAGTAAATATAGTATACATACTGATAATGTTGGATTTAGTTGTAAAAAACAAGGTACAACATCAAGTGATGTTATGATACGGAAAGGATTAAGTAGGAAAGATAGGATTAGAAATGTTTTTGGATCAGCAGTGGCTAATAATTTATTGGATATTGAAATGGAACCATTTGAAGAATCTGGATTAATTTCATGTAAAGGAAGTGTAACGAACTCAAATTATGAGAATAAAAAATCAATCCAACCTGTTTTTTTTATAAATCAAAGATTAGTTGTTTGTGATCCATTACGAAGAGCAATCAATCAAATATATACCACTTATTTACCAAAGGGCCATAGACCATTTGTTTACTTATCATTAGAGATTGACCCTAAAAATGTGGATGTCAACGTTCATCCAACGAAACGAGAAGTTAGATTTTTGAATGAAGATGAAATAATTGAACACATAGTTAAATCAATCGATTCTAAATTATCTAATTTAGATTCATCAAGGAAATTTTTAACACAGCAGGTGCTGTCAGAAGATAGACAAATTACAGATCAAGTATTTGGGCTAAAAAGAGCTCGTCTTGAAGATGTTAATGTTTCTGAATTTCCCAAGAAAACCAAGAAATTATCACTCCAGCAATTTAAAAAGCCTTACGAACATCAAATGGTTAGAACCGATTCCAATCAACGAACTTTGAATACTTTTGTTAAAACTTCTAATCCACAATCTCGCTTACAACCAGAATATCAACCAAGGTATAATAAATCATCCGAACCTGAACCATCCTTTAATACGGAAGATTCGACAATTGATTCAAATAGTTCCAGCATAATGCCAAACCCTGTCAACCTTTCATCAATAAAAATATTACGCCAAGAAGTTCAAACACGTACAAATAATCAACTCACATTATTATTTAGTAAACACACGTATGTTGGAATTGCAGATTACAAACGTCGTTTAATGTGTCTTCAACATGATGTTAATCTTTATCTTGTTGATTATGCCTCAATATGTAATGAATTTTTTTACCAAATTGGGTTAGCAGATTTTTCGAATTTTGGTACAATTGAATTTCAAAATCCCATTGATATTAGAGAATTATTAATCGAGGAAATTTATAATAATGAAGATTTGATGTTGAACTATAAAAATGTACCAAGCATTGATGATTTAATTGTCGATGTTTATGTCAATATGTGCGATATGTTAGAAGAATATTTTGCGATGAAGATTGATATATCTAATAAAGATAATCCAAAATTACAATCAATGCCGTTATTACTTAAAGGTTATTTACCAAGTTGGAATAAATTAAGTTTATTTTTATTCAAGATTGGAGTCAAAGTTAATTGGGAAGATGAAAAGGAATGTCTTGGTGGAATACTGAGACAGTTGGCGCTGTTTCATATTCCTGAAGCATTAGATGAAGATCTAGAAGAAAATGCAGAAAAAAAAAATAATATTAACGATTGTTTAGAGAATTTAATTATGCCATGTATCAAGAAAAAATATTTAGCCACAAATAATTTGGTTAGAGATGTCATTGAAATTGCCAATTTACCTGGATTATACAAAGTTTTCGAAAGATGTTAAAAAGGAAATATTTTTAAAGTTTTTGAATCTATTTAAGTTTATAAAATTTCTATAACAATATTTTTTTCGACCTCATTGGGGTTAGGACATTATAGAACCATGTGTAAGAATGATTGAATCATTCTAACGTAACCTCACCAGTATTTAAAGCTCTCAAACAAACTTGATATAATAATAGCATTACCGAACTCTGTATACTGGTCCAAACAAATCTGGGCCCAACCCCACTAAACAAACCCAGAGTACCTTGACTTGAATAAATGGTTGAAAGGTTTTTTATTGTCGAACTTGAGCTTAACATAATATTACCCGAGTTTCCATTTTGAGTCTGCATTCTAGTTTTAACAACATCTAATGGTGTAGTAATCATTCCTGCCAAACCACCTGCACCAGCTCCCGTTACTAGTTCTGCTACTAACGGTAAATTATCTTTAGATTTATTAGTACCTGTAATATCATAAGCCCAAAGTCTAAATTTTTCATAAAAGGTAAATTGTAAAGCTGAAAACGGTAAATCTCTAATCAAAGTAGCTTTATAACCAAAAAAAAGTGTTTTCCAACCCTCTGTTTTTATAATTGTGGTAACTGCATTGAAAGTATTGAAATAGTTATAGCCAGATTTGAAATGTGGATTATTATGACGACCTTGTAATTGTAATCTAGTTTTTAAAACTTCTGATGGGACATAAAATATTGATGAAACAAAATCACCCACAAAACCTGCACCTAAAAATGTTAAAGTTTCATTCATATCATAATCATCAATTCCTAATCTTTTAACGTATTCATAAGTAAAGAAAAAAACTGCAGAACTTGGGAATGAGCCTAACATTGCAGCATTATAACCACCATATAAACCTTTACGAATACCTTCTTCGATAAAAATATTTTTATAAGCTTTGAATGTATTTTTATATTTTAAAATTTGAGGAGCACCTTGTTGACGAGTTTTAACGGTATCTAATGAGTGCATTGAAGTATCACCAACCATACCACCAATACCACCTGCAATTGCACATGATATTAAGGAAGGATAGTCTTGCGGATCATCCGAGTCTGTTTCGCTGAAAGAGTCTATTAAATCTGTTGGATGATGTGGATGTGGATGTGAATGTGGATGTGAATGATGTTGTATTTCAGGGATTGCTGAAGTTGAATATAATGGTTCTGTACACATGTTTTTGTTTTTAGGATATGTTTATTTTGTTTAATCTGTTTTTTTAATTGATGTATAAATTACAAGTAATTGATATGAAAGTAAATAGAGAAATGAATAAATAAATAGAAAATAAATAATTGAATAAATATGTTACGAATACTATTCTATGGGGTTATAATATAAATATGTAGATATAATTAGTAAAAAGTGGACGAAATGTAATATATGGGAACTTTCCTAAAAAAGGATTTGAACATCGATAATCAAACAAATGGTAAAATAAAATAATGAATTTGAAATACCAAACGAGAGTAGTTGTAGCTCTAGATATGTGATGTATGGAGAGTTGAATGTTGAGCAAAAGAAATAGAAAATGCTTAAGAAAACAACTTAATACGGTTAATTTTCGTCTGCAAAATTTTTTATATTGAGAAACTATCTTTTACTTTATTAAGCTGACAGATAACATGGCACTTCAACCACCTCTGTCTGTACCATGATTCTATTATTTATGTTTCCTAAACTCCCATTAAAATATTTTTAGTTCTTAATAAAATATATAGACAGAATCATTCAGTTATCGAGAAGTTAAGAGGACAGATGTTGAGATCAGGATTAGCCATAAATACCCGGCTAATAATAACAATTGATTACCAATGAAATACGAGACAAAAACTATGATGTGGACATTAAATTCAACAACAACAAATCTGTTTTGATATCTATCAGGTTGAATCTCGTTAAATCTGAATGAATCATTTGACTGAACCTTACAAAGCAATGCTCAAACTGACCAATCAGCGTCCTACCTTTTAGTAATGCATTTAAAATAACTGTTTTCGTATTTTCTCTACAGAGGCTGAACATTCACTGTTTGAATACATGTATAGTATCATACACATATGTTCCATAATACAAATATCTTTATGAAATGGTGATATACGTCTATATACCCATATTTTGATATATCTATGAGGGGAATGACCTCGCCCGGTAATCAACTGATTAGTAATTCGTAATGAGTTTATACACTCAGTAGTTTTTCTTATTCATATACCTTGAAGTTAATTATTATAACTGTTCATATTTAATACAAATAATGTCTACAATTCCGGATCTTTCTAAACCTCAAGCAGCTTCTTTGAAACCAGTCTTGTTCTTCCACGTTGAAGCTGAAGAACCAAAGGTTATTTTTCAAAACTCGACAGGTTCTTTGACTCATGTTTCTATTACGGGTGGGTTTGTAAAATCTTTAGACCCTGAATATCCGTTTGATGCTGTTATCGATAAAGGCTTAGATGATATTAGCTTCTCTTCTGCTAATCCAACAATTGGACATCTAGATTGCAATTTTTACTTATCTTTCAAAGACGACCCTAAAAAAAAAGCTTATATTAATTACACTGGTATTGCACAATTAGAAGGAGTTGCTGCTGATGTTGTTGCCAACAAAGCATCGAAAATGGAATTCACTGACGGTTATGTTACGTGCCATCCAATTTTCAAGTTAGATGATAACTGCAAAGATGAACAGTGGGTCAACAAATTGAACTTCTTAGGAAAGGGAAGGTTCGTTAGAGACGAAGCTGGAAAATTAAAAGTTCAATACTACGTTTATACATTTGCCTGAACTAATATGTAGAGTATAAGATTGTTTATTAACTTTCACTGAATTTACTCATTTAATATCTGAAATGGCAACAAATTCCCGTAATAATCCTAAATTGGTCAAACACGGGTGCGAAGACATGAATTGATCTGATCTGGCCTTTCTTCCTCTTTCCCTTACTACTATTGCTGTCACTCTTTTTGTAGCTTCTCCATACTTGCATGGAATAATGCAATCTGTACTTGGAAATATACATCATAATGGCATCACCTATATTTGTCTCACAGTCTCCGCCAGGGTTTTCATTTCTAAGCTTCATAAGAGGCGTCCAACTATCCCTAATGGGATCGTTCATAGTTATCACCAATCCAAAAATTCTAGCTGATACACAAACTCTTACAAATTTAGTTAAAGTTTCCTTTTTGGTTCACATTATAGGTCACCTACCATTGGTATTTTTGTCCATAAACCTTAGTTTCTTCAAATTTATTTATTTGATTTCTTCAAATACTGCTACTAAAATAGTTTATTACCTGACTTATATTCAGTCACATATTTTTAATTTCCATGCTTTTTTTAACAATGTTATTTGTCTTTGTTTATCCAAATACGACAAAAATATATCATCTGGTTTTGTCATCCTCATCAACTACTACTTATTCTCGATTTGAAAAAACAAATTATAATTTTTTACCTCCAAATACTCCCACATCCCAACCTAAATTACAATACCCAATTACTAAAGCTTTCACTTCAATCTTTCCCGATATTATAAAACCACAAGTCACGGAATTTTCTTCATTTTTATCTTCTTTTCTAACCACTTATACACTCAATACAATTTTAGTCATTTTAGCTACTGTTTTATCATACATTCCTTATATTGGCTTTTTTATACCTTCTTTAATAACATTTCAAAATCTAGTACCGACCACAGGTCCACTATTAGCTTTTGTTTTATCATTCACAACATTTTTATTACCATTCCCTCATACCCTTCTTATTTTAACTACATCGTTGACAACATCACTTCTTTCAAGGCTTTTAATTCAGCCTTACTTTGCGTTGCTACCATTTTCAGACACTCAATGTAAACGATGGCGTTTATCTAGGAGCGGAATATTATTGGGTTTTACATTACCATTCTATATTCTTATTAAATCTTGCCCATTAATCTTCACCCCTTGTATAATTTTAATTGCAGAAGGATCTAGTGCATATTTATTACCAAAGATTTCAACTCCTCCTCCATTATTAAGTATTTCTGGTAAAAGCGATGAAACAATCGGGAATGGATCATCAACATCAAGTACAGCACGTTTACACGATTTAAATAAATTAACAGAATGGATGGAATCTGAATCATTCACTTTATTAGAAAGAAATCAACTGTTACATGATTTTCTAGCTGACTTTAATGGTATAATACCTTGAACGGTTTTTTTTTTATTTTCATTTTTTACATCTTCTATTTCTTCTTTTGTATTTATAAATACCTCAATAAATACCAACCTTATATATATATATATATATACGGATAATCTAAACTTATGTTCAACTACAAAGATTCTCTTAGTCTTCTAAGCACATCCTCATTACTTATACTCGCAAATGGTGATATTTTAAATGTACGTTCACTACCAAGATATCCTAATAATAATGGCAAAACAACAAGAGAATGAATAGAAGCAATTATAATCAACCCTAACCACATTTTGAAATAATAAATTTGGAATATTTTTGATCTTGTAAAGCTTAAAACGGAAATACCAATTAATTTTGTTAGCGTAATACCACTCAAAGTTGAGTTACCAATAAAAACTAATGAACCGTAAGCTCTATTCATTTTCTTACTTAAATTTTTACCACCTAATCCACTTTCATTGAAATTAAAATGTTTAATTAAATGGATTGAAAATTCAACACTTAATCCTAAACAAATCATTAAATTAACTAATGAAACTGCATTCAACGAAATATCAAAAATAACCATCCAACCACCAATATTAACCATAATTAAAATCAAATTTAAACATAAAACTAGTGAATTTCTAGTGGACCCCAATAGCCAACTACTAATCAAAAATACCAACCCCATACCACTGAAAATTAATTCAATTGTCAGTTTTTTAATATTTTCGTATTGAACAAAAAATATATAAAATGGAGAATATGCAAATAAATTCATTCCTGATTGTTTCTCTTTAATTTCTTCAACAACTCTTAAAGAGTTATGATATGCATTAATAAAATCATCTTGTGATCTTAAGGGAATATGCGAAGTTCTAAAAACAGATCTTTTAATATTACCTTCTTCCATAAATATAGAATGTCCATAAGGTGCCTTACCACCCAATGGACAAGGGTACGAAGGAGCATCTAACCACGCTTCAAAAAAGACCATAAATTCTTCACCTTCTGGAAATCCATTCATTTTAAAATCCCATGGGCGATGTTCAAAACATGTATCACATAATCTTGGCGATTGATATGGTGAACAGAATTGTTTATCGGGAACATTTTTTCTTAATCGACAACATTCCGTTAATTCGGGGTTTAACCATAAGAAAAAATCATCAATCCAACTTGCAACAGGTTCAGCAATTGTACTTTCATTATATCTTTTATATTCTTGTTCTATAATATTAACCAAAGAAAATGAATCACATGTGGTAAACTTACTACATAATTGTTGTTGCTGAGAAAGTTTTGTGACATCAAAATCATCAACAATAAAATAAATTGGTGGTCCAACATTTAAATATTCATAAATATCATCAAAGTAATTTATTAAATATGAATCTGAAGGAATGGCAATTCTCTGGTCTAATCCTAATTTAATATTTGGTAATAATGATAAAGATATTCCAAATAAACCTATAAAAATACTGAATACCCATGTTCTAACTGATCTTTTGAATAAAAATGGCCCAAAATAGTTTTGAAAAAAAGATGTAAATATACCATTATGGGTTGAGTAATTTTCATCTAACAGCTGACTTAAACTTGCCTGAGTAGTTTCATTATCTGGTTCATTTGAGTCTTCTGGTAGTGAAATAGAATCTCGATCAGTCATAATAAATGGTAATAAATCTAATTGACCTTTTTCTATTCTTTGCTGGTCTAAAGATATAATTGAAACAAAAGCTGTCAATTGTAACATAGTGTTGAAAACAATTGCAAATGCTGAATATAAAGCAAAATTTTTAACAGCTGGCATACTAACCAAACTTGCTAGACAGAAACATGATAATAGACAAAGAGAACTTAGAATAATACTTGGCCCAATGTTTGCCATGGCTTTACCCACTCTTTCATGTAATTGTAGATCATTGGTAATATTTAAACGATCAATATAAGACAATTCGTTACAAATCAAAAAAATATTATCAACTCCAATGGCAAGAACTAAAAATGGAATCACCTCAGCAATAATTAGTGTTGATTTTAAGCCCATTAAGCTCCAAAAACCGACAGACGCTGAAACTGAAAGCAAAACAATTAAAATACCAATTAAACCCAGTCCAAACCTGGTTTTCGTGAATATTTTTAAAATAAAATTACCATGTTTTATAGAGCCGAATGGACCTGAAAAAGTTAATCTGTTTAATAAATCACTGGAAGTGCTAGTAGCTCCTCCTAGTGCCAAAGATGCATATGCAAACATAACCAAATATGAGATAATGACAATTTTTATATCTGTGTTTGTTGATTTATTTAATTCTTTTTCTAAGGAAATCTCAGTTATGAAACTCAAATCTAGACCCATAGAATTGGCTTCTAAAGTAATATTCGATAAAATAAATTCTTCTAAAGCATGTTCCCAAACCATGGAATTAATAACCTGTTCACTATTTGGATTATTATCATTATTAACCAAAAATGTCACAACAATGGCTTCCGATTCTAAAACATCTCGAGAAATATCACCACCAAATAGTAAAGATCTTTTTAAAGGCTGCTGGAAGCTTGGTAAACATTCAACGGGCGATGAAGCACAATTTTCAATCTGGGATTGCCAGTTATCTTCGGGTAAGTAATCCAAGTTACCATCAAAATATTGTGTGAATGATTCTAAGATACATGTATCTTCTAGTGGCTTAAAGCATATATCGTCGTAAGTGATATCATTTATAGCATCATTATAGCTAACTTGAACTTTAAGTTCTTGTATTTGTTGTTCCTTTTCAAACCACCATTTCACAAAACCATAATCTTGTAGGATCGAATCACCTGTGGTATTTGAAATTATAATTTGCTGGGTTCTATAAAATGGACCGAAACTCTCATCAAAAATTTCCTTTTGAATGTATGCATCAGAATGTGGACTAACCCATAAATTAACTGGATCTTTTTCAAGTTTTAAAAGGAATATACAAGATGAAAGTAGAATAGAAATGAAAGCACAAGATAAAATGACTTTTTTAGGATGCATCGAGCAAAAATATCCGTGTTTATATAAAATCTTTTCTAGTAGATCATTTACAATATATGATTCCGTGGTTTTATATTGGTTCAAATCTTGTAAATCCCTCGAAGCAAAAGAGTCATCATTTGAATCACATACAATTGAATCTTCAAATGAATTTGAATCATCTACCAAAAAGTTTGACGTGTCCGCACCGAAGATATTGAAACGTTTATCGTTTTTTAGTTTTAAGTATATAATAATACCTAAGTAAGCCAATACGGCGGATCCATAAATTAAAACGACCGTCAACGAAAAACATGGTAAAATACCAACTCTACACTGTTCATTATTGGGAAGGTTATCTAAAACCGGACATATTCCAGGACAGTCTGAACAGGCACATCTAAAATTTTCATCATCATCATCACAACTTCTGGCAACAATGTCCAATGGAACAATATTTTTTTTGTTTTCATAAACAAAATTAATTTGAAAAGGTGAGCCTCCAATTTCTGGTTTTTTATCGCCTAAAAACTTTAAAAATTGATCATAATTTTTGGCACCACCACCAATTAAATCCATTGCGTAACCATTGGTTGATCCAAATTTAATATTTTTACAAGACTCATAGAATTTTGATGCAAAGCTCTCACCATTGATATAAAAATCTAACTCATCAACAATGATACCCCCATCCATTGAAGTAGAAGTTTTTTTAATATCCATAAATAATGATTGATCCGGAGAACATGTGAAATGACAAAACATTTGATAAAAATTTTCACGACAAGCAGGACATGAAGAGATTAAAGCATCAACTTTTGCTAAATTTTGCTTTAATTGTGCGATTTGCTCCGAGTTACAACATGAATTGTCCATATCACTCCATGAATCACCACATATATCCAAAAGATCGGAGTAATCTTGCGGTGAGAGGGGTTGGGATGGTATATTTTGTGGTTTGGGTAATTGAGGACCAAAAAAAGATGTTTTACCTCCAACGCCATACATAGCACAATAACCGGGAGCATGTATTTTGGTTAAGTTTGATGTGTCGGCATAGCAAATGTTGATAAGAAAAGATAGAAGAATCGGAATGGGCAGAAAGTAATTAAAAAGCATTCTATGCAAATTATGAGTGTATGGTATCTAGCTATATATATTGTACCACTGTCTGTCACTATAAGTGGGAAATGGGGGAATTGAAAATAGAAACAATATTGGTATCCTTATTAATGACTGTTGTACTAGAAACTTTTAAACCTTTTCTATCATATGAAGTGGCTGAAGCATGCATTGAATGTGGCGCACAAGTCGATCGACGTCGCAAATCTTGGAGTATTTGTATTCATTAAAATCAAAAAAAAAACTACATGTACTGTGAGTCCAATGACCTCATACTACTCTCCTTTTCTTGTCCTATAGTTGCTTTCCGTTTAGTCTGGCACAACTAGCTTCTGAAATATACTATATAATATAATATACAATACAGTTTTGCCTATTATTGCATACTTTCAAACTCGTATTTAGAATAGAGACGTACCCATTCTTATTCAACGTTTAATACTATCGCAATAGACCATTCTTTAGATCAAATTTTGGTAATAATGACATCATCCGCATCGTCAAAACTTGTTGATATATCAAACGCAAACTCGCAATCCAATCAGTCCATAGCATCAACATATTCACAAAAAAAGACATTAGATCTTGAGCCCAACCCATTTGAGAGATCGTTTGCTCAATCAAAAGACAGTTCCAGAAATACATCTCTTTCTAATGGTCAAGGTCAACAAAGCCAAGCGCAAGGTCAACCTTTACAACTTGAAGATCTTCGACTTTCACAAGTTAACGAACAGCTTGCACTGCAAGACAACATTCCCCAGTCACTGAATATACAAGCACAGCAACCTAACAATATTTCAACTTCTCAAAAAGCCCAGCAAGCATTTCAGAATGTTCAAGCTCAGGCTCAAACTGCATCCAACGCTCAACTACAACAGCAATCTATGAGCCCACCTGTGCTGACTCCTGGTGGAACTAGAAGGCTTGCATCCTCTAGTGTTCTTCCTCCACTTACTGGATTATTGTCTCCTGGTGGTTCTATGATTGGTACACCTGGTATTTGGTCCTCTTTATTCAATCCTGGAACCCCGGGTAACTCAAATCAATATCAAAATTTTAACATGTCTTCGTTGTTGTCTAGTTCTGGTCAGTTATCTCCAAATTTACACTCTCAACTTACACAACAAAGACAGCAACTGCAACAAAATCAACAACAAGGTCAACAAGGTCAACAAATTCAACAGAGCCAACAGCAAAATCAACAACCGGGCCAAAACCAGCAACCGCAACAGGCTCAAGATGCGAAGTTACAACCAAATGGAAATCAAATGATGAATCCAGCTCAACAGCAACAACTTTACAATTTTATCATGAATGCTAAAAAGACAGGATTAACCCCTAATGAAAGTTCTTTAAGAACAGGATTAACCCCCGGTGCTAATGGATTACCAAGTAATGCATATTCAATGTTAATGCCTACAGGTCCTGCAACGCCTGGTACACTTTCCCTGCTAGGTCTTCAATCAAATCAAAGCCCGGCTCGTAATTTTAATAATATTGGCTCAAATTCAAATAGTAATCAATCTAAAAACACACTACCAGATGATAAATTAGATAATGCAGGCAATGCTAAATTAAAGGTTGTCAACAGTATGGGTGTTCCAAATAATATTGCTAATGCCAATGAAATAAATTCAAATCCATCCCAGGGTGATAATTTTAAAGGAAGTTCCCAGTTAAATTTACCTCCTTCTCCAAATGCTTCCAGTCTAGCGCATGCCCAGGTAGAATTGGACAAAAAGAAAACAAGACCGAGACCTAAAAGAGCAGCAAAATCAAAAAGTGAAGATGTTCGTTCTACAAAGAAAAGAAAGGCTCGGAAATCGCCTGCTATTGAAAGCATGGATTCCTCGTCACCGAATGACTACGAAAATATAGACGAGAATTCAGTTAAACGTAAGAAAAGGGAGCCAAATTCCCAAGATGAAAAAAGGAAGAATTTCTTAGAACGTAATAGAGTTGCAGCCTCAAAATGTCGACAAAGGAAGAAGGAAATGATTGAAAGTATGAAAAAAGATTTAAATTTTTTTTCTTCTCAATATGACTCTCTTACCGACCAAGTTAATACTTTACGTGAACATGCACTGACTTTACGTACTATTTTATATGCTCATAAAGACTGTAAATCTTTAGTTGAACAAGTTGGTGGAATTGAAACTTTGAATACTTTGTTAAACGGAACGAATTACGTGGCAAATATTCCTCAAGCACATGCAGTGCCCAAAGGTCCCTATTTAAATGACATGGATGATAACAATAATATGCAAGTTTCCGCTTCACCTATAACGAGTACTGTTCCTCAACTGCTGGGTAATGGTAACCCGCAAGCTGCTGTGGCTGCAGCTGTTGCAATGACTACAAATAAGATAATTGCCAAACAGGAAAATGATCGTCGAATTAGTGATAGTCTGTAGAACTATTTTGTTTCATTTATTTCCCAATACATCTTTATGTTTATACTGTACAACTTCCCTTTTTATTTAGTTCTTGATCTTGCTTTTATTTTATCCATATTCCCTCTCTGTTTTTGCTTTTTAATTTTCTGTGTAAATAATTAATTTTTAGAGATATGTTAATTTTGATTAACTTTTTTTTTATATCATAATATTTATATGTGTAGTAGATTCGTAGAATAGATTAGAAAAGCTCCGAGCTCGGAAAGCGAGCGTCTTAAATTTCAAATTTCGAGGAGATGGAACAAATCTAATCAATAACAACATCTTTTGGCTTTTGAAGTATCGATTACTATCAATGTCTTTCAACTACATTAAAAACGCCGGCAAGTTCTTATGTATTGGCCGTAATTATATGGCACATATTAAGGAACTGAATAATGCTAAACCAACAGAGCCATTTTTTTTCCTTAAACCAAGTTCATCAGTTCTACTACCAAATAATGGCCCAGTTCTTGTCCCGAAAAATGTCATCGTTCATCACGAAATTGAATTAGCATGTGTCATTGGTAAGACCTTGAAAGACTTAGATCCTGAAACTTTTGGCCCTAAAGAAGCTTTGGATGCCATCGACGGTTATGCTTTAGCAATTGATATGACCGCAAGAAATGTTCAAGATGCCGCCAAAAAGAAAGGTTTGCCATGGACAATTGGTAAGGGTTTTGATACTTTTATGCCATTATCTTCATTTATTTCAAAAGAGAAAATTCCAGATCCATATAAAGTTGAATTAAATTTGAAAGTTAATGATGATCATAGACAACAAGATTTGACTAATTTGATGATCTTCCCAATTCACAAATTTTTGAGTAAGATGTCTTCAATTATGACTCTTGAAGCTGGTGACGTTATTTTAACCGGTACTCCAAAGGGTGTTGGTTCAATTAAACCAGGTGACGTTATTGAAGCTTGGTGTAATATCGATGGTAAATTAGTTGAAGGTACTAAAATGAGATTTGATGTTGCTCAGAAACCAGGACCTTATGTCTTTAAGGGAGAATAGATTAGCTCTTTTTGCATTCCTTTATTTATTTATTTACTTGTTTATTTATTTGTTTATTTTCTTATTTCAAAATCTGTTTACTTAAATGTAGAAAATAGGTATATCTACATAAATTTAGAAATCGACGCGTCGGATATTCAGTTAAAAATTTTTCGCCCTTTAGGTGCAGAAGAAATATCAAGATGCCAAAATATTATCAAACTAATGATACACAACAAGATAGTTCAGATAAACCCCAATGACTGAAGCAAAGATAACGGAAGTGTCGACATCCAACGCAGCTGGTGTTCCATCAGCATCTACATCAGCATCCAACACAAGGGATAGCAGAACTGCGGCTCATACACATATCAAAGGTTTAGGTCTTGATGAGCGTGGTTTTGCCAAAGATATTGATGGTGGTTTTGTTGGACAAAAACAAGCCAGAGAAGCATGTGGAATTATTGTTGATTTAATTAAATCAAAGAAAATGAGCGGTAAGGCTATTTTATTAGCTGGTGGTCCAGGTACTGGTAAAACTGCTTTAGCATTAGCAGTTTCACAAGAATTAGGTCCAAAAGTTCCATTTTGCCCAATTGTCGGTTCAGAGCTATATTCTGTTGAAGTTAAAAAAACCGAAGCATTGATGGAAAATTTTAGAAGAGCTATTGGTTTAAGAATTAAAGAAACTAAGGAAGTTTACGAAGGTGAAGTTATTGAATTAACACCCGAAGAAGCTGAAAATCCTTTAGGCGGCTATGGTAAAACTATTAAGCATGTTTTGATCGGTCTAAAAACTTCAAAAGGTACTAAAAGTTTGAAATTAGATCCATCGATTTATGAATCAATTCAAAAGGAAAGAGTGTCAGTCGGTGACGTTATATATATCGAATCTAACACAGGTTCGGTTAAAAGAGTCGGTAGATCAGATGCATATGCAACCGAATTTGATTTAGAAGCAGAAGAATACGTTCCATTACCAAAGGGTGATGTTCATAAAAAGAAAGAAATTGTTCAAGATATTACATTACATGATTTAGATGTGGCAAACGCAAGACCTCAAGGAGGCCAAGATATTTTATCGATGATGGGTCAATTATTAAAACCACGTAAAACAGAAATAACAGAAAAGTTGAGAACCGAAGTTAATAAAATGGTTTCAAAATATATCGACCAAGGTGTTGCAGAACTCGTTCCCGGTGTTTTGTTTATTGATGAAGTTAACATGTTAGACATTGAATGTTTTACATTTTTGAATAGAGCTTTAGAATCAACAATAGCACCAATTGTTATTTTAGCTTCAAATAGAGGTATGACAACAGTTAGAGGTACTGATGATATCAAATCTCCACATGGTGTTCCACCGGATTTAATCGATAGATTATTAATTGTTAGAACTTTACCATATGATCATGATGAAACTAAACAAATTATTTTGAAAAGATCTAAAGTCGAAAGCTTGTCGTTAGCTGAAGGTACGTTAGATAAACTAGCTGATGTTGCAGATAATACTTCTTTAAGATATGTTTTACAATTATTGTCCCCTGCTTCTATATTGGCTAATATCAATGGTAGAACTGAAATCAGTCCAGAAGATGTTGAAGAATCTCAAGTTTTGTTCTTAGATGCTAAACGTAGTACAAAAATTTTAGAACAAAGTGCTGCGTACTTATAAGCATTTTTATTTTTGAATTCTTCGTTTGTTTGTATCAATAGATAATTTTGCTTTTTGTTATTTAATTTTATATTTATAGTTTATTACAAAAAAATCAGAAAAGTGAAAACGTTTTTGTTTAGCATTAAAAATAAAATAATAGATAATTTTATTTATTTAAACAAAGTAAAGGAAGAAATTACAAAAAAAAACATATGAAGGATGGTGGAATCCGCAAAAGAAAATGCAATGAAATTCTATATGTTGAAATAATTTAAACCCCACCCAATTTAGAACATTCGTCTAGGAAATCATTAGCTGTAATAATTTGGGTTGAACCATAACAGACCAGTTTTGGTTGACCACCTTGAGAAGTCAAAACCTCATTTAAGTTATTACACCAATCTTGTAAATTACAATACTCTAAATAATTACCACCACCAACAACGAAAACCATTGCTTCATTATAAATAGATCTTTTAGGTTGTTTTGAATGTGAACCTCTTGTAACATTTGGATCAAAATATAAATAATCATCAGTTAATTTAACAGATTCTTGATTTGCATTAGTTGGATTCATAATTGATTCAGTTATATTTGTAATTGGTAAATTCGATTTTTCAGGTAATAGTTTTTTAATACCCGATAATAATGAACCAAAACCTTCAGATAATTTAGTTGAACCATCGGTTAATCCCATTAATTTTGACGATAGATTATTGAATAAAGCACCTTTGTTACCCATATAACCAGTAGAACCATTACTTTGAGTTGAATTTGTAGATAAATTCATTTCTGACATTTTTGTTAATTCTTTCACTTTTTTAATATACTTTAATGGAGTCATATCAATATTTAAGTCCTTTAATTCTTTTTCACATTCCTCACTAAATGATGGTGATAAATCACAAGATAAAGTTAATATTATATAAGTTCTCAACTTATCCTTCGAATTATCACCCTTTGAAGAATTTGATAAAAGATTTAAAAATTCCTTTTGAAATTTTGGATCATTTAAATTTTGTTCAATCTCAAAAAATGCATCTAAGTGTTTTGAATCTAATTCTTTAATTAAATCTGATAAGACTGACATATGCATGTCAATAATGTTTTTTCTATGAGTTAGTTCCGGTAAGGCTTTAATTGCTTCTTGGATATGTTGAGTATCTGCTTGATCATTTGGATCAATTTCTTTAATTGAAGAGTAACCAGTTTTAGAAGTTATTTCTTTTGCATCAGAAGTATATTTATTTAACTCTAGTTCAACATTTTCAACAGCATCAGGGAATGGTAACGAAGCATTTGTTTTCCAAAAAAAATCTTTCGGTTCAATATCAAATTTTTTAATATCAAATTTACCGATTTCTTTAGTTGGCTTTTCAATTATAATTGTATTTCTTTGTAATTTGAAAACATCACTAACCATACATTGGTAAATCCAAGAATGTGAAAACATTGACGGTAAATTAATATTTCTATCGAGTAAAATCAAAACTGATCTTTCATTAGATGATGAACCATTTGAATTTGCTGCTGCTGATGAAGTTGATGAGGTCCCAATTAATGATTGACGAGTATTTATAACATGATCTCTCAATTTTTGATCTAATTTTTGAGAAATCAATTCAGCTGGTCCTCCTCTATTTGCTCTAATAATTGGAATTGAACCCATTGTTAGAATCGAAGAAAATAATCCATTTGAAATTTGATCTGCTTTTGAATTAATATCATCTTCTGTTGTTTTCGGATCATTAAATTCAGAGTAAATATTTGCTAAATCAAATGAAAATAAATTTGGTTCTGTGACAATAAAATCTAGATATTGATCAAAAACTTGTTTAATTCTGTTTGATTTGTTTGTAATTGCAACTTTTTTAGCAAATTCTTCTAATAATGATCTATTTAAACTTGAAGTAAAGTTTATGTAAAATTCAGAATATTGGTCATTTTCAACATCAGAAATAATCATTGAAATATTTTCAGGTGTTGGCTCAACAAAATAAATAACAGGCACGTCTTGCAATTGGGCTCTTCTTTGATTAATCAAGGCATGCATCGTAATACCATATTCTAATAAGTCATTAACACGCAAGACTGATGAAACAATTGCAGTTGATTTTTGATCTAAAATGAGGACTTTCCAAATTAATTCTTCTTGATTTGTTGAAGATACTAAATTATTGTCAATATCAACATTTAAATGAAGCATTTTTTTAAGATTAGAGATTTGTCTATCTCTTAAACTTTGTGTGGCATTAATCAATGACATTTTATGTATGTTATAGATATATGTATCTGAAATGTTTCTACTGAAAACTGATTAATAAAAAAAGTCTTATGTTACGAATCGTGGTAAAATAATTACAAGTGCTTATGCGTTGTTGATTTTTCCAGTGAGCTTTATTTATTTTGGTAGATTGATATGGGTTAGGTATATACTACTTTTTTTAATGTACACTATTTGAATAAAGATAAGATATTAGAGCTATTTTCTATAAATAAGTTATCAAATATATTTCAATATGTGATAACTTTTTAGTAAAATTTTGATTAGCCAATTTAATGAAAACCTGTTAAACCTATGTGTATAGTATTGTCGCAATATCGTCTATTTCACTCGCCACAATATGAATATATTTTTTTTTTTTTAGTTTCCCTTCTTTCATTGAAGAAAAAAGCTGGGTTTGTAATATAATTCCATAGGGAATAGCAATGAGTATAAATAACAACAAGAAAAGAAAAGCTAGTGAAATTGATCAAGATGAAAATACCGACAATGATGAGTTTGATGAAATTGTATCCACACAAATATCAACAAATAATAAATCATTTTTAAAATCACAACGTTCGCAACAGAGTTTTATTAAGCATTCACAAAATATTGATATTGGGGCTACTTTTAATTCAGCAGAAGAATACAACGACATTATTCATGATGAAATGTTGCAGATAGTTATTAATAAAAATAATAAAATTCGGAAAAGGTTAGATCAATTATTAAAATATATCATTGAAGGATTAGATAAAAGTGATCAATGTAAAGAATTATTATTGATTGCGAAAAGTGATGGAGTTCAAAAAATGATCAGTATTGTGGAAATACTAAAACAAAAAATATTCAACAATGATAGAGATACGATTGATTTTACAGATCTTGGAATTAATGGTGTGAAAAACGATAAAAATAATAAAAATGATAAATTAGCAAATATTGAAGCATATAATAAAGTTTGGATTAAGGAAAGAGAAAATGACAAAATAGGAGTCAATTATCAACAATTTAACTTTTTAGATTTTACGTTAGTTGAAAAAAAAGTTGATCTTAAATTAAATTCAAGATCCAATTCAAAATTAAAGAAACATCAAAATAAAAGTACCGTTCCCACAGATGTTTACGATAAAGCGATTATTGAGAATAATTTAAAGGTGGATAAACTAATTAAAGTTCCAGTTATGTATGTTTACTTTAATTTCCATAAATGCGATCAATTACCAGTTAAATTTGTTCAAAAATACAAGAAACTAATTGCCAATGGTTGGAGTATCCAGGAGTCATAAAGGAAGTTAAAGCAAATATAAAGTTTCTTTATTATCTGTTCTTTTACAGTATTAAAATTTCAATATTTTTTTTCTTTTTTTTCTCTAAATAGATAACTTTATATAAATAAATTAATTATATCTTTGAAAAATGAAAAGAAAAGTGACAACAACCTTAAAATAGCATTTGACCTATGATAATAATAGTAGTAATAATAAAAATAATAATAATAAATCTATAATATGTGAAAAAACTGATTTAGACTATTTCTTAAATTGGTCAATGGAAAGGTCACCTTGGAAATTACCAGCTGCTCTTTGGTCATCCCATTCTGAAGTCCAATCAGTTGGACATAATGATTGGAAAGTTTGCCAGAAAACTTTACATGGAGCAAATTCTTCACCTTTTAAAGCGACACATTTGTGGTAATCTAAGTAAGATTGGAAACAATGCTTAGTTTGGTTTTGTTGTGGGAATCTGGCATCGAAACCTGGAGTTTGTAATTTGTAATCAGACATTGTGAATATGTGTATATGTGTTTTATGTATTTTATGTGAATCTGTAAATTATAAAAAAAATGTAAAAACAACAATTGGAAACTGAAATAAGCTTAATGGAACCTATAATGGCTGTGGAATCAAGTGAGTGCGAGTTAGTGGGACGATTCTGTATGCTTTTCAGTCAATCTGATTGGCCCGTAGAGAGGCACAGCAATACAAATGGCAGTCTTTTTATAATTTTTTTTTACTTTAAGACCTCCGTGCACCATATATAGCACAGCCTTGACTTATTTTTTTAATCTTTTTATTGAATTTTTATGTTTTCTTTCAAATGCTTCTGTTTCATGACAGGAAGAGAGTTGTTTTTATCAATTTGTATTGAACTCTTTGCTAGTAATGAGTAGCAGACGTACGTGGTTTAAGCCAATTTGGGTTTCTAATTTTAGCTTTCTATTTTTTTGTCTAGTTTACTAACTTTTCGTCTTACCAGTGAGTGCATTTGCAGCATTGAATAACTCTTCAGATTCAGATTCAAATTCTGATAATGATGTTATAGCATATGAGGATAATGATAATATATCTGCTAAATCAGTAATAAATTCGAATGGAATTAAAATTGATTTGGGATTTGAAAATACATCTTCGGATTATAGTAGAGAATTAGAATCAGAAAAGTTTACCCCAATATTACATTCAAATTTCAAACATACACCGGCCAATACCTTATATAATGAAGATCATATAATAATTGGATTAAATGAATCCGAATATATTCTAATTAAAGGTCAGTATATGCTGACAGTTCAAAAAGGTTCCATTATAATTGATTCAATTATTTATCATTCAAATCCAAATATTGAAATCAAAATAAATGCATCATCAATTTCTGCATTACCGTTGATTTCATGTAACACTTTTGCAAATAGTTTAAAGACAAATGATTTAAAAAATAGCTCTAATGAAAAATTATTTGAATCAAATTTTAAATCAATTTTATTAATCAAAAATTTTTATAATGGCTTCGAATCCTTCCCAGTATTATATCCATCACTGAAAAATATTTATCCATCGAGATCCTTACAATATTCATTTAAGATAATTATAAAACAAGAACCTTTAACATTTGCAAACTCAATACCCAATGATTGGAAAACTGAAATTGATTCAATAATAAGTTCATTATCAAAAAAAAAATCATCCAAATTTTTAATAATTGGCCCCAAGAACTCTGGTAAGTCAACATTTCTAAAACTTCTTATGAATAATTTAATTATAAATAAATTTAACGTTCAGGTTTTAGATATTGATCCTGGACAACCTGAATTTTCACCACCAAATTGTATTTCATTAACAAAACATAATAGACCAACATTTGGAACAACCATATCTCCATTTAGCTTTGAAGAAGATAATGACGATAACAAATCATTTTATGAATTTATTGGATTTAATACTCCACAAATTCAACCTTTAAAATATATTGCAAAATTAAATAATCTAATTTCAATATCAAATTCAATATCGAATTTAAATTCAGATTTAAATAAGAATATGATTACGTTAATAAATTCTCCAGGTTGGATTAAAGGTTTTGGAATTGAGATTATTAAAAACGTCATTGAAAAATCTAGTGTTGATCATTTAATTCAATTATGCTATGGTAATAAAGATTTAGAAATCATTGAATCGATTAAATACGTTACAAATTTAAATATAATTAAATTACCTGCTATTTTATTAGAAAATATGATTACTTATTCACCTTCACAAATTAGAAACTTCAAATTATTATCATATTTACATTATAATTTCAAAAACAATTTTTTTAATTTCAATCCACTATTGTTAAATTCCCCACTAAGGTTATCATATTCAAGTGAAAATAATATTGAAAAATTATTAAAATTTAGTGGAATTATTGCAATTTCAATATTTGATTCAAAAAATTTAAATAGTGCAGATTTAATTGAATGTTTAGAATGTCAAGTTTTAAGCATATTTGCAGTTAAGATTGAAGAATTTCATTCAATATATGAAGCTAGGATTAAGGATAATTTACAATGCTCTGATGAATTACCCAATTTAATTAAAGATGACAATACCTTAGATGATTTAGAAATGGAATTTTTAGGTTTATGTGCTATTCATTCTGTGGACAAAAAGAATAAAGTATTTAATATTTATACTCCAATCAATACTGAAAATCTAAGACTTAAATTAATTGAAAATAAGATAAAACTACTAATGATTAAAGGTAAATTAGAATTACCAATTGAAGAAATTTATCCACGATCTGTTTTCGACCAACAATCATTACAACAAGAGCAAAATATGGATTTAGAACAAGTACAAGTTCCATACATTGTAAGTAGTATTACAAATAATGACATGAAAGGCGGTAAAGTTACAAACGTTCGTCGAAATATAATGAGAAGAAGTCATCACGGATAAAAATAAATCTTTTATAAATTTCCGTGACTTTTGATTTTGATTTTGATTTTGATTTCGCTTACGACCTAAAAAAGACAAAAACTCCAAAACTGTATAATATATAAATGTGTTAATCTTTTCTCTTATTTTTATCATCAAATAATTTACGAGTCTGTTAGTTATAATAAAAAATAACTACAATTTTAAATAAAAATGGTCCATAACGCAGAATATTTGCCACCATCAGGCACAGAAATTTCGTCAATTCTTCAAGGTGGATATAATGATCCATTACTAAGAACATGGCAACATGAAAGACAACTTCAGAAAAATATGTTTATTTTCCCATTGTTTATAAGTGATGATCCAGAAGATGAAACCGATATTCCTTCATTACCAAATATCAAAAGATTTGGTGTTAATAAGCTTATCCCCTATATTGCCAAGTTAATTGCTAAAGGTCTTAAATCCGTTATTTTATTTGGTGTTTTATTGGATCCATCTTCAAAAGATCCAGAAGGTGCAGCTGCAGATGATCCAGAAGGTCCTGTTATTCAAGCAATTAAGGCTTTAAAGAAAAATTTCCCAAGTTTATACGTTATGTGTGATGTTTGTTTATGTGAATATACATCTCATGGACATTGTGGAATTTTATATGAAGATGGTAGTATTAATACCGAATTATCTGTTAGACGTATTGCAGCTGTTGCAGTTAACTATGCTAAAGCAGGTGCAAATTCGATTGCTCCTTCAGATATGATTGATGGTAGAATTAAAGCTATTAAAAAAGGATTAATTGATGCAGGTTTAGCACATAAGATCTTTTTAATGTCTTACGCAGCCAAGTTTAGTGGTTCATTATATGGACCATTTAGAGATGCAGCTGGTTCATGCCCATCACATGGTGATAGAAAATGTTATCAATTACCATCAGGCGGAGCAGGATTAGCTAGAAGAGCATTGATTAGAGATATGAATGAAGGTACTGATGGTGTTATTGTTAAGCCATCAACATTTTATTTGGATATCGTGAGAGATGCATCCAACATTTGCTCTGATTATCCAATTTGTTGTTATCATGTTAGTGGTGAATATGCCATGTTACATGCAGCAGCTGAAAAGGGTGTTGTTGACTTGAAAAGTATTGCATTTGAATCTCATTATGGATTTTTAAGAGCCGGTGCTAGATTAATCATTTCGTATTTTACTCCAGAATTTTTAGATTGGTTGGATGAACCTGAACCAATTGCAATGTAAAGATTGGTAAAAATATTATGATATATGTATATAATGAAAAGGAGAAACTGTTAATTAAAATAATATATATATATATATATGTATATATATATTTTAAATAAATTTATGTTATGTATATAATTAAGTAGCTAACATTGGACTTTCAATCTCTGTTTCTTTCTCCTCGTTTAATTGACTATCTTTAAGTCTATTATCTTGAGTTTTATCTTCAAGTTTATTATTTGGTACATCTGGTAAATTAGTAAGTTTATGACTATTTTTATCAGTATTATTATTTTCTACAATTTTAGTATTATTATTTTCAACATTAACATTGCCATTCATTTCATTTTCTAGCTCAGCTAACTCTTCATCCACTTCAATTTCTTCAGAATTGGATAATATACTACCTAATTTTACTGATAAATCATTTTGATATTTGACACCATCCTCAGTTTCATCTAAAATTTTTTCAATTTTTTCAATATTCATTTCCGAATTAATTTCTTTTAAAATATTATTACCCTGTTCTAAACCAAAAATAATATCTTTTTCAATTAATTTAAATTCGATTGTATTTATTAATTGCTCTAAAGTATCTGTCTGATTTAACAAAGAGTTTAATAGAGTCTCTTGGTGTTTTTTTTTCCTTAACGTTAATTTTGCCTTATTAAAATCATTGTTTTTTATGCATTTCTTAGCAATTTGCTTTTCTTTATTAATTATAATTTGTAATTTAATTTGTGATTTGTGTAATTTATCTCTTTGCAATTTTAATTGTAAAATGGCTTTATCTTGATTTGTAATTTTTGGTGGTTTATTAGTTGAGGATGTATTACCCATCTTAATTAACTATATTAAAAAATAAATAATTGACAAGCAATAAATAACAAAAAATAAATAATAAAATATAAATACTAAAACTCCGATAAGAATCATTTAGCATATAGGTTTCGAAACGAATAATTGTGGCGAAAAAAACATAGAATGTGGCTGATGATTTTAATATTTTTTTTTTTTTCAAATAAATTTTTTTTTTTCAGTTATGAAAAACTGGTTTTCCTTTAGATAAAAGTATATACATAGAGTATATATCATAAACCAATGGATTCAAAGAAGTATTTAAAGTCATTTGGGTGGTCCGAAGGGGAGCCACTGAAAAAAGGAGGATTGAAGAAGCCTATTTTAGTTAAGCATAAATTTGATCAAAAAGGTATTGGACATGACAGTAATGATTCAATTGCTTGGTGGGAAAGATTATTTGACGGACAGTTGAAATCACTGAAAGTTAATAATAATAAAGCAAATGGGGATTTAAATTTCAATACTGATGAAAAGGTTATAGCCAGTAGTATTAAAAAGAACGAATCGCCATTATACAAGATTTTTGTGAGGGGTGAAGGATTAAAGGGTACGATTAAGGGACTAGAAGATATAAGTAAGAAAGAGGATGAGGTTGTTATGGTCAAAGACAAGGAGAATGCTAGTGTTATCGAGAATGAGAGTCAACTAATGTTTTTCGATAGTGATAGTGATGATGATAGTGAGAGCGACAGTGATAGTGAGAGCGAAGAAGAGAAGAAGAGTAAGAAAAGCAACAAGAGTAAGAAGAGTAAAAAGGGTAAAAAGAGCAAAAAAGTGAAAATAAAGAAAGACGCAAAGGATAAAACGAATGGAACGGAAGCCAAAAACAAAGAAGATAGGAAGGATAAAAAAGATAGGAAGGATAAAAAAGATAAAAAAGATAAAAAAGATAGAAGAGATAAAAAAGATAGAAGAGATAAAAGAGACAGAAACGTTGAAGAGAGAAACGACAGAAACGTTGAAGAGAGAAACGACAGAAACGACAGGAAGGACCAATCTAGGAAGAGGTCAAGAGAAGATGATGATGGTCACAAGAAGAGTAAGAAGACCAAAAACACCAAAAACACCAAGACCAAAAAGACCAAAAAGAGTAAGGATAACTGATACGCAGAAAATATCGCTACTCACTGTATAATAACCATATAGATATAGAAATAGATATATATAGATCTAGATACACATAATTCAATCCGTATATGTAAAGATGTAAAGATTACTGACCCAACTGTGAGCTGGCATCTATCGTTAATGTGCCAGAGTGTTGATCAAGAAGCACGGATGCAAAACGATGGGCTGACAACAGAGAAAACGTACGACGAAATCCTTTCTATCCAGGTGCTTGGCCGTGCGGACAGGTCAAGTGCTGTTTAATTCGCACGAATAGCGGTGAATTACTCATCGTCATTCTCTTTGCATGCTTCTGATCAGTACAAGAACCTTCACTAAACAATAATACTTGTTCTTTAGAATAATAAAGTGTTATGGCAATATATGTACCTTACTTATAACCGTATAAAGCCATATCAACACAGAAAAACATGACAATGACCTCGTTAAATTCGGATGCCAACACAATTCCTAATACGAAGTTCTATAATTCAAATAATTCCAATAACTCAAATAACTCTTATCAAGTTATTTATCCTCAAAATTCTAATAATTCATCAACTTATTTGCATAATTTGAATATTGAAAACAATTTGTCAGATTATCCCACAAACTATCAGCTATCTTATCCAACAATTTCTCAATCACCTCAATATTATAGTAATGTTCCATTAAAAAATCCCAATTTAAATAACATAAATAACATAAATAACATAAACAACATAAACAACATAAATAATATAAATAACCCAAATATAAACTTAAACCAGTCATCAAGTACTTTATCTTCTCCACCTCTAACATCTAATAATTCTACAAACACATCCTGTTCTCAATCAACAATGATGAATGCTGGTATAAACATGGGTATGAATATGAACACAAATTATAATCAAGCATTTTATCAAAATGCGAATTTCAATTCTATTCAAAACACAAATTCAAATTCAAACTTGACTTTAAACCCAAATCAAATTCCAAATCCAAACCCAATTAAAAAAGTTTCGTATATTCAACCTTCAAATAATGAATTACAATTAAATCAACATATCGACCAAAATATCACAAATTCGAAACTTTCTTCAACAACTTCTTTTTCTTCGCCAAATTCAAATATTGAGGATAATCTAAATAATGCAGAAAGAATCTACGATTTTGAAGATCATCAAAATGAAATTTCACCTGTTGGTTACATACCATCTGACAATTCAGTTGAAATTTCAAACTTTACTGAAGAAGATATTATAATTTTGAAAAATCTATTACCATTATCTGAAGTCCATAAATGGAAATATGTTTCGAACAAATTATCCAAACATAGGTCAAAAAAATTAAACGCTGAATATTGTATTAAAAAATTTCATGAGATGTATAATTTGCCATTTAACCCAAAAAACTCCCTTTTACACTCAAATTATTTTTTAAAATTAAATAAAACTCCTTCTCAATTAGAGGAAAATTATGAAGGTATGGTCGGTTCTTCAATACCTTATATAGTTTCAAAAGATGGTTGGAATTATATTGATTAAAAAAGAATATTGGTTTTTTGCTAAATTTATTTATTGTATTATTTTTTGGTGGGTCATTATTGTTTTGTTTTGTTCATTTTATATTTCTATTTATTCTCGTTCTCTTTCTTTTTAACTAATATTTTCATGAATAAAACTGATAAAATCGTTCTTTGTAATATACAAATAGTAGTTTGTTGAGGTTGGACATTTACATTAATTTTCCACTCGCGTAGATAAAAATTAAAGTTCATCAATGTTAACCAAAACTAATTTTATTCCATTCCTTTATTTGTAATAAAAATGTTCAGAAAAATTGTTAATTTAAATCCAAATAATAAGAGATTTTTCTCATCACTACAATCTGGTTCAAAGCATACCCCCGAATTCAAAAAATATCTAACAGATGATTTTAATAATCCAATATCGTTCTTTCATGATTTACCATTAAATTTAAATTCGGAAAGTAAAACTGTGACTATGGTTGTCGAATTACCAAGATATACTCAAGGTAAATTTGAAATTTCTAAAACTGATTTGTTAAACCCAATAATTCAAGACAAGAAAAATAATAAATTAAGATTTATTAACAATATTTTCCCATTTCATGGTTATCCGTGTAACTATGGTTCATTACCACAAACTTGGGAAGATTCAACGATTAAATCAAATGATTTGTTCGGTGATAACGATCCATTAGATATTTGTGAAATTGGTTCAAGTACAAAACCATCAAATATTGGTTCAATTAAAACTGTTAAAGTTTTAGGTTGTTTAGGTATGATTGATGATGGTGAAATGGATTGGAAATTAATCTCAATTGACATTAATGACAAATTATCAAAAAATTTAAATAATATTAATGATATTGAAACTTATTTACCAGGCTTATTATTTAATTTAAAAAAATGGTTTAAGAACTATAAAAAGCCAATGAATAAACCCGAAAATAATTTTGCTTTTAATGGTGATTGGTTAAGTACAGAAGATTCCATAAAAATTATAAACGAGTGTCATAAGCGTTGGCAATTATTAGTTAATGACAAAATTAATCCAACAAATGGTGCTAAACTACCAATCATTACAAATAAAACTTTAAAGACAACTCCTGGTTTTAAATCAGTTCTTGATATACCATTTGAAAAAGTTGGTGATGATCAACCTGTTCCACTAGAAGCACAAGAGATCTTCTACTATAAAGATTAGATTTAACAACCGTGCACCAGATACATTTTTATTGAAATTTTATATATAAATTTTTTTCGTGTAAATAGTTTAAAATCATTAAGAAAAATAAAAATTTGACGACTTTACGTTAAATAAACACTTTTAAAAAAGATTATAGGTTTTTATTTAACTAGTTTTAATAGACAGAATCTTTTTTTAATGTCTTTGTTAGCCACCAATGATTCATCCGATAAAGTGGATTCCAATCTGTATGTATTGAAATTGTTTGCTTCATCAAATGAATACGAAATTGTTTTTATTCAAATACTAACGTCGTTTCATAATGATTATTTAGAACATTTGGTAATATACTATCATTAATACAAAAACAACCACAAGACTCAATTTTACAATCGGCAATCATTGAATTTTTAAATAATAATAAAGAAATTTTTACATCCGGTAAAATTGCATTTACGTCAACAAAAGATAATAAAAGTTCCAATTTAAGTTCAAATTTACCCAATTCATTCAACTTGAGATCAACTACTTATAAAAACACACTTCCTAAAAGTACTCAAAAGTATGTCATTGAAATTTCAGAAAAATTAAAATTAGATACTTTAGATTCATTAAGTATTATTATCAATGAATCAAATAGAATTCCAAATAATGATTCTTTTAAATTTCTCATCGAAGATGATAATACTTGGTTTCAGAGTAATGAAAAAAGTGAGATTTTGTCATTCTATATTAGTAAAATAATGAAAGAACAAAGAGATATTATAAAAATAGCGGATTCATTAATTATGAATAATAATAATAGAGGCAGCAACAACAATAACTTTATAAATCAACTAGATGTAATTTCACATGATATAAATTCAGTTGGTTATAAAATTATTGAGATCCAACTGGATAATATTGAATTTATTGAATCACAATTACATCAATTAAATGATAATTCAGTTGACATTTTAATTCGTAAAGATTATAATTTGATTTTATTAGAAATTTTAAACTACATTGCACATTTAATTATTTCTTCGGAGAAAGGTTTCACAAAAGATACAGTTTCAAAATGGTTTAAATTGATGGAAAAAACAAAATATTTAAGTTCGTTATCTTCTAAAAATATAACCGAGGAACAGTTGGGTACAATTGAGAGTTTATCAACTTTAATCACTTTAATGCTACTTGATTTAGATTTTAATTTTGGTTCTTTAACGGATAATTCAACTTTTATGAATGATCCAAATGATTTAAAACTTATTACTGAATCTATTTTAAATACCCAAGCAAATTCCATTATTTTATATGCTTGGTCAATCATTTTACATAGAAAACATATAGTATTAACAAATGATCCATCAAATAATGCTGCTAAAAAATTTGTTTCAAAATTAAATATGAATAATGGACCATTATCAAATCTGAAAGAGCTATATATGTTAATGGCAGAAGAAGCTGCTAATTTGGATGTTTCGAAAGCATTATTGAAATGTCATAAATTACTTTCATACGATCCTCTATTTTTAAGCGTTTTAGGTTCTTTTGTTATTGCTTATGTTCCATATGTGCAACCAACCGAAAAAGTTACTGATACAATCTCAACAATCATGAAAAGTTCTTCAAATAAAATAATTGAAAGATTTTTTTCCGATCCTGCAACAGAAGACTTATTAACATTGTCCAGAGCAAAAATGCCATATTCTTTAAATTCATTTATTTCTTTGATTTCAATCAATTCCAATCTTGCAATTGAAGAATTGCGATCTTTATCATCATATATGGAAGTTATAAAAGGCGCTGATTTTTTTGCAAAATATGTTGTTGATGAAAAGCAGCCAGAATTGATTAAATTAACTCATCAGATTGATATTATTCCACCTTATGAAGCGGATGGTAAATTATCTTTACTTTTAAAGGAAGGTACAAAAGCCCAAATTTTGCCAGGTAATAATAAAAGTGATGAAAGCTTGGTCATGTTTTTGTATGATTATTGTGGTTGGTCTTTATTGGGTAGAATCTTAAAAAATTTATCAATTAGACTAAATGAAGAAGATACTGGAAAATTATATACGTTAAATATAATTTTTAAATTATTAACAAAAACTATACTAGAATCAAATGATGAAAATGTTGACAATATTTTAAATGCAATGAATGCTTTTATTGATGAGCAAGATATCATTGATATTACTTTTAGAATATTAGACCAAATCTTAAATTTTAAAGATTTGGAACTTTTATCTTCAGTTATAAATTTTATTTCTGTTTTATCAACTAAAGGCTTTGCATATCGTGCTTGGTCTTATTTTTATAAATCAAATTTGTTTAGTTTCAAGCCTAATGGTGGTTTAGCTTTGGATGTATTAGGTAAAACTGAAATCACAAGCGGTCGTTACAATTTCACTATTTCTTTAATTAAATTATCTTCAATTTTATGCGATGATTGTTTAAAAATTGAAAATAAAGTTACATTAAAACTAAAATCCCAAGTTATTACATATTTTGTCTCTTTTTTTTTGCAAATTTTTGAAAATTTTGCAAATTGGAAATATCTATTGCAACACGAAAGATTTCAAATAGGTTTCCTTATTGTTGATTTATTTGATAATATTATGGAATTATTTAGTGGTGTTGATGAATTTACCTCGAACGAAAAGAAAATTAACTCGGTCTTCTATCAAGCCTTTGAAAAACTTTCAACATCATTCTTTGTTCATGATATTGAAGATTTACGTTCAGTGGAACCTATTTTACTCTCAATAGATTTATTAGGAACATCGTATTCTGATAATATAGCAAATGATTTAATTGGAAAATGGAATTCTAAATGGATTCAAAGATCATTTCAATTCTGTAAAACTCTAATTAATGTTCGTTCATCAATACAACCTAATTTTCCTTCAAGTTTTGAAATGGCATTATTTTCTAAACTGCCTAACCTTGTTAATATTTATTTATTTGATTTGAATTTGAGACAGGTTATAATGGAATTATTAAATAGCCTGGTGGGAGCTAAGTGGACCAAAGAACCACCTTCAATGTTAACACATCTTCATCAGACACATACTCATATATTATTAAAATGTTTAAGTGTTGATATGTCAAATAAATATGAAGATTTTGCTACAAAAATTGCTCTATATGATTTTTTTTCTGCAGTTATGGAAAATAATCAAGAAGGTTTAGCAATTGTTTTTATCACAGGTAAAGATATTAAAGAATCAATAGATAAGTCCGTTAAGAATAAGATAGAAGATGCTGATAGATCTAAAAATAAAAGTAATCATTCTCTATTGAAAATATTAAAAAATGATATATCAGTTATTGAAAATTATCCAAGTAATGTAGCTTTGCATATGATGCATGCTATTGCATTAACTTTTGGCTCTTGGACTACTGTTAATAATGAATCATCAGATGACTTTGAATTCATCAAAGAGTTACTTACCAAGATGGATCAAAGTATTGATTTTGAATCTTTAAAATTACAACAAAATAATAATATTGAAACTTGCTATAAATTGAAATTAGTTTCAAAAATTGTGGAAATTATTTCATTATATTTATATGTCTTGAAAAGCAAAAAATGTGAAGATCTAATAATTAAGAAACTAAACTCTGAAGATTTTATTTCCAAACTAACTTCTAAATTTAAAATAGCTGGTTATGAAGAATCTTTACAAGAGAATATCAAAGAAATATTTCATAAAAAATGGCCAGAATATCAGTTAGAACAATTCATGATTTCTTCAAATTATAAAACTGGAAAATTCGGTGTTGATTCTATTTATAATTTTGAATTAATGGATTCAATGTTAGGCAATGATCCGGAGTGGCCTGAATTAAAGAATGAAATCGAAACTACCAGCATTAATATTCAGTTAACTTCTGTTCAAATAGATTTAGCGAAATCTTATGGTGCTCTAATTACCTGTTTTTGTAAATCGAATCCAAAATTATTAGATCCGAAATATTTGCAATTAGCTAATGAGTTATTGAAAATCACGCATCATGAAGGGTTACCATCAGAGTTATTTGATACCGTTTTCCGTGCTAGAATCGAGTTAGCATTTTTAATATGTTTCACATTTTCTAACAGAGATGAAAATTTTAAAGCCAACAATTCTGTGCTTTTATCAATTATTGTTTCTTGCTCAAGATTGTTAGAATCCAAAGAAATTGACTTAAATCAAGGTTTAATGAGCTTAACTGTTATTTATTACAAACCATTATTACGGATTTTATTAATCTCAATAAGCATGATTTCATCAAGTTCTGAATTGGTTGAATACTCTGCCACTTTTGTGGACGTATTCAAGAATATTATTTGCAAATCAATAAGTATTTTATTTAATACTATCAAAAATTCTGCTCTATCTGTTCCAAACCCAGAAGTTGGTGATTCTCCATTAATCGCTAAACAAATTGATGATATTCTTTTGATTCTATCCATTACAAAATCATTTCTTAAATTGAAGTTTACGGAAGAAACGCAATCAGCCATTGCAACTGGATTAATCAATAGTGGTGCATATCGTGCGCTCGCTGGTATTTATGCATCTGCCCATTTGATTAAAGTTAATAGTGAACAAGTTTTTGCCGACTATGCATTGACCTTCTTATATGAATTTTCTAAGAATAAATATTCTGCTGAAAAATTAGTTGGTAACGGATTGTTCCATATTCTGATTGAATCTCCAATTTCATTAATGATACAAAAGGGTCGCATTTCCCCCTATGGTTCTAATCATATTGTTCGCCAATTACATCATATTTGGGTGGACGGTTTGCTTCCAATAGTTCTAACTTTATTTGGTCATTTTGGTGATATGGTTCTGGTTGATGTTTGCAGATTTGCACTGGCATTTGGAAAACAGATTAAATTTACCATTCAAAGTTGGATGGAATCTGAAAGTATAATAAGTATGCCGGTGATAGAGGAAACTGCACATATAGTTATGTTGGCTAAAATCTTAAACATGTTAGATACGTATAATATTGTTGCTAATGATACTGGTTCTGACAATGTTAAACTTATCCCAGGTTTGGATACCGTTCAAGAAAGAAAGTTGTTTGTTAATGCTTTGAATTATTTATTGTCTCATCCAAAATATTTGACAATGAAAGTTAGATCCGCTAATGGTGAAAATGTTGGAGATATTGATAATTTACTTGAAGAGTTGAAGCTGTTAAAAGAATCTCTATTGGAATAGGATCTGTTTGAATCGATTAATTTACTGTACTTATCTTATAAATATTTGTAATATACCATTATTTTAAAATACCATGTATTTTAATCCATAAAATTAACTAAAAAAACATATATAGTAGTTAAAAACAGAAAAATTATTAGAAAAGTAAGCTATGCCAACTGCTGTTGATTTAAACCAACATCAATTGATAACTTATTTTTAATCGCCGACCATTTCTCTCTATCATATTCGCCTATACATGCACTTGGAACGGACAATCGTGAAACTGCCGAATCAGAGATATTAATTTTTTCAGTTGTATCATTACCAGCTGAGCTATCTGTTAAATCTAAGTTGACTTCATTACCATTAAAAAATTTTAAATCGTCCAATCTGCTACTTACCGTCTTCATATTAATTGGGGACATTAATAAACCCACTTGTGGTGTCTTTTCTGTAAAAATAGATGACATTATTTTATGTCTTTGAGATGACATACTACTAAAAGAATTCTTCTTTTTTGGCGAATTTTGTATTGATTTTACTAATTCAATATCGAAATCATAATTATCATTTTCAGGAGAATTACAAGGCGTTTTTAATGATTCCGACCTTTTCAAAGTTTCTTTAAAGCTGAGTAACCTTTTGAAAGGACTGCTTGATCTTGATTTCTGTGGTGAAGCTTGCGCCTGTTGTGAAGTCAAAGTGGATGATCGAGATCTATTAACAGAAAATGATTTTCTGAAATCTGCATTTGGTTTTCTTGAAATATTATGCAAACTCAAGCTGTGTTTTAAAGATTTTTTATTTGCAGTTTTGATAATAGTATCTGTTGACGATTTGTTTTTTACTTGAAACTGTGATAATCTTGTTAAAGTATCATAAGAATCCACAAATGATTTGTTCATTATGGCATTGAAACTATTTGGATCATTATCTTCAATTTCTTTATTCATCATTTGAAAAAATTCATCACTAGTTTTAGATATATTTTCAGAATCACTGTGAGATCTCACAAGTGAGGGTGGTAAGCCTGAGCGTAATGTTGAATGGAAAAGAGGTTTTGGAAAGCCAGATCTTTCCCTCTGGTTCATCCATTTTTCAGAATTTTCATTCCATGCATCCAATGAAATATTGTTTAGATTATTTCTTATTGGACTACTTTTGCTGGAGGATATTTGTGGCCAAATGGATTTAGTGTGTTCTGGAATATTTAATAGTTGAACTTGATTCACTACATCATCGTCGTATATATATTCATTATTTAACTCATTATTATCTTTTTCTTGTTTGCAACCATTATAACTAGAAATTTTACCGGGATCTATACTAATATTTTCATGGTAAAATTTGTATGGCCCACAATTAGAAGTTATCTTTGATGGTGTTGTGATAAAGTCAGGTTGTGTCGATTCTGAAAGGATTGATTCATTTTCTTCTTTTGTTTCGGTTTCTGTTTCTTCGGGTATTCTATAAGGGAAATTATAATTCTTCATGGTTTGCGGAGAATCCTGAAATTGATTATCAGGCAAAATGACTGTTTCAGTTGCTGGCATTTGATTTTCACCTTCGCTAGTAATAATATAGGTGGGTGCTATATTGGCAAGATCATCCTCCGAATCTAAAATTAAGTTTGAATGTTTTAGCCTGTTATGATTTGGGGACAAATTTGTTTCTAACTTGGTGTTATTTATATCTAAATCATGTAAAATGTTATCTATACTACTTTTTTCAGATTTGCTACTTTCCTCACTATGATATTCCTTCTCTGAAACTAGGGTTTGTAGTGATTTTTTCAATCTCAAAATTTTATTTTTTGTAAATGAACCTAATGGTCTTGACTCTATATCGTTGAATTCAACTGATTCTTTGGTGTATTTAAAAGAACTTAATATTATCAGTGGTTTAAAAAACATAGATATTATAAATAAAGTCGAAAATGAAACTTTCAATTGACGTAAATATAGTGAATTTGCAAAAAGATTAACTAAAATAATGTTATCAATCCAATATATGCCTAAAACTGTGGACGCAGCTATTGATATAGAATATAAAATTTGTATAGTTTTTAGAAAAGCATGTATATGACTGATACATATGGAAGTGGCCAATATTGCTGCTAACCATTCAAATATTGAAAATAAAATTAGCGGAATATCCAACTCTGGTTGTTTGGCAAGCAAAGTTACTGAAATTCCGCCATTTGTATAGAGTAATATGAGTAGGGGTATGTAAAAACCATTCTTATATGATGTCGTTATTCCTTTCATCGTTTTATGAGTTTATTTAAAACGAATGAATTCGTTTTTGTTTTGTTTAGTTTTAGCTCTAAATTTTTTCAATATTATTTTGTAATAGAATGGTTTTGTCTTAATTTTGAGATATCGAGCAAGTTAAACACAATTGTATGAAAGTTAGGTCTTGAAAATACTCTAGAGAAAATAATTTTATTTTATATACCAGTATGAAATCAATTTTAAAGTATTTATATTTAATTGTGGTTTTTTTTTAAGTTTAATTAATAATTATATACAAGATGCAAGATCAGAATGCACAGATTATCATGCTAAATTCAAATTTTCATTAATCAGTTTAGTGGATTGTTTATCATTTTCCTAATGCGGTCAATGTTTTTTATTTAAATACTTTCCTAATTAGGAAAGCGCATAAGATTTCTATGCACTGTTATACTTTCGCAGTTTAGTGACCAATTGGGTATTATTTTCGGTATTTTATTTTTCGAGATATCAGTTGTTCAGTACCAAAACAATGTAAATACGTCAGAAGGTATATTCAATTGTAGTGATGGTTGCATTACTTCTTAAGATTATAATCCAACGGTAAGTGTAGCATCTGATGAATAAGGCTTTGATTTGATTTCATTTTATGTAGAAAATTCTTATCAAAGTAGATTATTTTTGAGGGTGATATATAAGAAAATCAGTAAAATAAGCTCAATGAAACTGCCTTACACATAAGATGCCGACAGACGAAAGTAATATTAAATATGTTCTTAAATATCAACTGCTGTGTTTCTTATTTTAATTAGATAGACATGACCAATTCCAAAAAAGATAATATTATACTCCTAAACATATTAATCTTCTAGGTACCGAGCTCACAGTAAATTTAAATTTAACTTGCAAGTTTAAATAATATTCTAAACCAATGGAAAACTTTTTTTTTTATGCCAGACTTTATTTGCCTATCCCCACCGAATGTAAGTAAACATCGAAAAAGCTAATATTTAAACCACAACACAACTTCAGACATAAATTTGATAAAATTTTTATTGTTCGCACATGTCTTGGAATTTCGTGAATTGCAATTATATATATATTGTATTTTATTTGCTGTTAATTGCTCATTCAAATTAAATAGTATCCAAGTCTTATTCACAACTCAGAACTTGCGTTTTTTTAACAGGCAAACATAGTATTGTCTTTGTGAACTGTTGGAACTTTCTTGACTATTGGAAGAAACTATTGCTTATTTGGAAGAAATTCCCCACAAATAATGTCTGATAAAAATTTTACAGAATCAGGAAACAGCTCTACTAATTTGGAGCCACTGGTTAATGAAAAAAAATCTTCGAATTCCCAAAAAGTTAAAGATCATTACAATGAGCTAAAAAAGCTATACCATGAACCCAGCACAATTCGTAAATTTATTTACGATTTGATTTTATGGAGTTTTGTTGTTGTTTTCGATTGTTTCTTTCGTGAAATTCGTTCCCGTGGTGGTTTTAGATTACCAAAAACGGAGCCAATTATTTTTGTTGCTGCTCCACATGCCAATCAATTTGTTGATCCTATAGTTTTAATGAGTCAAGTTTCCAAATCATGTGGTAGGCGTGTTTCTTGTTTAATCGCTGAAAAATCCCATAGACGTAAATTTATTGGCCTTGTTTCTCGTTCTCAGCTGGCTATTCCGGTTAAACGTGCTCAAGATAATTTAGTAACAAAAAATGGCATTATTAAAATGGATACTAATGATGAACTCCATATCATAGGTGAGAATACTGAATTCACTAAAGATTGTGAAATCAAAGGGTTGATTTCATTACCAAAATCTTTAGGTACAGGTGAAATTGGTAAGATCGTTTCAGATACCGAAATATATTTAAGGAAACCATTTAGATATGCATCCGAGCAACGTATTCCGGAAGCTAAAAAATTGTTTGAAGAAGGCACGGCTTATAAATCTGCTCCCAAAATTGATCAATCTGAAGTTTATGCTCAGGTTTTTGAACATTTAGCTCATCGTCATTGCATTGGTGTTTTCTCGGAGGGTGGTTCTCATGATAGACCTGATCTATTACCTTTAAAAGCTGGTGTTGCCGTTATGGCCTTGGGTGCTATGGATGCTACACCAGGTCTTAATGTGAAAATTGTTCCAGTTGGAATGAATTATTTTCATGCTCATAAATTCAGATCGAGAGCTGTGGTCGAATTTGGTGATGCAATAGAAATTGGTCAAGAATTAGTTTCTAAATATGCTGATGATAAATCTTCAAAAGATGCTATCAGGGAATTATTGGATACTATTACCAAAGGTGTTAAAGCCGTCACTGTTACTTGTCCCGATTACGAAAGTTTAGCTGTTGTCCAAGCGGCAAGACGTTTATATTCAAATAATTTATCTAGTCAACTCTCTATTGGTTCAATTGTGGAAATGAACAGAAGGTTGTTGCAAGGTTATTTACATTTCAAAGATGATCCTAGAATTCAAAAATTGAAAAATGAAATTCTAAAATACAATGATAATTTAAGAAGTTTACATATTCCAGATCATTTAGTTGAAAAAACCAAAGACAGAAGTAAACTAATCGTTTTAGGAGAATTTTTGGGTACATTATTTCAAGTTCTTATTTTAGGGATTTTAGCTTTACCTGGTTTAATTCTATTTTCACCAGTCTTCATTGCAACTAAATATATTTCTGAGAAGAAAAGAAAAGAGGCATTAGCCGGATCTACTGTCAAAATTAAAGGTAACGATGTTATTGCAACCTGGAAAATTTTAGTTAGTATGGGGTTTGCACCGATATTGTATACTGCGTATTCAATTATCGGTATTTCGTTGGTTCAAAAATATTATCCTAACATGTCTAAAACATTAGCTTTTCTCTCCTTTTACTTTTTATCTGTTTCAATTACATACTCAGCATTAAGTTTTGGTGATCGCGGTATGGACCTACTCAAATCTCTCGGAGCATTATGGTTGTTGTTAATTAATAAACAAGGATTTAATGAATTAAAAGAACAAAGAAATAAGCTATCTTTAGAAATTACTGATGCCATTAATGAATATGGTCCAAAATTGTTTAAAGATTTTAATTTATTCGAATATGAAAAGAAATTGGAAATAAAGAAATTAAGAAAACTTGAAAGAAAGAAGCGGCATTTAGCAAAATTAGAAAACGGTATGAGTACAGAGGAAGCTTTGGAGGAATTAAAGACTCAAGAATTAAGGCAACGTAGAGCTGCTAGAAAATCAGCAAAGAAGCAGAGTGAAGATGATGTTGATAATAGAATCAAACTAACTACTGATGTTCCGATTTTGCAAAACGATGATATGTCATCAAGTGCTGGTTTATCGAGTTCTTCCTTAAGTGATTCTGATTTTAACTCATCCGAATCAGAAATGGATTGTCAAAGCTCCGGTAATTCCAAAACTATTGGTCTTATTAGAGATCAAATTATTAAAGAAAACAGAGAGAGAGAAGGCCAAACATAATATAGCATCTCACATCTTATTCTGTTTTATTTATTTATAATTTTTTTCAGTTCTTTTTAGATATATTGCATAGCCAAATTATGTGTATATATATTTTATATCAGTTGTAAACATACTATTAATACATTATTTTTGTTCACCATAAGGGTTCATGAGATTAAAAAAACAGAAAAGGAAAATCGAAATTTGTATATTTGATTCTAAGTCAATTAAATTAAAACGAACTCCAGTCCCAATCTGCAGGAACAAAATTACCCGTATTTGTAACTGTGTCTCTCCTTCCATTATTTAATTTTCTAACACCATCTTGAACACTTGCTCCTAAATTATGATCTCTAGTGGTATGATCCAGAACATATTCTTCATATTTTTTTGCACAGGGATGACATACCTTACATAGATATTTCTTATCTTCTTCCTTATCTTTATCCTTATCTTCACCATTATCATCCCAACAACTACCAAATAAGGTGAATTGTGCATTTTGGTCCAAGTAAATGTAATTTTTCAAACAATCCCCACAAAAAATCTCACCACAAGATCTACAGTGGTGTTTCCTTCTGGATTCAGTCATATAATTGAAGACCTTACCGCAACCTGCACAGCTAAATCTTGAGCTATCAGTTTTCCAATGAAATCTAGTCGGACCCTCTTCGACTTTAACGGACGGATTGCCTACAAGATAATTCCAATATTCTCTTACCGAATTCGTAGACCCGATTGAAGCTGCGGAACTGTTTTTCATCAATTTAGGTCTATCAGAAGGCAATGAATGAACGTCGAATTGTGATGGAGCATCTGGTATCAATGAAACATTAGAAGAGTTATCAGCAACTCTAAGGACAGCCGGTGTATATAAAGGTCGGCGTTGATCGTTTATCTGTTTAAGATATAGATTAGACGGATCACGAAATGGGGATTTACTACGTTTTGGTGGAGTATTTGACAATGCATTCCCTTGTAAATACATAGGCTGAACTGGTTGAGCTGAGCTTTGAGCTTTAAATTGATGAACTTGGACATTTTGCTGTTGTGTCTGAGGAAGGGATTGAGGTTGTTGCTGTATTTGTGGAGATATATTTATTTGATTTTGGCGTGTAGATTTTGGTCCATGAACAATCCCAGAAGGAGATATTTGATTTTCCAAATCTCTAAATAACATTCTGTTTTGCTGTGGGTGATTTAAATTTGTAGTCTTTGGACTCATTGGCGACATACTGCGACTGTATATTTGATTTGAAGGATTCATAGGCAAATTATTAAGCTTTTTGAATTGTTCCATTTTTTGTTGTTCAAGTTTCATTTCCTCTATCTTTCTAAGCTCTTTTTGTTTTTCTTCCTGAATGCTATCCTCATCAGATGGTCGTTGTTCTGGATGTATTGAATTTATATCGTTTGTTTGTGTTTGCAATGTTGGTACAGCTGCTGATTTTAATTCTGGATCAGGTTCTTTTATTTCTAGCAAGCTTTTCGTCTGTGATTGCGGAACTTCTTCAGCATGTCGGATGAATCCCTCATTAAGAATTTCGCTTGAAGTTAACGTATGATCCGTTAAAGTTTTTTGTCTCTGCTTAACATTTTCATCGGATGGAATACGAGGAAGATCAATGACTTCAGATTTCTTTAACATATCGTTATCAATATCATCATTCCTGTAACTATCATTATCATTATCGTTATCAGCGTCATTGGACGATGAGCACGAAAGTTGCCTGGTTTCTTCTTGAAGATTCTGCTGCGAGTTTGTTGATGTCCCATTATCAGTTTCAGTCTCAGTTTCAAGTTCCGTTTCCGTTTCATTTGTGTGCAGAGAAGGAGTCTCATCAACTTCTTGAACATCCTTCAAAGAAGGATTAAAATTTTGCTTCAAAGATTCTTTAATGTCAAAAACCTCAGCTTGTACAGAATTCGGACCTATAGATTTAACCTTATTCTCACTATCGATACCTAAAGTATTGACCAGAGGTTTATCATCATAAATATGACTGCTTAAAGAAGGTACTATATCATCAGGATAGGGATTTGTAATATGATTCTCAATGTCATTATGATTTCGCTCAACTTGTAATGGACCATTGTTGGTATTCTCAATTCCGGTAGTCTTGCTGTCATGTAAATCTTTTGTTTGATCGACCACAAATTTTGGTTTGGAATTACTTAAACTTTGTACACCATCAAGGGCAGCAGTATAATTACTGCTGTTCATGGGCTGTAAGTTCAAAGATCCCTCAGTTCTATTCGAAGTCATATAGTTTCGATTAATATTCAAATAGTTTGAGAAATCGTAAATCTAAAAATATAAAAGAAAAAATTATGAACTCAAATACCAAGAATAGAATTTCCAAGATGGAATACCGGTTATTAAGATTTAAATCAAAGTTTGAATATCTAACCAAAAAATAAGTTGAATAAAATTTAGCTTGCTTCAATTATTTTTCTCGAGACTTTTAGTGGTCAAGAGTATTATTTTATATTAACACTTAGCACAAACAAAATATTGCTGACAAATTAGCAGAATATAAGTACATATGATGATCAATATACTTTAATCTTAATATATATTGTTTTCCCCAAATTAGTGTTGACAAGGGAGGCAAAAGAGTAATCAACTATTTATCGGCGGTCGATCGACGAGAATTATAAAGTAACACGTTTTACCCACGAAAAAGGCACAGTTGAAAAATAAACGAAACCAACAGTTTTAAGTATTTCCAGAACTCATTCAATTGATACAATCGTCAAAATATCAACCAACTATGCTAGCAAGTGTCGACACGGAAGGTTATATTAGAGTTGATGCCAAGGTGTTAAATTCCCTTAAATTGTTGGTTCAAACAGCCATATTTTTATCAATATCAGCTGCAGCTGTCTCATCGAGATTATTTTCTGTTGTCAGGTTTGAATCGATTATCCATGAATTCGATCCATGGTTTAATTATAGGGCTACCAAATATTTAGTTACTCATTCATTTTATAAGTTTCTTAATTGGTTTGATGATAAGACCTGGTATCCATTGGGTAGAGTGACCGGTGGTACATTATATCCAGGTTTAATGGTGACATCTTCAGTCATTCATAACTTATTACATAGAATTGGATTTCCTGTTGATATCAGAAATATCTGTGTTTTATTAGCGCCAGCATTTTCTTCATTAACTTCATTAGCTACTTATTTCTTCACATTGGAAGTTACAACCTCACTCCCATCAATGCAAAATAAAAAAACCGCAGCTTTATTAAGTGCAATTTTCATGGGTATCGTCCCTGGTTATATTTCAAGATCTGTTGCGGGTTCATATGATAATGAAGCTATTGCCATTACTTTATTGATGGTCACCTTCTTTTTATGGATAAAATCAATTAGATTAGGTTCAGTGTTTTATGCTTCATTGGCATCTTTATTTTATTTCTATATGGTTTCTGCTTGGGGTGGTTACGTTTTTATCACCAATATCATTCCATTGCATGTCTTTATTTTACTTTTAATGGGTAGATTAGATTATAGACTATATACAAGTTATTGTACTTGGTATTGTTTGGGTACTCTTATGTCAATGCAGATCCCATTCGTTGGTTTTTTACCAATTAAATCTAATGATCATATGGCTGCATTTGGTGTTTTTGGTTTGATGCAATTAGTTTTAGTTGCTCATTATTTGAGATCAACTCTTACTCCTGATAGATTCTTCAACTTAATGCTTGCATTTGGCTCTTTAATTTTTGGGTTAGGAATTGCTGGATTATTTGCTGCTACTAAACTTGGTTTGATTGCTCCATGGACAGGTAGATTTTATTCTTTATGGGATACCGATTACGCAAAAATTCATATTCCAATTATCGCATCTGTTTCTGAACATCAACCAACACCATGGTCAGCATTTTATTTTGATCTAAACTTTTTAATCTGGTTATTCCCAGTTGGTGTTTATTTATGTTTTAACGATCTATCCAACGAATCTGTTTTTATTATTGTTTATTCAGTCTTAGGCTCATACTTTGCAGGTGTTATGATTCGTTTAATGCTTACACTTGCTCCAGTCGTTTGTGTCTGTGCAGGTATTACCATCGGTAAAATATTCAGTATTTATTTGGATTTCAGATCTTTGCTTCAAAAGAAAATTAAATCAGATGGTCCTAAATTATTCAGCATGATTTCTAAACTTTCAGTTGCATCTACTTTTATTTTTTATCTTTACTTTTATGTTCAACATTGTACTTGGGTTAATTCCAATGCTTATTCGTCACCTTCTGTTGTTTTAGCTTCTAAAGCTCAAGATGGTAGCAATATTTTGATTGATGATTTTAGAGAAGCTTATTATTGGTTACGTATGAATACCGAAGAAGATTCTAAAGTTATGGCATGGTGGGATTACGGTTATCAAATTGGTGGTATGGCAGATCGTACCACTTTCGTTGATAATAATACTTGGAACAATACGCATATTGCCACAGTTGGTAGGGCAATGTCTGTTGGTGAAGAAAAATCCGAAGTCATTATGAGAAGGCTTGGTGTTGATTATGTCTTAGTCATTTTTGGTGGTTTAATTGGTTATAGTGGAGATGATATGAACAAATTCCTTTGGATGGTGAGAATTGCGGAAGGTATATGGCCAGATGATGTTGGAGAAAGATCTTTTTTCACCGATAGAGGTGAATATAGAGTGGATGATAGTGCAACGGAAGTTATGAAAAACTCTTTAATGTATAAAATGAGTTATTATAGATTTGGTGACTTGTATTCAGGTAGAGATCCTGTGGATAGAGTCAGACAACAAAGAATGAGTAGCCAACATGCTAAAGATATTCATTTAGATGTCTTGGAAGAAGTGTTTACTAGTGAAAACTGGATTGTTAGAATTTATAAGTTGAAGGACTTGGATAATTTTGGTAGAAGCTTGATTGACATTGGTGAAGAAGACAGAAAAAATTTAAGTAAGAGGCAGAAGAGAGCTAGTACCAGAAAGAGGCCAGATATAGATTTAAGAGTTTGAAATGAATAGCCCACCTATATATACTAAATACGTTTAAGTTAATTTAAATATTGTACGTTTTGTTTATTTGCAAGATTTCAAAAATCGTTAAATGTGGCACAGCAAATAAGGAAAGTGGCGCATGAAAGTCGTGTAGTTTTAAAGATTTTTTTAAAGAAAAAAAATCCAATGAAAATTTTTTTTTGGCTTCAACCCTTTTCTTACAGATTTTCATCTATCAACATACACTTTTTCTTTAACGATTTTTGGTCTTGATTTTTCTTCTTTCTTTCCCCTTGGTCAGTTTGACAATTAAACCTTAACCTTTTTCAAGATATTTTTCTATTAATTCCAAATTTCTTATCATTATTATCTTACTGCATCATAGGGGGCATAGTAGATAATTAAACATATAAATTTCAAAATTAACGATAAACCATCCAATAAATTTACAAATAAATATAAATAAACAAAAATGAAATACGTTGTCGTCTCCGGTGGTGTTATTTCTGGTATCGGTAAAGGTGTCCTCGCATCTTCTACTGGTATGCTTTTAAAAACTCTTGGTTTAAGAGTTACATCTATTAAAATCGACCCATATTTAAATATCGATGCAGGTACTATGTCTCCCCTGGAACATGGTGAATGTTTTGTTTTAGATGATGGTGGTGAAGTTGATTTAGATTTAGGTAACTATGAAAGATATTTAGGTATATCATTAACTAGAGATCATAATATTACCACAGGTAAAATTTATTCAACAGTTATCGAGAAGGAAAGAAAAGGAGATTATTTAGGTAAAACTGTTCAAGTTGTTCCTCATATTACAAATGCTATCCAAGATTGGATTGAAAGAGTTTCTAGAATTCCTGTGGATCATTCTGGTTTAGAACCTGATATCTGTATCATTGAACTAGGTGGTACTGTCGGTGATATTGAATCTGCGCCATTTGTTGAAGCATTAAGACAATTTCAATTTAGAGTCGGACATGAAAATTTTGCATTAATTCATGTTTCTTTAGTTCCCGTTATTCATGGTGAACAAAAAACTAAACCAACGCAGGCTGCAATTAAAGATTTAAGATCATTAGGTTTAACTCCTGATATGATTGGTTGTAGATGTTCTAGTTTATTAGAAAAACCAACAACTGATAAAATTGCTATGTTTTGTCATGTAGGACCAAATCAAGTTTTAGCAATTCATGATGTTAATTCGACCTATCATGTTCCATTATTATTAAAAGAACAAAAAATGATTCAATTCTTATCAAAAAGATTACAATTACAAGAGTTAAATATTACACCAGAAATGCATTTGAAGGGTGATGAATTATTAAATAAATGGACCACATTGACAGGCCAACATGATAGATCATTTGAAAAAGTTACAATTGCAATTGTTGGTAAATATACCAATTTGCACGATTCATATTTATCGGTTATTAAATCTTTAGAGCATTCAGCGATGAGATGTTCAAGAAGATTGGAAATTGTGTGGGTTGAGTCAAGTGATTTAGAACCCGAAACCGAAACTGTTAATAAGGCTAACTTCCATACTGCATGGCAATTAGTTTGTAAAGCTGATGGTATTTTAGTTCCAGGTGGTTTTGGTTCCAGAGGTATTGAAGGTATGATTGCAGCTGCAAAATGGGCAAGAGAAAATAAAATCCCCTACCTTGGTGTTTGTTTGGGTCTACAAGTTGCGGTTATTGATTTTGTTAGAAATGTTTTAGGCAATAAGAATGCATCATCAGTTGAATTTGATAGTTCATTGACTGAGGATAATCAAGCCATTGTTTATATGCCGGAAATTGATAGAGAAAGATTGGGTGGTACTATGAGATTAGGTTTAAGACCAACCGTTTTCCAAGGTGGGTCTGAAAATTGTACCATTAGAAAATTATATGGTGATGCACCAGAAGTTTTAGAAAGACATAGACATAGATATGAAGTTAATCCTAAACTAGTTCAAGATATTGAATCGCATGGATTAAAATTTGTTGGTAAAGATGAAAATGCTGAAAGAATGGAAATTTTTGAATTAGATAATCACCCATTTTTTGTTGCAACACAATACCATCCAGAATATATTTCTAAGGTTTTAGATCCATCAAGACCATTTTTAGGTTTAGTTGCTGCTGCATCTGGTGCCTTAGATACTATTTTAAAGCAGGATTTAAAGAAAAGTGATAACGATTTCTAAATATTTAAATATTTATGAATGTAACAAATTATCATTTTTTTTATTCTATTTTTTGTTCGATTTTTTATAATTTTTAATTTCTTTTTAATATAATTTCATGTTTTAATTTCAAGAAAATCAAGTCATGTAAGTAAGTTGTTAAGAATGGCAAAGAATATAAAATATAATTAGGTTATATTATTAGAAAACACATCACACTCCATAGATTAGGTAATAAAGAATTGACAAAATATAATAAATATAATTATCAAATTGAAAATAGTCTCATTTAAAAAATTTGATAAAAAAAATCATCGTTTGAATATATAAATGGGGAAAACCAAGAGTAAATTAAAATTAATTTCCAGTTGTAAAATGGAATAAGATTAACAAGTGGGTCAAATCTAACTCCTGTTTATGCCTTCTTTGCTAATCTAATAACGCCTGTTAAAAAGAAACCCGATAAAACAGGAATAGTTAGATTATCATCTAAACCGGAAACATCAATACCTTCACTTAATGCAGCAATAAAACCACTTAATAATGCTAAACAATGGATATTTAAGTTACTGGTTTCGGGAGTATATTCGAAATCGTAACTAACGCTAGGAAAATTTGGAGTAACCCAACCATAAAAGAAATAACAAGCAATAACACCTGTAATAAAAGCAGCAACTGAACCAATTAAACTTTTACCTTTCGTAATTTTTGGACTTAAATAACCGAATTTTCTACCAATGGTTGAAGCGGCCGTATCTGACCAGCTTAAAAGTAAAACTGACATGACAGAAATATCTTGTTTTTGAAAGTAAAATGTAATACAAGAACCTAATTGAAACCAAATAACACCATTAACTGAATTAACTTCCTTTTCTCTCATTAAAAGACCAACGACGGAACAATATGCCTTATTAAAAGCAGACCAATTAAAACGTAATAAATCAAGTGCAAAGATGCATGACATGGCAATAAAAACAGGTTTACTAACATTAATTGTACGATATCCAGTACAGTGCAAGTATAAAGTTATAAAACCTATTGAAACATGAAATAATTTTCGTGGGACTTCATTTTTATGAACAAAAGAGTTAAACCTCTTATGAATAGGTAGCACAAGCGATGAGGAGGATAATGAAGATGCCGAGCTGTTAGCTTTATTATCTATACTATTTGCATTCGAATTAACAATTTTTTCGCCATTTTCAACCTCAGTTTCAATTTCAATTTCTGTTTCAGTTTCGGTCTCTATGTCAGAAACTTCACTTTCATAATTTTCATCGGATGAATGTACCACAGTATTACTTAAAGTATAATCAGGATCTAGAGATTCATCATAAGTTTCATCCATGATGATGGAAACCGATGTATTTGGGTCTTTTTTTATGGATTTTCTATTACTCAAACCATTGTTTTGTTTATCTGAAGAGCCTGTGGAATGAGACGTTTCCACTGCCATTATCTTGGTGCTTTGATTGTAAAATAGAATATAGATAGAATATTAAGTGGTGAAACAAGTAGAAAAAACACCCATTGGAGTAAGAAGTATTAAAAAAAAAAAAACAAATCAAATCGATATAATTCCGGACCCAAGTTATTCAGGTGTAAGGGTGCTAAATGCGTTGATTTCCCAATTAGGAAATATACATTTTTGCACATGATTTTACTACAAGATTTACATTTTCCACTTAAAAAATCATTTAAAAAATCATTTCAATTTCATTTAATATAAAGTATATAAAACATCTATTTGATATAAAGAAATGAAGTGGGAGAAATCACATTCTCAAAAAAATCCCCTTCATACAATCCGTTTAAGGAATAATAAGCACATTGATTGTATTCAATTCATGTCATTGATCTATTTCTTAGCTGCGGATTCGCCACCTTCTTTAGCACCAGTAACGACACCAGAAACATATTCAGCGGCGTCATTGACAGCCTTTTTACCGGCTTCTAAGTATTCAGAAGCAGTTTGTTTGATTGATGCTTGGTTGTCATCAACATCTGCCTTGACATCGTCGTGGCCCTTTTGAGCTGAATCACCCAGAGTTTGTGAGAATGATTTTTGGTTTTCTGGAGTAACAGATGATGCAACCTTGTCAGCAGTATCAGTGATTGATTCTTTTGCTTTTTGAGCGTATGATTTATCAGAATCTGGAGTGATACCTTCTGAAACCTTTGTTGAGAAATCTTTTCTACCTAAGTCTGACATTTTGATAATAGTAATATGGAGTTGTTAATTTGTTTGAATTTGTTGATGTTTAAAATAATGTTACGAATACCAAGATATAAACGACTGGGAATGGCATCCTTTTATATCAATCGAGGGACAATTTGCTTGATTGGTATCCAGATACTAATTTGCTACTGGATTGCTATAAGTGACCACACTTAACATATATGACGATGTATGTACACTTACGAAATGCCACCGTCTCCCTCATGATGGTCTCCAGCATAACTGACACGGAAAGAGCAATTATTACGCGGAATTTTGTCATACAGAGCCAAAAAAGCGTCATAGTTAAAAGAATCTAGGCTGTGCAGCAATCAGCAATCTTACTTAATTCATGATTAATGAGGGTCTTACGTCTTTCTCTGACATACTCTTAGGTTCCGGATATTCATTTGATAAATTATCTACTTATGGCCACAATCCTAAGCCTGGAAAGTTAGATATACCTCCGAGTATGTGTAAGTTGTGGAACCATTTTAACATTTCAGCACATTGTGCATAGCTTCATTCTTCCAGATAATCATCACTAAATATCAGGTCATCAATATTGTCAATATTGTCACATTTATCCCGTATCAAACATTCAAATAGTTCACCACCATAAGACTGTCTTTCAATACTACTCTCAGTGGTTTTGAAATCTTAAGATCTGAATTACTATTAGGGTTGAAACGGATGTTAATAATATTTAAGTTCATGAAACAGTTGAATAATTTTGATTCCTCCGCTATTTTCAATTAATATTAGTGATATAATTTATTAGCAATTAATATTTTCAGATTTTAAATTACTGTCAATCACTTTAAAGTTAAGACAATGTGTCACAAATTAAGTAACCTTTTGGTTCTAGATGAATCTAACAAAATTGATTTATAAAGTTTACTAATATTAGTACATGTATTACAACATAATAATTCTCCAGATGTTCTTCGAATTTTATTTTTGCTTGTCAATTGATTTACCTTTCAATCCCTGAATAAACATCATAAAATTTATTTTGTATTACTCTCTTAAATTATGCCATTGAAATACGAATGCTTAGATTATTTCCATTGCTTTTTAAAATTTCAATTCTTTTAAAATTTCAATTTTTTCTAATTTTCGTTAGTTTTAGTGTCTTTATTTAAGCATTTCTGATTCAACACCCCCAGGAGATCTCTATTTTCCAAAATTATTTTCAAAATTTTTGATTTTCGTTATTGTCTTTTAAACTTTTGAAGATTACATGAAAGGCCGAATATTCAATTTTCTTTAAAATCAATCCATGTTGTTAGAAACTTTGCGTAAGGTGTTCAATCTTTTTGGTGCACTTTCTTTATTAATTAAAACTAAATCAGAATACTAATTATTTGAGACGGGTGCTAAAGCAATGCTAATCTTCCTATCCTTTTAAAAAGTTGTATTGACTTGCAAAAAATGTAAATATAAATCTAACTTTTTACATCACTTGATTGAAAATATATTTTATTCTAGTTTTCATGTATCCATGTACTATCTTTTATACTCAAGAAATTAGAATTTTTATTATTATAGATTAGATGGGTTGTTATTATTATTACTTGTAACTTCAGATGATTTAAATGTTGTTCTAGCCTTCTAAAAACCAATTTTAACGTATTAAGTTACTATTAATGCCTTCTCTTTGATGAATTCCGTCCCCGTATAATCTAGAATAAACGAATTTCAGGTCTACTTATGGAATGATCGTTTATACTATTATATATTCTATTCTTTTCAGTTTTTAATAATTTATCTTAATATGACATCAAATATATTGAAAGTTTGGTTAATGATGTTTATATCGTTTAAATATTATTTGGAATTTTTAAAGCAAAACATTGAATAGTATTTATTAGAAAATATACGACTTTCTTTTATAAAATGCAGAAAACAAAAAGCCAAAACATAATGTACACTTTAAAGAAACAACAACACTCAACAAATAAAAAAAAAGTACCTAATGATAATTACTCATTAATTATATTCGAAATATCAGTCCATTCTTTTAATCTTTGGATTTGATCGGTATCTTTGGATGGAATAAATTCGTGCCCAAAACTGATAATTTTACTACATTCTCCAACAGACTCATACTCACAATCCGTTAAACCATCTTCTGAATTTTGTGATTTCTGAAATAAAACAGGCTTATATTGGCTATTAAATTTATATTCTTCGCCAACTAATTTACGACCTCTTAAATAGTTAATTTCTGTTGATGATTCCAGCGCTCTGTTTGCATTCCAATTAGTAGTACCTTGGGGTAATACACCCGTAAATGCAATAGCAGCAGGAATTATATTTAAAGTATACGATTCTTCTGATTTTGTTGTCTTATATGTGGTCATTGGTACAAAATTAATGTAAAAACAAAGAAATCAAAATAAAAAAACACGAAATAAAACCCTGAACTCGAGCGTTTCCATTAACAGTTGAACTTTTTTCTTCAATTTGTTTTTCCCCTCTGAGGAAGTTTTCTTTCCATTTTTACTTCTTTATTAAAGTTTTTTCTTCTTTTGCTTTCTATTTTATTCACCATTAAACAATGAGTCAAGCAGTTGTTCAGCAATTTAAACATTATCCATACCTCATTTCTAAGTATGTATTATCTTATTACATTTGATTTATTTTTCATACTTGTCCTGATTTTTTTTGTTTATGATGATTAAACATAGAGTGAACAATCTCTTAGTCTCTTTATAGACGTTGATTACAAAACATGATTTTTTACTGATTACAAAATTAAAGGTTATACTTGTATTTTAAAATTAATGCAATATATTTAAGCCGAATTAGATTCGAATAGTTTACTAACATAGATATTATAATAATTATTTTAGATGGGCAGATCCACTTTTAGCTATTTCGATGGGTGTTGCTGCTTATTATGCATATGAAAAAAGAGTTGGTAGGGAACCTGGTCATACATTAAATGAATTATTAATAAGAAAATGGGAAAATTGGAATAAAGAATAGTAAATTAATCTTTCTTTTATAAGACTTTTTGTGGAATTGGTCTAAATTAAATATATATTATATATATTACGACATCTTTTATGTTATCTTTTATGTTATCTTTTTATCAACTTTATTTATAGATAATTACAAACCGCCGAATTTTACACCCGCTATATTACCGTCATCGTCTTTTAAAATAGTAGCTTGATTCTTCTTAACCAGTATATTAATAATTCTTACCATTAATTGTTTATTCATTTTATGAAATTCTTGGTGAATAGTTAAATCGCCTTTTCGAAGCTCATAAAGTGTCAATATACTTCCTTGTTGTCCAGTATTATCAATCTAAAAATAATATTGTTAGTACTTGATTAATCAATGAATAAATAAGGCAAAATAAAACAAATGTATTTAAAACTTACCCAATCATAAATTATATGTGACCAATCTTCTAATGAATGCCAATATATTAGTAGACCCATTTTGTGATTCTTTGGGTCGATCCAACCTGCTTGACCATGTTTTATCATGCTTTCATAAATTTCTAATATAAAATCTGTTTGAACAGTTCTGTTTATTTCATCATTCTTGAAAATTGATATTTCTTCCAATTTTTTTGTATTGCTATTACTACTATTATTGTTATCATCGATATCTAATTCAATATTTTCGTTATCTTCTTCATTATCGTCTACCATATCTTCATCTAATTCTTCATCACCCAAAGAATTATTCTCCAATAACGGTTTACCTGATAATGATAATGCCCATATTTTATAAAATTGACAATATCCTGATATTAAAGTTCTCCAATGTTCAACTTGAGTTTCATAAGTATTAATATTGGGTTGTTTAGTAAAAAATGGTGGGAAATTATAAATTGATGGAAATTTAAAACGGTTTTCTGTCATTTGGCATATATTTGAAGTTTAATACAAAAAACAAAAGAGATGATAGATTGTAAGTAAATTAGTAAATCATGTTCGCAGTAAATTAAAAAAAAATACAAGACGCACTCACTGCCTTTTTTCTATGTATAAACAAATCAATTAAATATAGACAAATTCTCTGATCTTCTCTGTTTTAGTTATCTATTAAACAATGATAGAAGGACAAGATATAACTCTTGAGAGTGAATTGATTAGACTTGAAAACGAAGATGTTATATTAAATGAAGATATTGTAAAGTCATTAGATAAATTAGTATATCAGAGTTCAATTGCAACATTAAAAGATGAAACTTCAGAAGAAATTAATTTTAAATTTTTAGAAGAATATGATATTTTGGGTGATATTAAATTATCATTAATATTTGAGAATGATAAAGCTAGTGAGCTTGACAAATTAGAAAGTTGTTTAAAAGCATTAGTAGAGATAAGGAATAAAATAAATAATGAAAAATTAATAACAACATCATATGAAAATAATTCTGTTGATGAATCATTAAGGAAAAAAAGAGACGAATTGGCAATTAAAAAACTACAGGAATTTAAAAATGAAACGGTAAAAAGGAATGAATTACAAGTATTGAAAAGAGACAATTTGAATAAATTAAACGAGTTACGGGAATTAACAAATAAAAACTTGGATTTTATAAATTTACGGAAAGATACATCATTCAGGAAAGCAGTAAAATTGAATGATTATAAAGACTTTGAAGATTTAAAAATTAAATATAGAGAATTAGTTAAAAAAAATATAATGTTGAGTGAATTTAATATTAATTTGATTTCAGCTTTAAGTAACGTTAATTTAAATGATGAAAAACTAACTGAAATTTTATTAGATTGTGGAGATTATTCAGGTTATGATTTTTTTGATGATGATATTAATGACATTTAAATCTAAGAAATCATCTAAACTAATAAATAAATTATGCTTTATAATAATAAAATATGTACAAAATTATATAAAATAATTAAAAACTAATTACATATCAACACTTGAGAAAACTCTTGCATTGACAACATTCCAATCAATATTATTCCAGAAATTTTCTAAATAATCACCTTTACCTGTAACACCATAATCGACAATATAGGCATGCTCCCAAACATTAACACAGAGTAATGGTAATGAATAATCTTTAACACCATTTAAAGCCTTTTCTTTGTATTCAATTAAAGTGGTATAATCTGAAACATCTATTGGTCCATTTAAATCTAAAGATTGATTTCTAGCGTAAAAATATGGTGTACCATCATTATTACATTTAATGATTTTTAAATCTTTCTTTTCATCTTCAACTAAGAAAACCCAACCATTACCGGTCATTGAATCAGCTGCAAATAATAACTCGTTTTTAAAATTTTCAAAGGATTGAAAATTATCTTTGATAGCTTTTAATAACTGTGGTTTTAAATCCGATTCACTTGCTGGTATTTTGGCAGAATTATGTTTTAATTGTTGAAAAAATAAGTGATTATTATGTGCTTGAGATGCAAAATGAAATGTTGGTGCAAGATTTGCCTTTTTTGATGTACTTAACGCAACTGCCATTGGAGATCTGGTTTCATATTCAGTATCTGCAGTTTTTAATGATAAATTTTTAGTTAAATAATCTTGATATTCAATCCAACCTGTTCTAAACTGTTCTGCAGACATAAAGCCTTTGACACCATCTTTGGCAAAAGAACCTTGAAGAGGTAATTTTGGAGCTATATGTAAAGATCTTTTTGTTATTATTTGTCCAAATAACATTTTTATTAATTAGGGGAATAAATAAACTAGTATATTAACAAAAAAATAATATATTTACCTTTTCAATTAACTTACAATTCAAATTTTTCATGTTTTGTCCAACTCGAATTTCGCTCTCTACAGGAAAATAAAAAATTGAAAAAAAAGTATAGCCTTTGCTGACATAATCAGATAGTCAAAAAACCATGCTATCAGAAACGGGGCTTCATAACCAAAGACTCTTTTACCCTAAAATACGGGCAGTGACGGAATCTTTCCATCTTCTGCATTCTTAATTCAACATATTATATTTAGGATAGTAATAGTAAATGAAACATAATTAATAGATGATTTTAAAATATTCAGTTACAGCTTTAAAGCGTTCATTAAGGCTTTGTCCTACCAGGAATTACTCTCCATTGAACTACAAACCAAAAGGACGTAAATTACCAGGTTTGCCCCAGTATAATCAACCTGAGTATTACCAACAACAGGAACAGCCAGAGCAACAAAATTATGAAACGGAAACACCATCAAACTATTCAATCTCACCATCATATAAAGAGTCCCCACACACAGTTATATCATCATCACATTCATGTTTTCCAATATTATCACAACCAACATTAGTTATCGAACGTAGAATTGAATATATGAATTTATTTCTGGGCTTTGAACAAGCTAATAAATATGCACTCTATGATGCAATGGGTACACAAATTGGTTGGCTAATTGAAAGAGATTATGGTATTGGTAAAATGATTATGAGACAAATTTATAGACTACATAGACCATTTACAGTTGATTTATTAAATATGCAGGGTGACTTATTATTGACAATTAAGAGACCATTTAGTTTTATAAATTCTCATATTAAAGCAATTTTACCTATTGAACTTGATTCAGATAGTAAAGACTTAGAAGAAGCATCAGATATTGAAAAGGAAGGTATTGTTGCAGGCGAAAGTATTCAAAGTTGGCATCTTTGGAGAAGAAGATATAATTTATTTGAAAGTGTTAATAATGGTAAAGGATCTTTTGAACAATTTGGTAAAATCGATTCGGGATTTTTAAGATGGGAATTTCCTGTCTTTGATCAAGATAGTTTAGTTTGTGGCTCAGTTACTAGAAATTTCAATGGGTTATTCAGGGAAGCATTTACTGATACAGGTGTTTATGTTTTAAGAATGGATCCAAGTAGTTTTGTTAATGGTGAATCTGAATTTGGTGAAATTTCAAATTATTCATTAACACTAGATCAGAAGGCTGTCATGTTAGCAAATGCAATTTCAATTGATTTTGATTATTTCAGTAGACATAGTGGTGTCGGTGGAGGAGGACTGTTAGTTTTCGGCGACAGTGATTAAGACTAACATTATGTTCTTACTGTTACTATTACCAGTCTGATTATGTACATATATAAACATAGAGTTAAAATATTGCTCATATGAATTTTAACTTGTTTTCTTTTTAAAAATCAATCATATTTTTTTTTATTGATTTACCATATAGAAAACTAAACATACTTTATTATAAAAAAAATAGAAATAATTTAAGCAGTTAAACCGATAACACCACAAGCTGGTCTACCACCTGCGTTACCAGTCTTCAATGAGTCAGCATGACCACCTTTACCTAAATCATCAGTACCAGCATGAACAACAACAGTTCTACCTAAAATGGAGTTAGCACCAAATAAGGTGACTAATGAATCTTGTTTAGAACCTTTAGCAGTACCTTGAGAATCGGTGGAAATATTACCTAAATCACCAACATGTCTTTCGGTATCGGTTGGAGCACCATGGTTTTTACCAAATGGGTTGAAATGAGGACCAGCAGATGTACAACCGTTTGTATTATCACCAAATTGATGAACGTGGAAACCTCTTAGAGCATTGGAATCATTACCCTCAATTTCCCAGGAAATTGTAGTTGGTTCCTTCTCAGCAGTTTGTTCAAATGTGACAACACCCTTGACAGTAGAATCACCTCTTAAGACAGCGACAGCTTTAACCATTTTTAATTGAGTTTAGTAGAGTTTAATTGATTTAATATAATAGACAGAAGTCAATTTAAATTTTAAAATGATGAAAAGCAAGTAAGTATTAATATCAATGGCAAATGCGAACACATTTAAATCAGCTTAAATAAACCTAGAAAATTAAAATATTTCCCCACTGAGAAGAAAAAAAAAAAACTCACTGTAAAATTAGCTTAGTCATCCCGAAAGTGTCTATTTTTTGCAGACCTTTGACCACCTGGTATTGTCTCTATACTAAATTAAATACTTTGTGGCAAACAACTTAATTATTTTCAGTAAGAAAATGAATCAATAACGATTATGTAATTTCTCCATCACTCACTGGTTTTTCAATTTTAAGATCATTTATATATTAGTAATATCATTCTCACGATTTATTATTATATAAAATAACTAAAAACAATAAATAAGTAATCGAGTGATGAGAAACACAAAAGCAGTGATAGGGAAACTTATCTATTTAAATAGACAATAATGATAACCTAATTATCGTTCCATCTTTACTTTGCCATTACCACCATGGTGCAGATAATTTGCTCAATATTTATCTGATTATGTCAGCAATATAAAATATACCCCACTAATGCGCCACAAAATTTATATATTTTGCTATAAGGTGTAAATAACGATATCTCCGAATAATTACCGATGAGTTTGTTAAATAAAAAATACTTGAACTTTAAAAAAATTAATGAAAAAATTAATGAAAAACTAAATTTTTCAAGCTTTTAAATTTTTTTAATCATTACTAATTGTAAGCAGTATCATTAGTTAACCAAATGCTTATATATACATTCATCTTAATATGTTTACAGCTTTTCTTCGTAAAAGGTGCATTCTCATATCCAGAAGAAATAGAAGATATTGAGCTATTAGAAACTTTAAAATCACATTCGACAGATGATTATTCTCTAGTGTTTTTTTATTCTCCGTATTGTCCTTATTGTAAAGAATTGGAGCCAGAGTTCAATCCGTTATCAAAATTATACAATAATTCAAATGTTCATATTTATAGAGTGAATGGATTATCAAATAAAGAAACAAGAAAAATTTTTGGTATACCACATTTCCCAAAGGTCAAATTATATAATAATGGTACAGAAATTTCAGATTATAATGGCATGAGATCAACAAGTGCTTTTATTGATTTTTTAGTCGATAAAACAAGCTATAAACCTACAATTCAAGCTGAAAAAGTTGTAAAAATTAAAAGTGATAATACAATGGATGAATGGTTTAAGTTAGAAAATAGAAGTAAAGATATCATAATTGCGTTTTATACTGATTATTTACCAAATTGGAGTAATCCATATAATAGTTTTTTTGAAGATTTGAGTAATGAATTAGAAATGGAAGATAAAATTTTTGCTAAAATTGATGTGATGGATATTAATGTTAGTGAAATTGTTGAAAAATTCTCAGTAAGCTCATATCCAACATTTTTCAAACTACCACAAACCAATAATATCGATGAACTTTACAAGATTTATAGATTAGAAGGTAATCTTGGTAGAGATGAACTTATAGGTTTAATTAATAATGAAGATAGTGCACAAGAGTCAATTAATTTCTTAGATCTTCATAAAGAAATTGAAGACAAATATTCTTCATTAAGTGACGAAGAAGACGAAGATGATGATGAAGGATATGAAGATGATGGTGATTACTCTTTCTATAAATACAGGGAACTATAGTCTTAAGAATAGTAAGTACTCAATACGTGTCAATAATTTTTATTGTCATCGCGATTTAATATATACGCTAAAAAAACCTTTGAAAAATAATTAATACCTTCTTTACTTATTGTAAACATCTTTTTGTACACTTACTACATAAAAAAAAACAATGTTTAATATATTTCGTGTTTCCGGTGATATATCTCACCTTGTTTCAATTTTAATTTTGATTCATTCTATTCAAGCTAAACGATCCGCAAAAGGTATCTCACTGAAAACGCAAATACTATATGCTGTTGTTTTTATTACCAGATATTTAGATCTATTAGTGTTTGATTTTGGATCAATTTATAACACCTTGATGAAAATTTTCTTTATTTCATCTTCGGTCTATTCAATTGTTCTTATTAAAAAATATACAAAACAAATTACACAATATACGGATGATTTTAAAATAATTTATTTGGTTGGACCATGTGCATTATTAGCTTGCATTTTTAATTATAAATTTACAATTTTTGAAATTGCATGGAGTTTCTCTTTATGGTTGGAATCTGTTTGTATTTTACCACAATTATTCATGCTACAAAGTCAAGGTGAAGGCGAATTATTGACAATTCATTATATTTTTGCATTAGGTCTTTACAGAACTTTATATATTCCAAATTGGATTTACAGATATTTTTATGAAGATAGATTTGATGCTTTATCGATTACAACTGGTATTATTCAAACCCTAGTTTACTCTGATTTCTTTTATGTTTACTACAAAAAAGTTATTCAGAATGTGACTTTCAAATTACCACAATAATCTAACTTCACATTATTTTTTTTATATATAAAACTTTCATTCTTCGATAGATAATATATATATATATATGATATATATTATATCACCTTATATCTATAATCCATACATAGTAAAATTATAACAAAATATTTATATTAATAATAATCATGATTATATATTATACGTATTCTAATCTTTCTTTAATGGGAAGTATTCAGTACGCACACCGTCCTTCGTCACAATTAAAATTTCTAAGCCATCACCAACTTCAATATGTCTTTCAGTTGCAGATGTGAAAGCATCTCTAACCAATTGCAAGACTTCATCTAATGATAGGTATCTTAATTCTTTTCTCTTAGTACCATTACTATTAGGATCCATTTGATTTTTAAAATTAACTTGATTATCTAAGAATGGCATAATTAGCGATGCTGCAGCACCACCAGCTCTACATTGTTCTCTTTCATAAGATCCAACAGGATCAAATGAATAAATTGATCCTTTACCTTGTTCATCCAAACCAGCTAAAATTGTATGAACATAATATGGGAAAAATCTTTTACCATATAACATATGCTGTATTAATCTAGCAGCACTTGAGACTGATAAATCTTTATTATGATTAAAGTGATACCATTTTAACTTATTATCAAAAACTTTCACTAATTGTGTTGCATCACCTGCAAAACCATTTGCAGATAATAATAAATTATCCCCAACACTGAAAACTTTTGGTTCATAACGAGAATTAATACTATAACCAGTCGTATGTCTTGTATCACCAGCTAAAACTGCAAAATCTTCACCTGCAATACCTAAAATAGTACCACCATTGTCTAATTAAATTTTAATCAATATTAGTACAAAAAGTTTATTATGAGATGACAAATTTTATAAATTAAACTTACCTGAATATGGATTAAATTGATGTTCAATTGGTTCTGTACGAACTTCATTTGCGTACTCTGTTGTTGGAATTGCCTTTTGCATTTTTTATTTATAAAAAAACTCTTGTATGATAAGATGTGGTAATTATTGTTCAATCTCAAAATTAAAATTAACGTTAAACATGTTTAGGTTTTTTTTGCCCTCCTCAAATGCGTGAGAAGAGCCAACACATTTTTTGTACATGCGCCACTGATCTTTATCTTCTAATTATTGAATTTATGACACTGTTAGATAATGTTTTCAATAATTTTTAGTTTACTGGGATTAGTTCTTAAAGAGAAAGAGCAAATCAAAAATAAAGACCAAAATACCTCTAAAAAGGGAAAAAAAAATAGGACAATGACTGTACAGTAGAACTGAAGCTTACTTTTCGTTTGTTTGCAATAGAATCTTCAAGTGATGAATCCTTTTTTAAAATGTTGTTTTTCTGTTTAACAATTGGTTTAACATGTTAGTTGTGTCTTTAGGATCATATTTATTTGAGATGATTAACATGCACGATTGGCATATTAAGATTCTGGAATGGGCGGTGAGTAAAGAGATTCCAGTTTCGATGGATCATATGATGTCTGAGTGCACATAGTCATTGATGGGTCATGAACCTCACGAGAATGAGCAACTGTAACTATGAACGTCATAATGGGCCAGTTAAATAGTTAGAAGACATAGTTATCAGGTGCAGATTAAGAGGAATCAACAATATAACACGATTTAGATCCGACTTATTTATTTTCAAAATTTTAATTTAATTACACACATATTTACAAAACCCAAAAGAGTTTTGGTAAAGTAAACACTTTATAACCTAAAATACCATTTTAATCTAGCAAATAGAGGTGATATAGTTGTAATAAAACGCAACAACTTGTAAATGTGTATCAACGTGAACCCATTCGTTTGGACCATGAATGTTGGCAGCAAACATATCTGTAAATCCGGGTTGAACTCTATAAATATGGTCAGACAATTTCCAATAATGTCTAGTATCTGTATTACCCGTCATAATAGATGGGGTAACAATTAACTGTTTTCCAGTGGTACCAAATTTTTCGGGATAAACTTCGATTTCATAGAATGATTTCATGTAGCCAGTAAAAGTATTCCATATATGGTCATCTCTTGGGGTTATTGGAGCAGTAACCAATTCGTGTCCAAAAGATGAAATAACCATTTTACCATAGGTAGTTGACGGATAAATTTCTTTTTCATCCACAGTGAGTCCAATACCATACAATTCTGCAATGATTTTGGCGTGTTTAGTTGCTTTGTCCCAAATAGTATCAAAATCATTACCAATTGCAATTCTATGGTTAATCAAAGCACTAACATATCTTGGTAACGCGTTCGCTTTATCACCACCGTCGATGATATCAATTGCTTGAGAAGTTTGAACATTGTATTTAAATAATGGCTGAGAGTTGATATAACTTAGTAATTTGTTTCTCGAAGTAGAACTAGATCTAGCACTTAAAGCAGCTTTAGAGATTGACTTTGGTAAATGACCATGTTCTGCAGCACATTCAAGCATGTCTAGCATTGGATTAGTTTTATCCAAAATAGCTTCGTACATATCTTCTTCATACGCAACTAAAAATTTCGATATCATTCCAATTGATGTATGGTCTCTTGGATTTGATGAATGACCACCAGGTGTTGAGATTTCAACCAACATATCCAAATAACCCTTTTCAGCAGTAACAACCATACCATAATAGTCGCCATTCATTTCCAAAAACGAAGGGGGGCCTTCATCGATAATATGATCTACAAAGTTTTCACCGTGTTTTTCAACTAAATGTTCACCAATATGAAATGCACCATCAAAACCACTTTTTTCTTCATCTTGCCCAAATGCTAAAATCACACCTCTCTCAAAATCGTCTTTACCGTCTTCAATAATCTTAGAGAGTGCTTCCATTAAACCAACGAGTAAGTTCTTACAATCGCTTGCACCTCTACCAAAAATCTTTTTACCATCGTATCTACCACTAAATGGGTCTTCAACCCAATCATTTGGATCTCCAATCGGAACAGTATCTTGGTGTGCTGTCAACATAATTGGCTTCAGTGACGTATCTTTACCTGGAAATTCAAAAATTAGACTATAACCATTGACAATTGTAACCTCGGCACGTTTAAAAACAAGCGGGAAAGTGGAGTTCAAGTATTCATGAAACTTGGCAAATTTTGAATAATCTTTCATGACATCTTGGACGGTGGTATCGATTTGAAGTGCATGAGATAATTTAGCAGCAGACTCTTCACGGAATTTAGGATCATGTAAAATGTATTGAACAGATTCATGGTCAATGAATGGAATTGGTTTTGGCATTGGACAAACAGGTTCCACAAACTGGGCAGTTCTATTATTACCCCAGGGTTGGAAAAATGATAAAATTAGTAATGCTGCAACAACAACAATCCATTTTTTATATCCGAATAACTTTTTTTCTGGAAGTTTGAGCTTCCATATCTTCGTAACCAATACTTGAAAGTTTCATACTGAAAGGTTGCATACTAAAAGAATACGTCAAGTGGGTGAAAGTAGCGACGGAGATTCTTCGGTTTAAATAGTTAACAAAAATATCGGACCTGCCCAGATTGGGGAATCCGAAATACTACAATTTCTTACTATCAGGTTTTAACAAAATTTCTAAGCTAGTAATACTTATGTAAAATTTATCATTTTCGTTACGATTTCAGAGATTAAAAGTCATAAATATTATGTGAATTAGTATATATGAGGGTAGTAAATTTTAAGTTGCTCACTAGCAAGCAACTTCGTGAACCCATTCAATTATAAAGTTTATCTAACTAACAGATACCTCTGATATAATTATAGTAGAAAGCAATAACTTGAAGATGTGTGTCCATATGGACCCATTCATTAGGACCATGCATGTTTGCTTCAAAGAGATTTGTAATACCAGGCTGAACACGATAAATATGATCGGTTAATTTCCAATAATGTTTAGTGTCAGTATTACCTGTCATCGTTGCAGGTGTAACGATGTACTGTTTTGAAGAAGCACCCGTAAATTTCTCTGGATAAACTTCTAGTTCATAAAATGATTTCATATAACCAGCTAATGTAAACCATTTATCATCATTAATTGGAGTTATTGGAGCAACTGGGACGGACTTACCTTTGGAATATATGACCATTTTACCATGACTAGTCTCTGGGTATATAATTTGATTATTAATCGTTAAACCAATATCAAATTCTTCTGCAGTAGCTTTTCCGTGTTTGGTAGCCTTTTCCCAAATTGTATTATAGTCATTACCAATGGCAATTCTATGATTTATTAGAGCATTAACCTCTCTTGGTAACGAGTTTGCTTTGTCACCACCATCAATAATATCAATAGCCTGACTGGTTTGAACATTATACCTGAATAATGGATCATCAATTATGGATTTTGTCAATAAGTATCTTGCAATTGGATTTATTCTTGCAAGTTTAGAAACTATTCTGGCCACAAATGGTAAATTACCATATTTTGCAGCACATTCAAACGTGATTAAGAATGGATTTTCATCTGATAAAATCGGTTTGAACATATCGTTTTCATAATCATACAAGAATTTAGACATCATACCAATGGATGTGTGTTCTTTGGGATTTGAAGAGTGCCCACCAGGCGTCTTAATATCTATAACCAAATCCATATAGCCTTTTTCACCTGTAACAACCAATCCATAATAACTTCCCATCAAATCGAGAAACATTGTTGGACCTTCATCAATAATATGATCAACTGAATTCTCCCCATATTTTGCTAATAACCATTTACCGATTTCTTTAGCTCCATGTTCACCGTCACTCTCTTCATCATAACCAAAAGCAAAAATTACGCCTCTCTCTAATTTTTCACCTTTTAAATCCTCGATAATCAGTTCCATAGCTTCCAATAATCCAATTAATAAGTTTTTGACATCATTTGTACCCCTACCATACACTTTTTCACCATCGTACCTACCACCTAAAGGATTTTCAATCCAGTCTTGAGGATCACCCATAGGAACAGTGTCCTGGTGAGCCATTAGCATAATCGGTTTTAAATTTGAGTTACTACCATGGAATTCTAAAACTAAACCGTAACCATTAACTTTAGTGACTTCCGCGGCATTGAAGACACTAGAAAATGTAGTTTCTAGATACGTATGAAATTCATTAAATTTGCTAAAATCGGTCATAAAATCAGTAATTGCAGTATCGATTTGAATACCTCGAGAAAATCTTTCAGCTGATTTTTCACGAAATTTATCATCATGTAATAAATACTGGGTCTTTTCGTGATCTGAGAGATTGATGTAATCAACAACAGGGCATTGAGAATCAGACGTAAATAACGGTTTGATATCAATAGCTTTAGGGTAAAATGCTGCGATAAAAATAGCTATTGCTAAACCAATCACTTGAAGGATTATAAAAATATAACCTGGCCTTTTAATTTGGTTCATAGAAGAGTAATTTTCTTTAGCTAGGGAATTAACAAATGAAGGAATTACAAAAAAATCTGGATTTGGATAACTATTTATAAAAAGGGTTCCGGAATTGTATACTCGCTCATAAAATCTGCAGAACTTATTTCCGTATTCAGCGACGACAAATTCAATAAATTTATTTTAGATTGATAGATACGTTAATATTAAGCGAAAATAAATTTAATTAAAGATTGTTTAATCTACGACGTACTAAAAACACCTTCCTTCCTACACCAACAGTCATCTACTTCATTTTCAAACTGAAGGTAGCACTTATTTATCTTTTCAGATTTTTCAAAAAGACGATCGATTTTTGTTCGTATCATCAATGAATTTTCAGTTCTAAAATACTGAACATGTAGGTATCCAACTAATTGGGAGTTAGCACCATCGTGTGGCCAAAATCTAGGTGTAGTATATGATTTCACACCAGGTATCGATAAAACTTCATTTAAAACATCTTTTAATTCTTTTTCTGTGTTATCTTGTAATGAAAGTAAAAGATTGGAGGACGAAGATTTTAGTAATGGCACCGCAGATACAAAAATCAATGTTGCAATCATTATGGAAGTTATGGGATCAACCAGTCTCCATCCTGTAAATTTCACTATTATAGTGGATAAAATAACGCCAACTGATCCTAAAGTGTCGGCAACAATATGTAAAAATATACCATTCATATTATCGTTAACTTCTTCATTTTCGTGAACGTCATGAGATGCATGGCATGTATGATTTTCGTGTTCAGATTCACAACTCTTATTGTAATCATGGTTACCATCCGAATGTCCGTGTTTATGTTCTGGCTTGTTGCTGCTTGGATGATTGTGGCAAGTTTCATTATGATCTTCTTTTTCTTCATCATGAGAAACATGATTCTGTGGGTGACCAAGAATATCATTATGAGAATGCTCATGACTAGGTGACTGTACATGTGAGTGTGAGTGTGAGTGCGAATGTGAATGCGAATGGCCATGGACATCACCATGGTTGAAAGCAAAAATTCCAACAATGTTAACTAAAAAGCCCAAGAAACTAACGATTAATAATTCAGTAGTATTCTCTAGGCTAATAGGGGTAAATATTCTTTGGATTGACTCATTATAAATACCAAAGACAATTCCTAGTAATAAAGAACCATTTGTAAAACCAGCTAGTGTTTCAATTCTTGCCAACCCAAAAGGAAACTTCTTGCTTGGATTCTCAATATTATTTTTTGCAATAATTGAAGCCATTAAACCTAAAAATAAGGAAGTACAATCCAAAAGCATATGAAGTGAATCACTCAACAAACTTAATGACTTTGATCTAAATGAATATAATAACTGAATAAACATAAATGCCATATTTAATAAAAGGAAATTAAAGATAGATTTCGATTCTTTTGAATGAATTAATTGAATAAGTAAGTTAAGCACTGGATTATTGTCAGCTGATTTCTCTGTATTAGCGGTATCATTGTCATCAATTATCTCTTTTACCGTGCCATTTGAATTTTTATTTGGAGATATCACTAAAATTAAAGCAAAATTCAAAAATAAATTCATAAAATTATCTGTTAAAAAGGATGATATCATATCAAATTGTGATTTTTTTGATGGCTCTGCTTCTTTCAAGTACATAACAATTACCAAGACGATATTTAAAATAAAAAGATTTATTTTATAATTTTTCTGGAATAATTCTTTATTAGAAAAAACTTTAGCAGAAATCTTTGAAGTTGTAAATTTACCTAAACCTTGTAAATCAATTTGACTAAAAATTAAAATGATTAGAGAACCCAAAGCAACAAACATCATTTTGAAGTTATAATCTTCAAATTTGTAATATAATAAAGTCAAAAGGAAGAGAAAAGTTGATATACTCGATGTTTTAAAATCGGGTAATTCGGTTATACTATCTTCAATAAATGAACTTTGGAATGGATTAGAGAAAATCAGTAAAGGAATCAAAAATACAAGATAACCTATAAAAGCCTTATTGAATTCTTCTGGTCTATAATAAAATGAGTATGCAAGATCATATATTGATGAAACAAAATATATTAAGAGACTTTGAAATCTCAGGCAAAATAATGCTGAAGTACTTTTATCATCAACTGAATGGTATTTTTCCACTCGAAAAGAGATATTTTTCGATGATTTAGATGATATGTTAACTAGTAATAAAATAATTATAAATGGAACAACACGAGTGGGTGATAATAAGTTATTTGATAAAAACAAACACGTTAATGGAATCAACAAGAAAACAATTTTATTTACAAACTTATCTTCTTTTTTTTCTGTATTTTTTTGTAAATCAATATCATTATTTAAATTAAATTTATTCGTTTGTTCTGAAATTCCAATTCTACTTAATATTGCTAGTATAAGTAAAGATAGTGAAGCAAACAACAAACTTTGAAAAATAGGTATCAGGTACACGTCACCAAATACGAGTTGTGAAGAAGAATTGAAATTGACTGAATTGTTAGTCAATGTGAGAGACACAAACAGCGTTGGTAATGCCAAATACAAAGGAGCTAAATTTATTATGCCTCCAAAGTCCATCTTGCTCGGGTAGGAATTATTTTTGTGTAAAGATCTATAAGCCTGAAAAGTTAAGCAAAATGAAGAAAAGATTAACGGATTAAATAACTTTTCCATACACTTTCGCTAAGTTTACGGATCAAGCAAGACCAGGGTAGTTGAATTTTTTGAAAAATTGCATAGATAAGAAAAATTAACTACTTTAAAAAGTTCTAAGATTTTTTGTTACTACTAATGTATATCATGATTCGAATTCTGATGAGGTACACCAAGAACCGAGAAAGAAACATATCATGTAAAGGTCTAACATGAAAATCATTTTTTTTTCTGATCTGGTTTATTTTCAAAAACACTTTCTTAATAAAAATCTGTCAAGATGTCTGCTGGATCTCCCAAATATAGCTTTTGTTCCGTGCTTCGAATTTAGTAAATTTACCGAGAACAGAAGTCTTATCCTGATGTGTTTGTTTTCCTTGACATATCATGGGATATATATTGGATATCTCAAGGAAAACATAATAAGGTGAAGAGAACAAGGCCAATTAAATGAAATCTATTAATCAACTGCAAAATCAATTTACTTAATACTTAAAAAAGGCAAAATTTCTGATGGTGCTCTATATTATGATATGTTTTGTTTGGATCAGCAAATATATCTGGAAATCATAGCCGTCTCAAAATAATTCAACATACAAAGATATTATTATAAATCTCCAGACTTTGTTCAAATACTTTTTAAAAATGATCTCACAAATATGTTGCAATACATGAAAGGGAAATTAAATTCTAATACTTAATTACCTGTTCAAGAATACACCAACCATGCCTTAATATTTTAGAACTAAGAAATCCAAAATTGCAAACGACATTTCGTGACTGCTTTAAAAAGTAAAACACCATTGGAATCAATTTTTTTTAATTGTTTACTAGTGATCAATTATGCTAAAGGGAATGAAAATCAGAGAATGTTAACGTATATATCAGAATCTAGTGCTTATGTTTTTTTGATATACCATATGAAAAATTCGATACAAATTTGTATAATAATAAGTTGCTACATTTTATAATTAAACACAAATTACCAGTTGATGAATGTATCAACATTATAATAAAGAGGAAAACGGATAATGAACACTATCCTGATGATATTTTAAATTATCTTCAAGTCCTTATACTAAATATTAGCTTGAATCTACAGATTTAATAATTTAATCCACATTTGAACCATCTTCCAAAACACCTAAGTTATTTATCCATCATATTCTTTAGATAAACTCAACCATGTCTCCTACCATCATTTTTATGCTTCTCAATAAAAACTTTTTGTTTCTGATGTCGATTCATCAATAAATGATTTTTTTCGATTATTTACTTAGCATTGGTTAAAAAGACATGTATCTAGTTAGTGTTTATTTTCAAACACTTATATACCTAAGGGAGTTTTACGCTGAATAACATATTCAAAAAGTAAATTACAATCCATTCGATTGCTGTTTTGACCTTAGAAAATGATGAAGGTTCTCAAAAAGTGAAATAATGCATAATCAAAGTTGTTTAGTTTTATCACCAAGTACTCCTGACTATCTAAAAGCGATTCAAAAATATTTTTTTGTATATTTTCTTGTATATAAATAATAAAACATTAATTAACGAGAATATTGTTTACAAACATCACCCCAGATTTTAATTCCTTCTTCAATTTTGGTGGCAGATAAATGACTTACGGATAATCGAATTCCATGCTCTCCCCAACCTTGCAAATCTCCAGTAACTTCGAAGTTATCCCCGGTTGCCAACACAACACCTAACTCATTACATTTTTTAGCGATTGCTAAATTGTCATAACCATCGGGTAATGTAACCCAAGAGAAATATCCACCGTTAAGACCTGAAATATGTGTACCTTTTGGTAAATATTGATCAACTGCTCTTCTTAACGCTTCAGATCTCTCCTTATATACTTCGTTCAAATGACTGACAACTTTGTCAGCAGATCCATTTTTAATCATTTCACCAACAATAACTGTGTTAAGATGACCAGGTGTACCTCCTGACATGTTTGCACCACCTGAAGCTATTAGTAATGCTAATTTATCAGTAGCGGTTTCTTGCCAACCAACCCTTAGACCCGGGCCAAGCAATTTAGAAAACGTTGCATTGGAAATTGTATGACCATATTCATCACCTTTTGGTAATGTTTCTCTGTCTAGGTGAACAAGACGTTTGTATAAGTCTTTTTGGCCTGGTCTGTAATCTAATAAATCATAAACATCGTCACAAATAATCAACATATTATATTTTCTTGCTATCTGTAATAACCTATGTCTATCTTTAATAGATAATGATCCACCTTTAGGATTTGAAAAAGTTGGCACGATATATAAAAGGTAATTGAATATCTTCTTCATTGGTCTATTTGGGTCATAAGTGTCGGGTATATCTTCTTTGTTAATATCTTTTTTTGATGGGGATTCGGCTTCAAATCCAGCCAGTTGTTTCTCTAGTAATTCAAAATCAATCGAGCCATCTTGAAATTCATCAATAGCAATCAATTTTCCTGCAAAACCAGCATCGATTAACGTAGCATTAACCAAAAAGTAAGTAGGAGAAATTAAAAACGCCCTTTTTGTCAACCCGTTGAAAGGACTGGTTAATTGAAGTAAAATATTCATCAATCCAGACGAAGCACCATTGGTCAGATTAATACAATTTGGATCCGTAGGGATGGACAGTTTAAACAATTTATCGTTCCATTTAGCAATTAAGGATCTAACTTCTTTATTTCCTAAATCTGGACCATAATTCAATGGATGTGTATTATTCAAACCATCGTAATGAGCCATGGACTTGTCAAAAGTAGTCAATATGGTTTGAGTGGCCTTCAGAATTTCCTTAGATGGTAGAAGCTCTGTCGAAGGGTGACCCTTAAAAAAGTTATAAGGAGATATTTTGTGATGACTCATTATTAATCAATAAAACCTTATAAAAACTAACTGGGGAAGAAAGCTGATAGAAAAATCAGAATATTGATGAATCTAAAAGCAGCATTCAGATTATTGTTTACCGCTTGATCTCGGAAATTTAGCGATAGTTCAGGTTTCAAGAGATCGGATAATCAGTTTTTGTTTCTAGGATATCGCTTATGGGTAGTATAAATTTTTAACGCAGGCAATTCATAGTTTCTTTCAATAATATATCTATCCTTTTAAAATGTAAGTTTCATCTAGCATAAATTATTAATAATGTGAACATCCAGCTTTTTCGTTTGGTTTTTGATCGTTTGGGCCCAAACTTTTACTATGTAAGTTTATAATATTGATTGCTGGTTCAACATTAATAAAGCAATTCAATGGTTATTTATTTGCGACCATACAACTCTAGTTATTACAAAGATAAAAAACCCTATAAAATCAAGCCCACAATGAATACCTTCGTATTTTTTTAGCTACTTTCATGTATTTTATTTTACTACATATCAACCAAGTCAACAAAATTACAAAATCTAAATACATGCTATAATTATTAATCAATATAAATGCTATAAAAAATACTAAAACAAAGTATGTAAACCACATATTAAATTAACTCTCAAAATCTTTTTCAGTGATACCGGATTGATCACACATTGATCTGAAAATACTATCTTTTTGATTGTACAGTGTCAAAGGTTTATCAAAGTCAACAACTTCACCTTTATCCATGACCACAATTCTATCATAACCAAGAATTGTTTTTAACCTATGAGCAATACATAAAATAGTACAGTTCTTGAATTCAGTGGCGATAGTGTTTTGAATTTTTGAATCTGTTTCATAATCCACACTGGAAGTAGCTTCATCCAATATTAAAATTTTTGTATCCTTAACCAAAGCTCTAGCTAATGCAATTAATTGTCTTTCCCCCAAGGAAAAATTAATACCATCATCTTCGACAACTCTTTCTAGGTGAAATTTGTGTAAATTTTCATCATCCGTTTGCTGTGATTTAACGCTTGCTAAATCTTTAGCTTCAATTAAACCAGCGGTAACTAATACACTCCAAAGTTTATCATCTGTAGCTTCATTGAATGGATCTAAATTATGTCTAATATTACCCACAAATAAAACAGGATCTTGAGGGATGATTGTCAATTTTGACCTTAAAGCATGTAGACCTAATTTACTAATATCAACACCATCAACATGAATTTCACCTTCGTATTCTGTTAATCTATAGAGACAAGTCATAAAAGTTGATTTACCAGCACCGGTTCTACCACAAAATCCGACTTTTTCATTTGATTCAATATTCATAGAAACGTTCTTCAAAACATATGGTAATTCAGCTCTATACTTCATACTAACATTCTCAAAATTAATAGAACCATTTTGTGGCCAATTTTGAGATGGATCTGTTTCTGGGATTTCATATGGTGCTTCCTGAACTAAATCAAAAGCATAATGGTTCATTCTTTCCACGGAATTAAATTCATTTTCAACTTGAGTAATAGCTCTCAATGATAATGATAGCAAGCCCGGAATACTCATAGAATATGATAATAATAAACCGGTGGATGAAGCACTAATTTTGAAAATTCTAAAACAACATAACATAGCAACAACAAAAACAAAGCCAACAGTGATAATAGATATATTAGACCCTAGCCATCTTTGGGAAACAAGTGTTAAATAATAGGCTTCATTTTGGCTATCAATAAATTTGTTAAGATCTTCTAAAAAGTTTGGAACTTGTTTATAAGCCTTGATCGTATTTTTACCACCGATTGTTTCATTGAAATGTGAATAAACGATGGATCTTTGAACAGCATCGATTCTTTTAATTTCTCTTGAACTTGCTTGGTAATAACTTGTGATACCAAAATATAAGAAAACAACGATTGGAACAGCAATCGCAAACCATGGTAAGTAAATAATACATAAAATGAATATACCAATAACCAAAGACATTGGAAAAATTGCCATTCTAAGCTGTTCAATAATCTCATTATCTAAAACGTCAGTATCTTTCGTAAATCTATTTAAAACTCTACCCATCGGTGAAACATCCATAAAAGCCATTGGAACATGTAAAATTTTTTGTGTTGCCATAATATTCAAGTTCTTTGAAGACTTGGTGGAGAGGTAAACCATTAAAGCAAATTCAATACCCAAAATAATTGCATACAAAAAGTTGAACATTATATATAAACCCATGTAAAAACCTTCTGATCTGCCTGGAAATTTATCCGAAACCCAAAATGACAACCAGTTATTACTAAACAATTCACAAAAGGTTGATAAAACAGCTGATGTAATGAAAAGTGGAATAAAAGAAATTTTAAAAACACCAAAACCTAAATTCAAATAATTTTTGTAAACCTCCCATGTGATACTATTAACAGCTTTTTCTTCATCGGCAACAATCCTACCTTCAATAATATTTTGATTATTTACAAGTTCTTGTTGTCCATTATTATTATTGACATCACCATCATCATCATAATCATCATCATCATCATCATCATTATCATCCATAATTTTTAATTCAATATCATTTTCAGTTTTTTCTTGTTGATATTTAAATAAGTTGACAACATTTTCATTTCTGGATTTTAATTCTGTAATTGTACCTATATCAACAGTTCCATCACCATTCAAGAAAAGCATTCTATCAGCATCATTAACTAAATTCAATTGATGTGTAGCCAATACTCTAGTCTTATTTTTCAATAAACCTAAAATACAACGATCAACAATATGTTTACCAACTTTTGCATCAACTGCACTCAAAACATCATCCAATAAAATAATATCTTTGTCGGCATAAACAGCTCTTGCAAGATTAATTCTAGCTTTTTGACCACCTGATAATGTAATACCTCTCTCACCGACTTCTGTCATATCACCACCATTAAACATTTTAAAATCATTTTTTAAACAACATGCATAAATAACATCATCATATTTTTTTTGATCGTATGGTAAACCAAATAAGATATTCTCTCTAATTGTAGAATTTCTAACCCATGAGTAACCACAAAGTAATAAATCACCATCAACATAAACATGCCCATTGGATTTATTCATAAATCCCGATAATGCATTTAATAATGAAGATTTACCCGACCCAATTGAACCAGTGATGACAATAAATTCTCCTTTAAAAATTTCAAAATTTAAATTATGTAAACCTGGGAATTCGGTGGCTTTTAAAGAAAGATCTGTTTTGGAAACAGATGAGCTTTCAGATTCAACTAATTTTAATTCAGGTTTAACTAAAACTTTTTTCGTTTTCTCCTTTTCGTTGTTATTTTTATCCTTATTTTTTTTCTTCTTCTTATTTTGATTATTTTCAGCCTCTTCTCTTTCCTCTTCTTCTTCTTTAGTTTCTTCAAATTGTTCCCATTCAAAATCACCATCAACAACTTTAACTGCTAATTTTTCATCTGTAAATTTTTCTATACATGATTCCTCATAACTAACTTCACCACATGACAAGAATTTTGAAACTCTGTCAAAACCAACCTTCATATCCGCTCCAGTTGCTAAAGACATTGGTAAAAGTATGAATTGATTCGATAAAACGTTAAATAAGGATAATGAAGAGAAAATGTCACCAGCACTTCTACCTGAAGTAATTCTATACATGGTAAGAAATGAAGCCATTGCGGCAAGGTTCGGTAATGCTATAACGAAAGAAATAATGATATTCCTAAATGCTTGTAGAGCAAAAACATACTTCATTTCATTTGTTCTTGCAGTCTCAAGTCTACCAGAATATGAAGATTCCCAACAATAAAACTTAATCATTTTAAAATTTTTTAATAGTTCTTTTGTTAAATTAACTCTTATATCAGTAAATTTTGTAGCATTTTGTCTTAGACCAACTAATCTCTTGAATGATAACGCAAGTAACCCAAGCATGGCAACAAATGTGAAAATACCAACTAATGCGGCAACTCCAATATTGCTTATTAAAAGTCCAATGGCAATAGCAACTGGAATTGGGAAACAAAAAATGAAGGGGAAGAGACCAATTCCGAAATCAATTCTATTTAAATCAGTACTCATAATTGAATTAATTTGACCAGATGGGAAGGAATGTTCACCTTTAGCATCTAACTTCATGGATTTTTCTAACATTAAACGAGTTAAAATACATCTTGATTTGGCACCTGATAACATTAGATAATAAAAAGCTAAATTAATTGTAACCGAAATGAAAAAAAGCATGGCACAACAACCAATTGCAAACCCCACACCTTGACCGATTGCTGGTTCTAATCCAAGTGCTTTTTTTTCCACAAAATCGGTAAGTTTTTTTTGTAGTAATGGATCCATAGTTGAAGCAACATCCGATAAAATTTTAAAAAAAATACCACACATGAAATCAAAACCAATAGTTTTGTATAAGCCAAAATAAATGTCCATTTTTTTGATTTTAAAATCTTCCAAATCGGCTTCTCTTGAAAATGTCGAATTTTCTAATGTTTCGTTTCTTTCTTTACATTTGGATAATACGAATTTATCTTGCCTTTTCAAAACTCTCTGATCAAAATGCTTTTTAAATTTTGCATATAAAAAGTCAACTTTGATCTCTTCACTTAATTTAAATAAATCTTCGGGCTGTAAAGTTCTTTTGTAACCAACTTTTAATATTGGGTTTAACCACCAAAACATCATTCTTGAAATCACGTTTGATCTTTTTTCTGGGTATATTTTTCTTTCATCTTCACTTGGTAGTTTAGGGATTTTTTTGCTTAGTATTAAAGAAAAAAATCGGTTTTGAAGGCGTAACGTCTTGGGATCTTGTTTTTCCAAATTATCTAAATCCATTGTTAAATACTTTAATATTACTCAATAAAAATAATTTCTATAGTAATTACCCGAAGCCAAGAAAGTCAAAAGATCAATAAATAAAAGGAATTCGTTTACTTTATAAGTGATTGCAATTCATATCACTTTTACAGGGAGATAATTAATGTATCATACCGAAACCTCTATCCCAAATTAGAATATTTTGCTAAAAAAACTGCTCGCTATTGTAATGCTGCGAAGCCCTACATGACTTTTTCTAAACAGAAACCTCTATCACCTATCGCCGAACTAGGGCGTGTGTGTCGGAGATTGTAATTACCTCATTAAGAACCTGAGACCCGGATATAGGATTTAACTAAACTCCTATTCTTTCTGGATGAAATTAATGTCAGTCTTTCAATATGCTCCAGTATATTTCACTTTACAAAACATTATCTCATATAATAGCAACAACACATGAATTATAAACAAGTTGCTCTTAAATAGTTTTATTGCGTACCTATAATTAGCCGTATGACATATTTCTCGTGTTGTAATAGTCTTACTTTTTGTCAACAGTGTGGGTTAAATGTGTCCTGATATGATTAAGTAATCAATATTCTAAAGAAGAGATACGTGGTATGAGTATAACTCTAGTGCTACAGCAAATTAAAATGTTTGAAACATTACATACCAATTGTAATTGGTTAAAAGTTTTAAACTTCCCGGAATTTCATGATTTTAAAGTTCCAATTTTGAAATTAAAACTTGATTAGGTAATCGACTGGGTAATCGAAGTACAGAAGATGTTTATTGTTATTAGAGATCGTTTGCATTACCAAATGCTAGAAGTTAGGTTCTTTAAAGCGTATCTGAATGCATAAAATAATGTTTTCAGTCAGTTATCTGCTGGGTGATTTGAAGAAATTGAATATACGACAATTTGTCCTATATAGTCGTTTTATTATACAAGATATTATCTTCAAGCATGAGTCTTATTATTTAGTTTGATATTGTGGTACAAGCGCAAAAACGCAACAAATCGAGTGAATAGAAGTACACATGGAAAGAAGGGAATAGAGAGACCCAAACGAGTGAGTTTTTTTTGCCATTTAGGCTCCGATAATTTCTTTATTATGTTTTCACACTTACATTTCATTGCATTACTTAAAAATCTAGTTTAATATATTAATAAAAGCCTTATTAAAATGAAATATTACGCAGTTCGTATTGGTAGAAACGTTGGTATCTTTAAAAACATAGAAGATTGTCTGAAACAAGTAGAAGATTATAAAGGGTCTGAATTCAAATCTTTTGATAAAGAAGAAGATGCTACCGATTATCTCAATGAGGAAGTCAGTAGTATTACTAAATTCAAAGAATCAAAGGAGCCAAATACGGAGATTGAAATCATGAAGAAAAAATCACCAAAAGTTATACCTTATTATGACACTTATTTTATAGCCACAAAAAATCTGGTTGATCCAAATGCTGATCCAAGTGAATTAGTTGCGGGTTATGCTTTATCTTTTGGATCCATTTCAGGCTCTGATGGCTACTACACTTGCGAAATTGTCTTTCCGTTTGATTATGAAGGTCAAAAAAAAGTTAGAATACCAGAAACTGCAACTAAAGAAAGTTCATTGACGATTTTAGAAACCGATGATTTAGCAGCTGCAATTTATGAAAAATCTAGAATTGATAAATATAAACCCACTCCTGAAATTTCAGAAAAATTCAAGTCGATTTCAAAGCCTCATGAAAAAGTCACTACAATATACACTGATGGTGCATGTAAAGTCAATCAAGGGCCAGGGCAGTCAAATAAAGCAGGTTTTGGAGTTTTCTTTTTTGATTTCGATATTAGAAATAAAAGTGGCAGAGTAAGAGGTATACAAACAAGTCAACGTGCTGAATTAGTTGCAATTTATTCTGCACTTATTAAAATTAAACAAGAAATTGAAAATGAAAAAATCAGAAATTATAAAATTGTTACCGATTCTCAATATTCTATTGATTGTTTAACAAAGTGGTGTAAAATTTGGGAAACTAATGGTTGGAAAAACAAAGCAGGTAAGGATGTTTCTAATAGAGATATTTTAAAATTAATTGTCGAACTGTTCAAATTTATTAATGGAGCATATGAAAAGAAAGGTTGGGAACCGCTACGTTTACGTCATATTGGTAGACAATCAAATAGTCATGGAAGTCTAATGGCAGAAAAATTCGCTAATTCAGGTTGTGATCTTGGATTCCAAAAATAACGTAGGGATATGTGTGTAATATGTAAAATATAATCGAAACTTGCTGTTAATTTTTTGAAGAAATGACAATACCACCAAGATTTACCTCAATTAGTGTATGTAAATGTGAGGATTTAATCGGTATCTATCCTCTGGACTTTTTGTAAAATTATGTTCACATGGACACTTTAGTTGTATTTTGTAATATAAAGCATTTTATATTATATCATTAGGGAAGAAGAATTGATAATCTGTAAGTGAAGATGATAAGAAAGTTATTCAAATTTTTTTTTCATGGGGGCATTTTTTATTTGAGGCGCATCACGCCCTATCGAACTTTTTGTTCCTAACAATAAGATTAATTTATCAACGATAATACATGCAAGTGGTAGATAAAACTTTCAAGATTAATTTAAATAGAAAAATAAATCAAAGAGTGGGGATAAATTTGTTATTTCAAAGAACCAAATATTATGCTGTTCGTAAAGGTAGACAAAGAGGAATTTTTCACACTTGGGACGATTGTTCGAAACAAGTAGTTGGATATAAAACTGCAGAATACAAATCATTTAAAGATATAATTGATGCCGAGATTTATTTTAGATCAGAAAGTGAAATTCCCAGAGCTAGTGAATTATGTCGAGCTTCATCCCATTTGGACAGTAACGATGAAAATAAAATATCAAAAATCAAGAATATAAATAACAAAAGTCATGATTTTAAAGAACCAGAAAATTTGAATGTAGAAGAGAGTTTTGAAAACAAAGGTAATAAAATACCTTTATTGGATTTATCGGATATTCATAAGTTACCAGTGCCGGTAGCAACACAATTGTATGATATGGGGTTCTATATTTCAGAAAACGTAATTATAGAAAATGGTAATCCCAGGATATATATTGGAGGTTTTGTCCAGTCATTTGTCTCAGTCGATGTTATATCAGATTATTATATTGGTGAAATTACATTTCCATCAAATTATTCAGGTGAAAAGAAAATACAATTTAAGAAACATTCAAAATACGGTACCGTTGCAATTTTTGGAAAGTATAGAGAAAAAAACATTCAAAATGAAATATATAAGTTAACGGAAAAACCTCAATATATTGAACAAGAGCCAATTTTTAAAGTTTACACAGATGGTGCTTCTAAAGGTAACCAATTCAAAGAACAAAGAAAGGCAGGTTACGGAGTTTTTTTTGGTGATTATGATAATAGAAATATGCACGGTAGTGTTGAAGGCGAACAAACAAATCAGAGGGCTGAACTGATGGCAATTTATCATGCATTAAATCAGATTAAATTTGAAATTAAAGATAATAAAATTCGGTCTTATATAATAGCTTCAGATTCAAAATATTCAATCTTGTGTCTAACTAAATGGTTCAAAAAATGGGAAACAAATAATTGGTTGAATGCTAACGATGCTACGGTCGAACATAAAGATGTTATACAATCATGTTTAGAATTAATTAGATGGATTAATGATAAGTACGATGGATTTGGATTGGGTCCAATACAATTTGAACATGTTAAAGGTCATAATGGTAATTATGGAAATGAAATGGCAGACCAATTGGCAAATAAAGGTTGCGAGGTATAATTAAATATTAGTCTATAAGGATACAATCTTGTAAATAAATAAAAATAAAAAAAACATGATGACATAATCTAGCAAATAAATTCTGAATTTGGCGACAAAACAATAAAGTTGTTTCAACTCATGAATTTTATTTTATGCACATTTTTTTAGTATTTAATTTCAAACAAAGGACATGAAATATTATGCTGTTAGGAGAGGTCATAAAACAGGAATATTTAACAGTTGGACTGAATGTGAACTAAAAGTGAATGGATTCAAAGGAGCGCAATTCAAATCTTTCAAAACGATACCAGAAGCCAATGATTATTTAAATAATGGTAGCAATGGATCAAAAGTTGGCCCACAACGTACTAATAAACATATTAAAAACCACGGTAAAATTAATGAACCATATTTGAAACCAGTTAATAATAACAAGAAATCTGAGGATATTGTTGAAACTAAACTTGAATACAACGATGATTCAAAATTAGTGATCATCGATGGAAAATCAAATATTGACAATTATGTCAAAGAAATTTACACGGATGGTGCATCAAAGAATAATCAGCGTACCAAGCAGGGAGGGTCAAGTGCAGGTTATGGTGTTTATTATGGTGAAAATGATATTAGGAATTTAAGTGGTAAAGTTCAAGGTGCTCAAACTAATCAACGTGCAGAATTAAGTGCAATCTATTATGCACTAAAACAAATTAAAAATGAATTTGATACCGGTATTATAAATAGCTATAAAATATTAACAGATTCAATGTATTCTATTCATTGCCTTACTAAATGGTTTAAAAATTGGGAAAAAAATGGATGGAAAAATTCAACTGGTAAAGATGTTATTAATCAAGATATAATAAAATCATGTTTGAAATTGATCAAAAGTGTCAATTCAATTTGTTTTCAAAAAAACTCGAAACCATTAGAATTTGTACATGTTAAGGGTCATGCTGGTATTCATGGTAATGAGATGGCAGATAGGTTAGCAGTTGAAGGTTGTGGAAAGATTCAATAAAAAACCGTTTATAATTTTATCATGTTACCAAGTTGTACCAAATTATTAAATCAGTATTCTGATAAATACTTTGAATATATCAAAAATCTATATTTAAATAAAAACTGTTTTATAAAAGAAACCAAACCCTCGATTAATACATGTAGCATGTTCGTGTCCTATTACCAAAATGTACTCTCACTTCCGAAATCTTTGATGAAAAAATTCTAAACCTAATCATGATACCCTTAAAGCTATACGCATATGATTACAAGACTTCATTACTCAATGTTTTATATCAATTCATTAATTAATGTATCTAACCAAATTAGAAAAAGCAACAAACAAAAAATCACAAAAAATCAAAATAAATTTAAATAAACCCAAATCAGAAAAAAAATTACCCAATAATGAAACGACATAGTTATATATGTTTTTAGAAACCCAAAATAAGAAAAAAACAGCAAAATATTTGATATAACAAAACTGTTATTCAAAAGGAAATAGAAGAGAAGGCAACAGAAGAGAAGAAAATAAGAAATGAAGAATAGAAACAACTTATTATATTTCTTAATTAATACCGTCATCCATAATACCATATTTAAACCATCTATGATTTAGTGCTTCAACTGCTGTTATTCTTTTACTTGAGTCGAAAACCAACATTTTCTTAATTAAATCAATGTATAAATACCAAAAATGATAATCATTTTTATTTTTTGAAGTTATTGCAAAATGATTTAAAGAATCTTTAAAACTTAATTTTGAATCAAATGGATATCCAACTCGGTCACCAATTATTTTTTCTATACTTCCCATTTGTTCAACTTCTCTAATTAGTTTCAGATCCGTTGAAGGTTTTGGGAAAGTTAAGCGGCCAGACATTTTTGAAAAACATTCCGTAATAGTTGGGTCAACTCGAGTATTAGAATTTGCGTATTTCTTTTTTGAACAATGTATATTAAAACATTTGCGAACAATCTTCAAATCGACTGGCTCATTTAAAACTTTTTCCATCATTGCTAAATGTTGTTCATTCTCATGAGTTCTAAATAATGCATCCCCCGTTATTAATTCCACAAATATACATCCAATAGACCATATATCACACGGGAATGACCATCCAATGCCTAAAATGATTTCTGGAGCACGATAATGTCTGGTTGAAACAATCGAAGAATGATATTCATCTTGAAAAATTGCAGAACCAAAATCAATGGTATAAATTTTAGGATCTTTTAAAATTTTTCTGTAACAAATTTCATTTGAAGATCGTCCATATTGATCAAATTTTCTATATTGTTTTTTAAAATAAGAATCATCTTTTAAAAGAATATTCTCGGGTTTCAAATCAGTATGAATTAAATTTAAGTCATGTAAAAAGGCGACAGATCTCAATAGCTGTCTTGCCATTGCTTGAATATGAGAACCTGGAAATGACAAAAATTGATTTTTCTCCATGAAATCATATAAAGAAATCTTTAATAAATCTGTTACTATACAAATATGATTTCTATAATCAAAACAGTCCCTTAAGTGAATACATTGAAATTTATTATCTGGATCGTGTTTTTTTAACATTGTTAACACTCGAAGTTCGATTTTCGAGGCTTCCCTATATTTATGAATTGATTTAATAATTTTGATAGCAACAACTTTATCAGTTTTTCTATCATAAGCTTTAATAACCTTACCAAATGTACCCTGGCCTAATAGTTTTTTGATTATAAATCTATTATTTGCAAATGGTGAACCATTTTTAATAATATAATGACCATCATCATCGTCACAATTAACACTATCATCGTCATCTTCTACTTCATCAATGGATTTTAAAAATTTATCATCATAAGAACCATTTGAAGAAGTTGAGGTATTTGAATTCGAATTTGAAGTTGAAGAAAATGTATTAGAAGATATTGAAGACTTATTACTTTCAATTGATTGATTATTAAATGACATTTTTCTGTTCAGCAGTTGTTGATTTTGAAATTTATTATCTTGATAAGTATAATTCGGAGTATTAATGTTATTTAGATTTTGGTGATTAATAAGAGAAGCTTGAACTTCTCCAATTTTTTGTAGAATTGAATCTTTATCCAAAGCAGGTGAGTATGACATTGTTGAATAAGATAATTGTGGTAAGGATTTAGTTCTCTTCTTTTTCGAATTTGGTTTTTTCATAAATCTATTAACAATACTAATTGGAGAAGAGTTTTTTAAAAAACTCAAATGTCTTGTTGCACTATAAGAAACAGTCGATGACGAAGAATCTGATCTAATATCATCAAATCTGTCACTATAAGAATCATTTTCGATATCATTACCATTTTCAATATCATCATTTTCTTCAACATCATGGTTATACTGATGACGACGAAGATTATGATTATTATTGATTTTATTATGATCATCAAAAATATTTTGATTGAAATGTGTATGTTTACCATCAGTATCAAACTTGACATCATTCGAATAATCATCAATAAATTCCAAAGCACTTTCAGATTCCAAATCACAATAACTTGAACCATCAAGTGTTATTTGATTTTTAAATTCGTTTTTAAAAACATAATCATCAGAATCAGAATCCAAGTTAATAATATCTTCATCAAATTCATCTTGAAAATGTTGTTTTTTTGAATTTAAATTGGAAGAAGTTCGCAAAATATCTGAATTATTATTTGAATTTAGATAATTGTTGTTTGTAGAATATGACAATCTTTGACGTTTTCGATTATAGGAAGAAGCTGTAGCTGCGGTCATCATTTTTGTTCTTGCGCTTGGTCTTGTTATTGACTATCTATTTTGAACTATCTGAAATGTAATTATTGGTATCAAATTAAGTTTATAGTAAGAACTTAATAAAAGGGGTAAAAATGTGATCGAAATTGATTTAAAAAAGGGCACAATTTTTTGAGAAAAATGGTGTGCTCAGATAAGTAAAGCAAGCAAAAGAGTATGCTGACTTAGTTCAATAGTAATTGTATTATAATAAGTTAGAAACTTTGAAGAGTATACTTGAGACGATAATAAATTAGAGAGTTTATTGAATAATAAAAAAGTAAATAAATAAGATAATTTAGACAGATTATATTATGTTTGATAGCCCACCATGTGGGTGGATGAGGCAAATTATCAATTTATCTAATTAATTTTAATTAAAAAAGTATGTTTCTGCCATTTGCTCTTTTTTTAATTCCTTGAGTCGATTTTCATTGGCTGTTGTAGTCACGCACGTCGATTGACAGGCAATTTTATTTTTTTTTGAAAATTTTGAATGTTTCAAAATGAGCCACTTTTCAATTTCCACCAAAAAAAATTGTTTGTGGCGAATGTCTCCATATTCTAAACAAATAAACATCATTACAATACTGTATTATCTATTATATTATAATCATATTAATCTGTACCGTTAGATTCAGTATCACTTCAATCCATGAAATCCACAGACAATATTCCTTCCAGTTCTTCGTCTGCCAATTCAGCAGCTGCAACTTCAACTGCTGCCGCTGCTTATGCGATGGTCACTGCAAATCAACTAGGTAACAACGATAGTATATCACAATCTAATAATGGAGTTACATCTCAACAACAACAACAACAGCATCTTCATCTTCATCATCAGCACCAACTTCAGCATCCTCAAAATCAGCATTCAAATAATTCATACCCATTTATTGCACATGATCCAAATTTAATTAATGCAAAGAAATTACCATTGCATGATGAGTTAGCTCCATCAATATTACAATCTCCGAATAATGATTCAAATGAGTTAGAAGATCGTAGATTTATCTGTACCATTTGCCACCATTCATTTACACGCAAACATAATTTAAAATCACATTTATTGATTCATACGGATGAAAAACCTTTCAAATGTTCACAATGCTCGAGTCAATTTAGAAGACAATATGATTTAAGAAGACACGAAAAATTGCACACTGGTGAAAAACCGTTCTCTTGTAAACAATGCACCAAAACTTTTGCAAGAGCTGATGCTTTATTAAGACATCAAAATTCAAGCTCAGGTTGTGCAATTCAGAATGATTCTGCATCTCCATCTCAATCATATGATTCTACGAACAATACCAATATTGACATTGATATTCCAGCACCAACATCTGCTTCTATTAACGGTACTATAAATGTTAGAACTACCACTAAAAGAAAATCAGACAGTGATAATGTTGATGATAATGATAATGAACTTCAAAATAAAAGAGTTAAATCGGGTGATACCATTGAAAATAATCAAATTGAATCAACCGATGAATCAAATTATTTTTTACAACAAGAACTTGAAAATAAATCAAAAGAAGAGGCAGAAGAAAGAGCGGAACAGGGAGAAGAAGAAATAGAAAAAGAAGAAAATGATCAGGATGGCAATAACAATGCGAGTTCTCGTTTAAATAATGACAATAATGATGAACCATCATCTTCAACTGAGTTGACCACAATCAATTCAAAAAATACAGCGAGCAATACTCAACTAATTAACGCAATGAATCTATTACCGCTAAATATTAATTTACTGAATTTACCAATAAATTCTATAGGTAGTGGTTCTTCGGTAAATGAGCCTTCAATAAATGGCAATCAAATCATTTCTAAGTTGGTTCAGGTGGTTTATTCTTTGGAAAAAAGAGTCACCGTTCTTGAAACAAGATATAATGAATTAACGAATAATAACTAAGCTCAATATAAAACTTTTAATTTTTATCCATCTATTTATTATTTCATTTTATTTTATTTTATTGTGTATAATTTTGTTTTTATTTGTATTTTACTTAAATTTTGATTTTTATCCTTATATTAGTTGTTGTAAAATCTATATTATAACTATTTACAAGATGATATAAAATACAAACCCCGAAATATTTTATTTCATTTTCAATATTGTTGATTAAGAATTGCTTTCACTATCTTCTGGTAATCCTAAATCTTGCCATTCAACTTTTTCCATTAACTCATTATCCATTCTACATTTTAAGTAATCTTTAGCTAACAAACGACAATTTGGTGCGTTCTCATTCTTAACTAACTTTAAACATTTCATATACTTTGTCATTGATTCTTTGCAATCTCCAAAATGGTCCAACGGGAATGAACCACGTTCCGGTGGTGTTGGTTTTAGTGCTTTTAATGAATTACCTGGATTTGCAGACATATGATATTTATGATTATATTATATTATATATATTTACTAATAATTTTATTGCGAAGAAATCAAATAACATGAAAAAAAACTAACATAAAATTAAATTTAGCGCTTGCCCGATCGAACGAGAAAATAAATCACATATTAATTGATCAAGTTTAGATATAATAAACCTATTGTGACTTAATTCAAAATTATCATCCAGATTAACATTGTCTTATATAGAGATTGCATCAATTCACATAAAGCATAAAAATATCAAATTTGGATCTAAAATGAAATGAAATGTGTAACCTTTTCACTATATTATTTTAATAGTACTCAATTACTGACATTTATTAGTAACAGCCGTATGCACCAAGATCTATTTAAAAATAAAAACAACAAGGTGAAATCCACAGCGAACATGTTTATTGAGTAACATACTGTTTTGTATTGGATTATACTGTATTAGTACTATTAAACTATTTTCTTACGATGGTTGACTAAAAAAATGCAGAGAAATTTCCTGGGTCAGTAACTCTCCTCGTGATATAAATTTCAATCGGCTTGTGCCTAGCACTTGGCTGAAAAAAGTATTTTTTCCGATTATAACTGAATCCTTCGGGATGAGTAATCATCATTTTACTACCTGGGGTTCTTTAGTATGATCCCTTAATACATTTCTTTTGTTTTAATCTAATCGTTTTTCGTTGCTTTCTTATTCTTATTGGTTTAGTATTAACATATAGTTGCTAGTTAAATATGACCGAATCAATACATTCACAGCAAAATAGTATTGATCTAAGGAATACCTCCGATAAAGACAATTCAGTCAATGAATTAAAATCCTTTGACTCTCAAATACAAGAATTTGAAGTGTCAGAGCCAAATAATGACTATAAATATGATGATGATGAAAATAATGATCAAGAGCTTAACCTTTGTAAAACATTATCTATAAAATCTATCAACGACGCAATACCCGATAAATTGGCTGGCTGGGGATTATCTTCAGTTATTGGATGTGCAATATTTAACTTCAATACTTGGGGTGCAAATTCGGCATACTCGTTGTATTTACAAGAATATTTAAGTTCAAATATTTTCCCTGGTTCAAATAAGTATGATTTTGCTATAGTTGGTGGATTGACTTTTGGTTCAGGTTTAATTATGGCTCCATTAATTAACTTTTTAGTCGGTAAAATTAGTATAAAACCTACAATTCTGATTGGAATTGTATTGAACTTTGTGGGTATATTGTTAGCTTCATTTTCAACTAAACTTTGGCAGATATATTGTACTCAAGGTGTTCTAGCAGGTATAGGTATGGCATTTATTTGTGTTCCAAATGTTAATATAATTCCCCAATGGTTTAAAGGCGGTTTAGGTGGCAAAAGAAATTTAGCAATGGGTATAAGTGCTGCAGGTTCAGGTTTGGGTGGTATTATTTATAATATTTGCTTAGAACCTTTATTAAAAGAAAGAACTTTTAGATGGTCTTTAAGAGCTCAAGCGATAATGTGTTGTTCATTAAATTTAATATCTTGTTTTCTAATTAAATCAAGAAATCAAAATATTAAACCAGTTTATAAAGTTTATGACAGAGAAGTCTGGAGAAATTTTGGTTGTCAATGTTTAGTCATCTGGATTATGTTTACATTATTTGGCTATGTCGTTCTAATGTATAATTTAGGTGACTTTACAAGATCATTAGGTTATTCAGGTCAAAAGGCATCATTAGTTAGTACTTTTGTTGCAGTGGGAATTATTTATGGTAGACCAACGGTTGGTAAAATTGGTGATATAATTGGTCCCGTTAATGTTACAATTTGTGCTTCATGGTTCGTCTCTTTATTTTCTTTGGCCATGTGGATCCCTTGTAGAAATTTTGCAACGGCTTTAGTTTTAGCGTTATTTGTCGGTAGTTTAATGGGCACAATTTGGCTCACAATGGCAACCATGAATGCTGCAATTATTGGTCTAAGAAAATTTGGTATTTCAATGTCCGTCTGTTGGATTGCTTGTGGTGTTTTCGGATTTGCGTCACCACTTATTGGTATTTCTTTAAAAAAAGATGGTCCAATAAGCCCAACACAATATCAACCAGCTTCAATTTTTGTCGGTTTAAGTTATTTTATGGCCGGTATAACTCTGTGTATTTTGAGAGGTTGGCTAATTGCTAGAAATAGTAAAATCAATGATTTGGGAGATGAAGAGGAACTAGTTAATACGACAGTTGGATTTAAAGAAACCATTAGATCAATATTTAGCTTTAAATTTCAAAAAATTTAATTTACTTTTCTAAAATAATAATAATATAAAATTAATAATAATATAAAATCAATATAATATAATAATAATTTCATTAATAAAAGTAACTAAAAAAAATAATAATATAAAGACTAAAAATCCTATAAACCAAATATAATATAAAACTGACGACCAAATGTTGAAGGGTATAATGTAAAACCAGCTATAATAAAAGTCACCTACATGAAAAAAAAAATTAAACCACAAATAAAAACCCTAAACTTGAAGGAAAATAAATAAACTAAAAACTAAAAACTGAAAATTCCAAATATCCCCTTATTTTGATTACTATTATTCTTTTTTGCTCCAAATTGATTTTGGAATTTTTCCTTTGAAGTTTGAATAACATTGTTTGTAGACGCAATAAATTTGTTCGTACCTTTAAGAATTACATCAAAAGTATCATTAAAATGAGCTTTATAATTAGCCTGATAAACTATTTGAACATAAGCTTTCAAATTAGTATCATAAAAATTAGTGATATCCGCCTTAATATCTCTCAATGTTTCCTTTGTGAATGGTTTCCAATTTGCAAATCTTTTAATTATGATTTCTTTAACGTCGTTGGATATTCTGAATGATTTTTCAATCAATGATTTATATCCAGGATACAAATATTCATAAAAAACATTGTATGTATGATTGTTAAATACTTGCATTGCATGTTTCACATACTTTTCGTTCACTGCTTCCAAATTTTTTTTAACACTATCTGATGCAACGTAAGATGTACTCTGTTTCCAGATTTCATAGAAATGATCCGCAAAAAGTCTGGTGCTCTCTTTCATTTCAAAAAGGTACATATTAATCCAAGCTTCCCTTAAAATGTAATTTACATCCCAGTCACAGAATTTTGCATCATTGCTCAACTCATTTTCATATGTCTTAAAACATTTTTGGCGGTATGTATCTGAGTCTAATTTATTTGCATTGCTAAAGCATACTTCAAAATTCGTATACAAATTTCTTCTTGAATTTGAACAAACTTCAACATATCTTTCCATATAAATTGGGATTGAGGGAATATCATCTACAGAACCAATTTTTTTATCAATTCGTGATAACCATTGATAATCTTGAAATGCTTGGCTTCTTAAAAACGCATTTAAACCACCAATCAAAAATATCATTATCATGACACCCTTAACTTTTGGCAACCATGCCTGAGTTCTCAGTTTAATGCAATTATCTCTCGTCTGTTCGATTTCATCCTTATCTTGAATTTTATTCCTAAAAAGTGGATCTCTTTCTTTCGAATTACTAATACTAACTCCATTTGAACTTAATCCACTAACGTCAAAAACAGACTCTTTGCCATCCCAACTAGTATTTTTTAAGGTGGAAACTGATTCATCAATATCTTCTGAGCCTAAATTACCCTTATCGCCTTCGTCATTAACCGGATTATCAACTTGATTTTCGTTTTCAATTTCATTTTCTCTGTTAACAACATTCCATTCTTCATCTTCATCTTCTTCTTCAGCCTCTTCAGTATCTTCTGATTTATCTGAAAGGGTACTATCTAATTCATCAGAATCTGAACTGTGAGCACTAGGAGTACATGGGGCGTCAGAATCATAATCAGATAAAGTTGTTGGAGCATTTCCTTCTTCATCCGATAGGATACCCGCTTTAATTTCTGTTGTATTGAGAGTTGGTTCTATCATTTTAATTTAATTGTATAGTTAACCAGCAAAGTAAAACAAAGATTTTGGAGTAAAAAGGGGAGAAAATAGGAAAACTTGTTATTAAAGCCACTATAATTGCCATTAAATAATTTCTTATCGCTCTTTATAAATACGAAACTGCACATCCTTACACATAGACATCTTCCCAAGATTCTTTACCACTGATAAGGAACTGTTCCACAAACCCATTGTACTGTCTCGTCATTATACCAAGCTGGTCTTTAAACCAATCGTGAAACTGTTCAAGCTGTTCAATAACCTCCTTGTTTATTCTTTCAATTTCAGAGTCCAAAATCTCATGTTGTCTTTCCAACTGAAATAATCGGAGTTTTAGATTGTATATTTTATTTCTTCTTGTTTCATCAGGATTGGGATCATTCACGTATCTTAAAATGACATTGTTCAACTTATTGACACCAGGTATTTTATCATAAAAGGGTTTTTTAGATTTTGTGTAAAGAGCGGTTTGTAATTCTGCATCGGTGATTGGAGGTTCATTGGATAATTCATCGTTATCTCCATCTTCACCAAGTGCTTTTTTTGCTTTTAAATCAATTTGATGGATTTTAATCTCTTTGCTTTCATATCTCTGGTAATGTGATCTAACATTATAAACTTCTTTCTCAACAAGTTTATTTTGAATTAGCTTTTTCCTATTATATTCAATCAATTCTTTTGCTGTAGTGGTAAAATGTTTTAATTCAATTAATTTATCCAAAAATTCTAAATTAATTGATTCACATAAACTACTCATATAAATGATCCTACGTTCGAACAGTTTACCCAAAGATTCAACGTAATTAGAATCTTGTAAAAGTGATAAACCATTAAAGTCAGAACCTAGTTCTGACATATCATTTGAAATTTCAGCAAAGTGTTTCAATAATCTTTTATTTACTTTAGATATATTGTTTAAAACCATTTCATATTTCAAAAACTTTGTTTCAAAACTAATAAAATTTTGAAATTGTTGTTCATTAGATAATTCTTTGAATAAATGTGCATCCGAAGATGATGGTATGGGTAATGTTAAATAAATTTGATTTTCTAAATTGTCCAGTGGTGAAAATGGTGATAATTGATAAATAGATGTCTTATAAAATGATGAATTTTCCTTTATTGCTAAATAATCAGAAAAATTTGTTTCCGGATCTAAAAAATAAAGGAAGAATTTACATTTAGTTAATGGTTCAATTTTTAAACACCTATTCAAAAAAACGCTCAACATTCGTTTTCTATATTCAATTACGTTTAATGGATCCATTGTCGAATTAGATGATGATAACTTTGATTTTGTATTTTCAGTAATACTGCTGTTATTTGATAATGATTGAACAGTTGAAACACTCAATGTATTTGATGACGTTATACCCAATGAATTGGATGTAGTGGTTGCAATATTTGATCTTAAAGATTGTTTTTCTGGAATTGGAGGAATGATTAAAGTTGGAAATTCTTTGATAAGACATATTCGTAAACTTTCAAATTCACTGTATCTTCTTTTTACAGTCAAAGGTCCAAAGCTAACAGTATAAACAATGTAACTTTGCAATTGATGTGCATGACCTTCTGTTGATTTAGAGGCATCGGTTATAATTATTTCTAGATTAGACTTTTCATTTTCAATGATATCCATAACTCTGCCAGGGTAAATAAATTCTTTTTTAGTTGATAATGAAATAACAGAATCCAATTGAGTTGGTTCAGACATCTGCTCAGTTTCATCTATCATCAAAGAGTCATTCGATACTGGTGTTTCGCTCATAGTGTAGATGTCAATTGGTTATGTATTACAGTAGAAACTAGTTGCAATATTTTACAAAGAAATCAAAAGCTCATATTTTGCCCCAAACTAATTTTTCTTTTGCTCGACCAGCGGAATTTGATCAACATGTCTATTTCCCATTAACAATGATTGATGTTGATTCAATTACAACAATGTCAGGCAATTCACACTCATTTACGGTACCAGCAAATTCAATTGTTAAATACTTTCAATATGTACAAAATTTAGCGTTAATTTTTATGCTTTGTCTATCACCAACTAATCCTGTTTTCAAAATTTCCCTAGCGTTACATGTTGGATTATTAACATGTTTATTTTTTTTATATGCTCCTATAATATATTTCAAATCATTAACTATTTCAAATGATGAGCCTAAAGGCCTAGTTCCTAAAGTTCTTAATTTTTTACCAAATTTATTGCAAAAAATATCACAACTTTCATTAAATATGTTTTTCAAAATATTGAAATTATTGAAACTTTCTAACGGTAAATCATATAGTTTTGCTGGATATTTATTGTCGTTTGCATTTATCTCTGCTAGAAAAATATTGGCTTTACTAAGTTGGTGTTATATCACTCCAGAAGATGATTACTCTACTCATTCCAAAGCATTATTACTATTTTGTTTGTTTAATTTGATCCAGTATCGATTCATAGTTAGTAGTGATGTGGTATTGAAAAAGTCAGCCAATATACCTTTCTATGACGGAATTAAAAAGATATTAAAATTTCATAAAGAAAAAAATGTTCAACTACAAGCTTCAATGATTAAATTTAGAAGAAACTTAATATTTTTCTTAACCCTTATTTGTTCATGTATTATTATTTCTTCAATGTTTAATACTTTCTTTGAAAATGATGAACATGATTTAATATTAATAATTAGAATTGTTAAATTTTTGTTCATATTAGACGTTAATTTCTCGAATACCTTATTAACGGAATTAGGAGGTTTAAATTTCAATTTTTCTAGAGAAGATGATAGTTATGTTTGATAAGAAAAGATATACTATTATCAGTACTTTTTATTACTGTATCTAGAGTTAGATTTTTTTATGTTAGATTATGTAGAAGACTAAATAGTTTTAAAATACCATAAAAGTGACATGAAAACACTGACAATTAAGATAAAAGAATTAATAACAAAAGCTTTCCAATCTTTTGAATGTTCAATATTCCAATCCAATAAAAGCCAGCTGTAAATTTTTTCAATTTTATTTTGTCTTTTTGGCTCTATGGATAAAACACTTACACTTTTTTTGACAACTAAATTTTTAATGGTACTATGTAATTTCTTGATTCTACCATTCAATCTCTCCGCAAAAAGAGGCATCATGGTACATATGAATATCCACCATATTGATATACTCAATAAAATACTATAATGAACTAAAGGCTGGTATGGTTTTGGCAAATAACAAAGTTGTGTTTTGATAGTTTGGGCGTCGACAACTTTAGACTCTTCTGTAGATAATTGCCAATCTCGTATTTTGCCTTCTTCAGATTGTGGATTCCACATACTAATCAATTGAATTGCAGGTTGCTTGATTCCACCAGTCATGGCAGAACTCTTAACGGTTACTTCATCCGAATATTTAACACCAGGAATATCATTTGCAGAAAATTCGTAATCTTTAGGATTTTTACTAAACATTTTGTCGAATGGATGTCTAATATGACAATAATCGTGATCATCACCGGAAAATATAACAGATGGTTTTATCCAATTTAAAATCTTTTGACTCATTTCATATTCTAAAACAGTTTGATATTGTTTACCACGAATGACAGGGAAACTCTTTTTGGATTCTCTTAATGGACCGCAAGTCTGTGTCTCGGTAAATCTATAAAGTGGAACGTGTGTTAATAAAATTCTAGGGAATTCATTAGCTTGATTGTTTGGGTCTTTAAAAGTATCCAAAAAATGTTCAGCCCTCTCACTAACTCTTGTATCATTATCACAAGATAATGAAACTGTATCTAATAAAACAACAGAATGGTTACCCAAAGTAATTACTGTATCTGCGTCACCAAAATATGTACGAAATCTAGAATATTTTTCAAAATCAATGCCACCAAATCCTACATCATGGTTCCCTGGAATTTGATTGTATTGTCTTACACCTTGTAGATTATTGAAGATACGGTGAAATCTTGAATATTCAGATAACCAGCCAGAATTACTCCATTCTCTACCACCATCAAATAAATCACCGATATAAAGTATGCTATTTGGTTTTAACACTTTATTGTATATTTGATGATTACGATGTAAATAATTATCACTAAATAATTTCGTAAAATATAATAGTAATTTTGGACGTGTAGGATAAGAAAAATCATCAACAATTTGTGGATCGCCAATCAGCACCGAATGATGTGGATTTGAATATGTTGGCCAGGATTCCCAGTTAGACCATATACATGAACTTATAGTATAATAAGGTTTAGTACGTTCAAAATAATGAATTGTAAGTAAAAACAATAAATATAGTATCGACAATTGTTTCCATCTGAATCTATTTAGGAATGTTTTCTTAGAATGACTATATCTATTTGATTTCACATGAAAATCCGATGAGCTTGAAAGTGGAAATGGATCTATATCAAGATTGGCCTTCGCTGATGATCTCTGTTTGGGTAGAAAGTCCATTATATATAGGTGTAAGTGATAATCTTGTTAAAATGGTAGATCTTTTTCAAAACATAAACGAAAGTTAAATTGTGAGAAATATAAAATTTCGAGATTGGTTTTAATTTAATTTATTTTTTGAAGTATAATTTAATTCAACTATTTTATTTTTTGAAGTATAAATTAATTTAATCATTTAATATTTATTTTTCAGTTTTTCAATCTAGTAGAAAGTTATAAAAATTATTTTTTGGATGACAGAAGAAAAGAAGAGACCAGTTAGGCATTCCAAGAGGCTTCGAATTTCACCTGAGAACGGTGTGATAAATTCAATAAATAATTCAAGTGGATCAGAAAGCTCGTCAAATAAGAAACAGCAAAGAACGTCTTTATACAATTTTGACAATTTTTTAGAGTCTTCAATACCTGAACAATATGCAATTAAAATTATAAATGATAAAGAAAGACAATCCAGTATTTTAAGTGGATCTATACGGTTACATGAAAATGAAGAATTGAAAAATGTTTGTTCCTTTAGTGAATTACGAAATCAATTATCTAAAACTTTCACATTAAATTTAGTTGATCATGAGAGTCGTAATTCAGGACGAAGAAAAAAATTTCGTAATAATATAAGGAAACTCTCCGAGACAAAAAGAATGAAGAATCAACATTTACTACCTTATACGCATCAACTGGATGATCCATTACCCGATTATTTGTTTGTTAACTGTAATACGAAATTCGAAAAGGGAGAAAAGAAATTTTTAAATATTGATAGAAATAAAATGTTTAATGAAGTTGATAACAGTCTGGAACTGTTTTCATTATTAGGCATGCAAATAAAGAGAAAAAATGTTAAAAAAACTATTGAAGAGCAATTGAGAGATTTAGTTGTGGAAAATATACCCTTAAGTGACGAACAATTATTTAGACTAAACCATATTCTTGGAACGATAACTAACTTGAGTGATCCTCTGGATGGGTTAGAAATGATCCTTAAGTATAGACTGACAGTGAGAGAATTAAAATCATTTTTATTAACTCATGAAAAGGTGAAAAACTTAGAATTAAATCTTAAAAAGGAACTGACTTTGTTAGAAACTGGTTATGGCCTTTATGGAGAGGAACCTGAAACCGAAGAGAATATTGAAAAGCTAAAACGCATTAGATACCAACAAAGAAATAAGAAAATTGGAAAAGTTATTAATATTAATTTTTATGGAGGAGTTACGGTAGTTATAGATCCAGTGTGCAAGCCTAAAGTTGTCATACGGGATAAAATAAATAAATAATAAATAGATTGATAGATAAATAACAAATAATAAATATATTTTAATTCTACAAAGTAATTGAAAATTTTCCATCTATACACTATATAAATATATGTTAGTATATGATAATAATCTATAAATTTTCAAAATCTAAAATTTGGCAGAATCAACTGGAGCAAAACCTTTCAAAGATTTTGATGCAATTGGATCATTGTCACAGACATTTCTAAACCATTTTGCAATGTATGGATGTTTTGCTAACCAAGTCTTATCCCAACATGTTTGGAAACCCCATTTAAAAGATTGAACACAGAAGATATCAGCTAAAGTGGCTTTGTCACCAACTAGATATGGGGTTGACTTTAATTGTGCTTCAAACAAATCAGCATAGGAGTTCAAACTGGCTAAAGCACTTTGCTTATCAGCATCGGTTTTAGCAAGCATCAATAAATCAACAAAGGAGTTAACCATATCTGAGTTAGCAAAAGAAACCCATTTCCAAACTTGAGCAGCATCGTATTTATCTTTACCGAAGAAAGGGTAAGCATCTGGTGCTAAAGAAGTTAAGAAAAATAAAATTGCAACAGCTTCATGCAGTTTGTAACCATTCTTACCTAAGAAAGATGGGGTTCTCTTTAATGGAAAGTTAGCTGCTAATTCAGGATCAGTTTTTGGAGCAATTTTAATATCTAAGTTTAAGTATTCAACTAAATCTTTGAATAAGGAAGATCTTGGAGAACCTAAGTTTAAGAATAAAGTACCTTCAGACATTTTTGAGTGATTTGATTGGAATTGGATGTAAAGAGTTCAATTAATATTGTTTTAATATTTATTTGATGATAACAGAAAACAAAGGATTAGGAAACAAACTGCTAACTAAGGGTAAAGTGAACTCTATTTATATTCCAGTTCGGAGTTGAAAGATTTGTAAGCGCATCGAAAATTTATACCATATCGAGGAAAGTTAACCCGTGTTCTATTTGAGAACAATTTTCCGATTGATTATCAATGTTCCTATATATAGGAAGAATCGTATGGGTTAATAACTACTAATTAGTTAAATGTATCATCAAGAGGAAATATATTTCAAAATGCACAAGCCACAACTAAGTTTATATATCTCGTTTATATCTTTTTTTAGTTATTAAACGGCCAATTCGAAAGTCTTTGGTAAAGCGGCAACAACGGGATTAGAGTTGATGATATCTTCCTTCCATCTAGTTATATTTTTGAATTGTTCTAAACCACCGACATACTGATTGAAATGTCCAATAATGTTGAATGCCAATATATCAGCCATTGTGGAGTAAGAATTTAAAGCTATGAATTTTCTTGTGCTTAATTCACTATCAAGGTATTTGAAGTAATTATTTAATTCTTTTCTTTTACTTTCTTTACCTTCATCAGTCTTTTCAATAAACCAGATCCCAAATGCTGACTCAATAAAATCTTGATTCAAGAAACATAACCAACGTAATACTTGAGATTTTTTGTCTTCAGTAATACCCATATATTTACCGTTTGGAATTAATGAATTTAAATATTGGATAATTGCCACAGTTTCTGTCAATTTAAAACCATCTGACCTTAAAAATGCAGGTTTCTTTCCCAATGGGAAGTCTTTATCAAAATCAGGATCGTCTTGGTATTCAATGGTTTTAATATCCAACTCTGTTTCTTTAATAAAAGTTGGATACCAATTGGATCTAGGTGCAATTGCCATATAATAAACTGTTCCAATTGTCATTATAATAATTTAAATGTAATATATAAATATATGAAATTTGTAAGGATAAAAGAAAGAGCAAATAGAAAACCAATTGAAAGCATAGGGGGGATGGTGGCTTGATATATAAACCAGACAAAGTCCACCACAAGTGGGGTATCGGTAATGTGGTAGTGCTACATGAGAAAATGTCAGTTTCCACTACATAGCTTTGCCTATTAGCTCTTTTATTATGTTTCATTATATCAGAAGTTTTAAGCCCATATATAGTAATTATGCTTATATAACGATCACCAACTATAACACTACTTTTTATTTAAATCTTGCACGATAGGTTGTGTTTCAATTAAATTGTCCTTCCATTTAGCAATATTTGGGAATTCACTGTTATCAGAAAGAGCTAAAGCAACATTCAAAATACCAAAGCCAAAAACATCAGCAACGGTTGCTTTATCTTTTAATGCTATATATTTTCTTGTTGATAATTCATTATCAATATATTTTAAAACTTCGTATAATTTCTCGGTAAATTTTTTTTTATCATCTTCATTCTTAGCACTAAACAAAAGATTAATACAAATGGAAAAAGCATCTTGATTTAAGAACGATAACCAACGTAAAACCTGAACTCTTTCTTTTTCAGTTGAACCGAATAATTTAGAATCTGGAACTAATGAAATAAAGTAATCAACAATAGCAATTATTTCAGTCAATTTAAAACCATCTGAGCCTATAAAAGCTGGAACTTTATGTAATGGGAATTCCTTAGTGAAATTTGGAGCAGTCGCAAAATCGACACTTTTAATATCCAAACCCAAGTGTTTGATCAAAACTGGTAACCAATTTGATCTCGCAGAACCTGGCATAATATAAACAGTACCCTTTGACATTTTGAATTAATTAAGTATTTGATTTGTATTGAAAAAAATTATGAGTAAAATAGCTGTAAATTCTGTTACATGTATTTCTTTCTATAAAAAAAGTGAAAACAGTAAATATCTATTCAAAGGGCAGTATTGAATAGCAATGTTAGTTTTCAAACAACATTTTTCTGGTATGAGGTGATTATCTTTTTACGAGGGGCAGAAACGGAGATGATCATCGGATCGATAATGAATTCGTGAGCTTATCGGTATTTCGACATTACATTTAAAATTTTCCAGTATTTCATTTCTGCAACTATATATGTAAATAAATATATAAATGTTTATATCATCAAAGAAATAGGGACTAATAGAAAATCTATTTCTTTCCTAATTCAGCAATCAATGGCTGAGATGCAATTAAGTATTTCTCCCATCTTGCAATATTATCAAATTTAACATCACCAGCCAATGATAAAATAGCACGAATAAATACAAAGCCAAAAATATCAGCAACTGAATACTGATCTTCCAAAGCTAAATATTTTCTATTTGCTAATTCAGAATCAATGTAATTAAGAAGGTCAATTAATTTTTGAGTAAACCTTTTTTTATCTTCTTCAGTTTTGGCATTGACCCAAACATTTACTCCAGCGCCACTGAGATCTTGATTTAAGAAAGATAACCAACGTAAAATTTGAGCTCTTTCCTTGGCATTTGAACCAAATAATTTCGAATTTGGAACCAATGAGATAAAATAATCAGTAATGGCAATTGTTTCAGTCAATTTAAAGCCATCCGAACCAAGATATGCTGGAGTTTTGTGCAATGGGAATTCTTTAATGAAGTTTTCGTAAGTAGAAAAATCAGCGACCTTAATATCTAAACCTAAGTCTTTAATGAAAGCTGGGAACCAGTTTGATCTTGGAGAACGTGGCATGTAGTAAAGAGTACCAATTGTCATTTCTATTTTTTGTATGTATATATATTATAGGTTTTACTGTAGACAACTCTAAAAAGAAGTGAATTAAGGTTGATTAATATTTGAAATCTATTTATTATATAGTACTTTAGAATTAAACTGAAAAATGATAGGTGGAAATAAATGGAAATAAAGCCCACTAAAAACACTGCCAAGGCGCAAAATCATATCGTGTTCCGAAATTTAAAGAATTAATTTACTGACAATTTATAAAACCATAAAAAACAACCATTGGTTTCTTTTTTCAAGAGGTTGAATATTGAAAATTGAGATCTTTAAATACCGACAGCGTTAATTTTATTCACCGTAACCTTTCACTAATTAAAATGAATCCATCATTTAAAATCGGCAAAGGAAAGAAGATGTGCCACAATTTTTAAAATCGGTTCCACATTTATTACGTAATCGAAGAGATAAATATCCAGTTAATAAAATAATATTATTATATTTTACATATATATATCTAGCACTTCTGCTTGAAAACTCTAGAAACGGGATGAATAGATTTCATGTCTATTTCTTAGACAATTCAGCAGCAACTGGATCGGAAGCAATAACGTCTTTTAAGAATCTAGTAATGTTTGGGAACTCAACGCCTTTTGCTAGAGTTAAATTACGGTCTAAAGTAACATAGGCATAAACATCAGCAATTGTAACATAAGAATCATTAACCAAATATTTTTGAGTAGCTAACTGAGAATCGATATATTTGAAAAGAAAGACCAAATATTCGGTGCTGGTTTTAATTTCATCTTCGGTTTTACTTCTGAAACGAACGTTACCTCCAGCAATGTTAACATCTTGATTGAAGAATGATAACCAACGTGTGATTTGAGCCTTTTCCTTATCATCTTTTCCACCCAATTTGGTATCTGAGGCTAAAGTGACAAAATATTCAGCGATAGCAACGGTTTCCGTTAATTTAAAGCCATCAGCACCTAGGAAAGCTGGAGTTTTCTTTAATGGGAACTTTTCAGCAAAACTTGGGTCTTTTTCATATTCAACAACTTTGATATCTAAACCTAAGTGTTTAATAACAAGTGGTAACCAGTAAGATCTGGATGAACGTAACATAATGTAAAGAGTACCGATGGACATTTTAATGATTTTTTAAATATTGATTATTGGATAATTAAAGAGAGAAAGAGAGATAGAAAAAAAGAATACTTATGATAAATTATTTGATCGACAAAACTAGGAAAATCATGCTATATTTATATAATTTTATAGTCAGATTCATCAAAAGAAATGAATTGGAAATTTATTAACTGTGGAGAGACAGATAATGCGCCGTACTTCCAACAAGCATAATCGGAATCTCTGATAGTTTCCTTGATCCCGATATTTTTTTCAGATATTTCTTTTGTTCAATATTTTAGTATTTGTCTATAAAGCTTGTAATTAATGGATTATAAACCCAACATTTATACTAATAGTTAATTAGATTTTGGTATCTAATACCGAAGAGAATTAGATTATAAGCATTAAGCAATCACAGGCTATTTGTCTTACAGTTTTGAGTCGAGTGAAATGTGTATGTGAGCCACAATTTTCTGTCTGAAATATCGAACTGTGTATAAATCCTTCAAAAATGGCACCTAATAGTTGTACTTATGCTTGCCATTCAAACTATAAGTAATTTGAAGTTATTCAATATATTCAAATGAGTGTTCTCCTAAATTCTTGACAATTTATCTTATAAACCAGTAAATTTGCTCTTAACCAAAATTTTGATTCAAAAATTGCGTCGACCGACTCGGGCAGTGTATTGAATGATTTGGATGAAAAGGCCTCGAGCTCCTTCGTTTGTATAATACCTTACTGTGTGTCTGAATTGTAAACATATTGTATTAAAAAACCAACAGTTTTTTCAAAACTGGAAGAATTCACCTGAAAATCATGATTATACAACTGCCAGATCCGCTAGTACTAAGTAATGCACTACCAGTTAATATAATACATAACATTAGCTCCAATATAACCAATTTTCAAGACTTGATAAATTTCAGCTTAATTAATAAATCTACATATAATTCTGTTTCAAATGACTCTTCATTATGGATTGGATATCTTAAAATATTAGGCGTCTGGAAAAATTCAAATAATGAAGTCAAAAGGAATCTTGATATTGATCTTGATAGTGTTAATGAACCTAAACTTGAAGATTTAACATTAACTCCAATAAATTGTTTATCTAAAACTATTGATGATCCAAATTTAGCAAGAGATCAATTTATTTCAATTTATTCAAATCTATCACCGATTATTACAGATGTTCTTATTAAGAATTATACAAATTTTCAAAATCTTAATATTTTCAAAAAATATAATAATCCAGTTAATCAAGCAAAATTATTCTGTAATATTTCAAATTTTTTGATATTATTTAAAGAAAACCAAGATTTTTCAAATATGATTATTAGATTGAATACAATCTTAAATTTGTTTATAGATTCTGTTATTAGGGAAATCGATTTACAGTTGAATCAAAAAAATTTTAAATTTGTTCATAATTTGATTAAAAGTTTAGATTGTTTAAATATTAATTTAGAAGATGTTTCAGTTGATCCACTAGAATCAATTTTAGAATATTTTATAAATAGATATACAGAAGATTATAGCTTTTTAATGGATGATTCAATAATTCAAAATGCATTTAAAAAAGTTGATAGTAACACCCAATTAAGAGGTGTTGTTAAAGGTTATTTATTTGATTTTAAAAGTGTTGATGAGTTATTCAATAAAATTAGTAATTTATTAAATGACCAAATTACTGAAATTAAAAGTATCTTTGAAAACTCAAATAATTCAAAAACTGTAGAAATTGATGAAGTGCCAGTCATTTTAAAAGTTATTGAAACGTTCTTAGGTAGCTATCTAATTGGTGGATTAATTGATAAAATTATTTTAAAAGCAAAACAAATTGATTCTTCTGATGAAATCAAATTTGATTCGAATATTAAAGAATTGGATGATAATTCAATTAATAAAGATGATAATCCAAATATCAATATAATGAATGAAGATTCATTATTCTTCCAATCTGTTCCATATATTCATATTAAGTTAATTTCAACTTTGAAAAATTTAAAATATCCGGAAACAGTTATTTACATTAACAAAGATCAAACATCAAAAATGAATTATATTAAAGTTGTTTGTGAATTTGTTAATTTTTATTATGAACAATATTTAATTGAATTCTCAGAAGAATTACCAAGGCAATGTCATCAATCTATGATTTATTTAGTTAGATCATGGGAAACAAATAAAGTAGACACTCAAAAACAATTGGAATTTGATATTTTAAAGTTAGTCGAAGATGATATGGATGATAAAAAATCTGGTTTCGAAATTTTTTCCACATTTACAAATTTATTTAATTTCAAAAAATCTGCGACACCTGATAGTAATAATAATGAAAACGAAAATGATAGTACTCGAGGTGGTAATAATAATATTAACAGCATTAATGAAAATGGTGAATCAAAACAACAACGTAAACTTACAAAAGTTGCAGCAAAATTAGAAATTTTGACCACAAAAGTTGAAAATATTAAATCATTAGTTAGCATGGATTTAACAGTTTTAATCTTACAACATATTAAAAACAGTTATGATTTATTGTTAGGATTAACAGAATATTCAACAACAGATCAGTTAAATAAACAGTTATATATAACATGTTCAAATATTTTTATTGATATGTTGAATATTTTAACAAATCAACACATAAAATCAGGTTTTAATGAAGCATTAACAAGATTAAGAAATTATAATCCATTGGTTGCAACAACAGAAACTACTTCAACATTGGAACCATTAAATAATTTTATTGAATTAGTCGATGTTGGGGACTTAATATTACAGATGATAAATATTTTTTATGACAGAGAACTAGTTGATAACGGAATTGTTTCAAAAAAACGTAAAAATAAAGATTTTTTAAACATGAATTCATGTGAAAAATCGATTAAACAATTAGAAACAATTTTAGATAACTATGTTGCAAATGGTTTAGATATTAGTATAGGTGTTATTATGAATGAAATTACAATAAATATTGAAAAAACAACAGGCCCCTTATCCTTATTAAGTAATTCGAAAACAAGTAATAGGTCAACAGGTGATTCCGTTGTTTATGACATTGAAGATGTTAGTAAATTAAACATGAATAAAGGCTTATCATCAAATTGGTGTACTGGTTCAATAAATATAATGAGTTCACATTTTAAATTATTACAGGATTCAATCGATAAATCAATTTTAGATGTTTTCAAAGAAGAAATTGGGGAAAGATTTATGACTCTATTCATTAAGATATTATTAAAAAAATTTATAATTTCAATTAATGGAGCAATTCAGTTTAATTTTGATATAAATATTTTATATAACTTTTTTCAAAATTTCAGAGTTAAACCCACAGTTGCATATTTAATTAGTTTTAAGCAAATTGATCAACTATTCTTAATTGATTGTTCACAAGATAAGAAACAATGCAAAGAATTAGGTAAATTGGTCATGGAAATTGGTAGAGATAATGGTATTTTTACACCCGAAGAAGTTTATCAATTTGTAACCAGAAGATCTGATTGGTTGCACATTAAAGGTTCTGTTGATAAAGTTGTTTATGGATTTGGAGCTGATGATTGTGTAATCGTATAAAACACTAAATTATTTTTACATTATACACTACAAATTTTTGTTTTTTTTTTTTAATATAAATATTTCATGAACATAAATAATATTTGTAAACCATCATTTAAATAAAAGAAAAAGCACATAGAGAATAAAACTAAGAAAGGGAATAAAAACAAAAACAAATAAAGCCAACTAAGATAAGACAAGAAAAAAGCAAAAGTCATCCATCCACATTATGAAAAAGCGAAAAAATAGAAATAAGAGTAATCGTAAACGTAAACGTAGACGTAAAAGTAAAAAGAAAAATAAAAATCATAAGAAAATCTATAAAGTAACACTATTGAATCCAATTAATAGATTCCAAAAAATCCAAATCCCCAATATCATTATTAATATTAATATTAATATCATTACCAATCTCACTTTTTAAATCAATTGGTACAATTAATTGATTTTCGGATGATTCATCAATATTCATATCGAAAGAATTTGGACTATTGAAAAATTGTGAATTACTATTTGAGTTAGAGCTTGAATATGTATCAACAGAGGAAGATAAAGAAGCACAAGAAGAAACTGAACCAGTCGGTATAAAATCGTTTGAAATATTCAATAAACCATTTGAGTATAAAATCACCAAATCAATTTTTGATTTAAAATAGTTTAAATTTTTATTAAAATTTTCAAAATTTAAATTGTTTTCACTAAATCTTGATTTAATTATGTTTAATCTATTTGAATTTAGTTCAATATTTTTAAATTTTTGAGTATTTTTTTTCAAATCATTAATTAAACCTTGCATTAATTGAGTTTTAAAATCTTTCATATCATCAATTTCAATTAAAGAATAATCGATTTTAATTGAAGAATCAAATTCCATTAAAGTGTTTAAAATTGGTTTTGAGTCACTATATCCATTTAATGAAGTCAATTTATTGAAAACTCCATTGAACAACTCAATATTACCATCAATATCATTATCGTTATCATTTGAGATAAAATATGGCGACAAATTTAGTTTTGATAAAATTAAACTAATAAATTCTAATGAAATTTTAACAAAAATTGGAGATTCTTTAATATTTAAATGTTTTAAATTGTTAAAAATTGAGTTACAGATTTTAAAAACCTCATTATTTTGAAAACTTCTTCTATTAAAATTATTGAATTTTGGTTCAAATAATTTGAAAACCAATTCTAATGTTTCAATTGCAATATTTAAATTAATTTTCAAAACTTTATCATTTTCGTCTAATTTATTTTTCATATTCAGCAATCTAAATTTGCAACAAGATAATGAATTCAATAACAAATGTTGGTTTTTAAAAATTGAATCTTTGCAATTATTATAGACCAAATGATTTAACAATTTTGATAACAAAACTGAAATGTTTAATAATTGACCTAAATAGGTCTTCTTATCTTTGCTTTCCTCTAGAATAAAGTCCATCGGTTGTTCCCATTCTAATCCTAATTTAAAACCATAAAAATTACCTAGGATAAAAATAACACACCAAATTTTTCTCTTAAATTGATTTTTAATATTGTCAATATCATCAAAAATTTTCTCAATTTTTAATTTTAGACATAATTTCTTAGCAATTTCTAGCCATTGGAACATTGTTGTATCTAATTCATCTTCACTATCTAAATTTGTCGAAACAAATTTTGAAGGGAAACAACATAAAATTAAAATCGATTTAATTGTAAAAAACTTTTTATTATCACTATCAGTAGTGTCATTAGCATCATCTTCGACATCTTCTTCTTCTTCTTCATTTGAAGAAGAATTCCACGTTTCTTGTAAAATTTCTTTAATTAAAAAATCTGAATGAATTCTAACAGTTCCGGTGACAATGTAAACAATGGACCAAAATAACAATGGACTTGACTTGAAAAGCTTTGTTGGTGATTCAATTTTTTCAAAAATCGGAATAAATTTTAGATATGATTGATTAAATTTTGAAAAAATTTGATGAATTTCATTAAATGAATAAATACAATCATCATTAAGTTTGAAAGTTTTAATTTCAATAGTATCAATTAAATTGTTTCCCATGTTATTGTTATTAAATTCAATTTCTTCGATTTGTTTATTAAATAATTCGTCATCAGATAATGAAGTAGAAATTGAATCTGATTCAGGCGGTGTAATAACATTATCAAATTTGCTTAAAATACTATTGATTGAGGTATAGATTTGATTTGAGTTTTTAATTGATAAATTATAATCAGTTTTTAATGGGTTTTCTATTTCACTATCGTCGTTATCGTTGTCGTTATCATTATCGTTGTCATTATCATCATCAATTTCATCATCTAGTTCATTATTATTATCAACTATCTTTTTACAGTTTTCAATTTCAACTAAACCTTCAATTTTAATACCTTTATCAATACAAGTGTTTTTCAAATGTTTGTCTTTAAAAATCAACTGATCGACTAAATCTTTTAATTTATCAATATCATTTGATAAATTTTTGATTATATTTGAACGCTTAACAGGTATAACGATTTCTAATTGACATGTTAAGCCACGTTTTGCACATGATGAACAAGCGTTTGGAGTTGTTTCAATATAATTACACTTTGTTTTATGTTTCCTACAACGTGAACAAGATTTTAAGTGTCTTGGTTTTGGTTGATCTGAATAATTTGGTGGATTTTTGTTTATTATTGTGGTTGTAACTTTTGAATTTAAAGATAAAGGAGAAGTTGATGGAGAGTTGATAATGTCAATTGATACTGGCGACGGTGGTAAAGAAATTGAAGAGTTTGAAGCGTTCGAAGGAGATTTTTTTTGCTTTTTTAGGTTATTGGGAAGTAACGGCACCAACTTTCTCTTTTGAGTTTGTGTCAATGAAGAAGAATCCATTTTCGTATATATAAGGAGGAATTAGAAAGTAGAGTAATGAATAATAAGGATGTATATAAATAATAAGAATGTATATAAATTAAAGAATGAATAATAATAAAGCAGTTGAAAAAATGGAACAAGTATATAAATCAAATAAGTAAATTGAAATTGAAATTGAAATTGAATGAAAATTTAATGAAACTATAGATTATAAATATAACTATTTTATAATTTAAACCTTTGTTTTATAGTTAATTTATAATGTATATGATATAATAGTAATTATTATATTTGAATAGTATATATTATAATTTCATGTAATTTTATTAAAAAGTAATTTAATAGTTTTAATCAATTTTGATTTAAGAACAATTTAAATAAATAGATAGATAACGGTAATAAAGCCATCGAAGAAAAACTACACATGGGAAAATGTTGACTTATATATGGAAGCAATCACCAATGGAGTTTAGATGAAGCAGAATCGTTGATTAATTTTAAGGTTAAGCCAATATTTCACCCTCTGAAATCGGGAGTTTGGTTTTTACGGAATCTCCGGATATGAAAGGCCGATTTCATCAAAGGGGAACTGTTTGGTGAATTTTAATAGCGTATTAGATAATGATAATATACAATTTATTGGCATTGAACTTGGAGTCTACAATTACAGTTTATATTTATGTGGTGGATGTTCTGGATGTGCTGCCAGTAGTATACACTGAATTAATCAACATCAATTTTCAAAAACTGAAATGTCCTCTGGTTTCCATTAATTTCCCTGCTTTGTCCCTTTTGTTTTGGAAATGCTAGTGCCATTGACCTGATTAAGCCATATTATGATTTACGACACCCCATGACTTTGGCTACCTTAGAAGCCACGAGAACAATTTGGTGTTTTTTTCAGGATTTCGTGCCATGCTTATAGTTTCATGTGGGTACTGCGGATATTCATGGGTATAGTGGAAACCAAGGTATCGTGGGTGGTACGTGGTACCACAATTTTACTACAAGTACAATTCAATTACATTCCTACCATGCTATTAATATCGGTCAACACTGCTATTATTATACAATGCTGAACACATTTCAAGTTTGCAAAAATTGCCAATCAAACGCAATCAATTTACAAAGAATTCCCTCAAGATCAAGCGCACAGAACCGTCATCAGCCACGATATACGCCACATTGATTCAACATAACGGAGTTTATCATGATATATAATTGTTTTTTATCAATGATATATCATTGTGAATAGTGTTTACGATATACGTAAACGTTTAACGTTTAGAATCTGTGTAAATTGAGATGTCCAAACAAAGTACTATAAGGGAAGTGTACTGTAATTAATAGAATTATCCGAGGTTTTAAATAGACTAAATGTCCGCGTTCGGCTTTTTTTTGCAGGTGAGAGAAACATTTCGTCCAAATTGTCGGATTCCGTTTGCAAAGGTAAATATCTTGTTATGACGGGGATATTCCATATAGTTAGTGAGTTCTGCCGCCTACTCCGATTTCCGAATTACGGACTAGGAGGGCTCATTGCACTTGTTGATTATCTGATAAGGATATCTAATATAACGTGGTATGATCTGTCATATGTATATATGTAGAACAAGCATCAGCAAGATGTAAAACAATGGGTAAAACCAATATGAAACAAAGAAAAAACAAGACGTCAAACTATTTGCTTTGGAGTACTAGATTAAACCCTCAATACTAGCATTCCATCGAATCTCAGAGTTCAGATACAAGGAATTTTTAGTATCGTGTAGTGGTCAATTTATGAGGTTTACCTAGTGATTTCAAAGTTTGCATATATTTGAAGGACCAGGTTTACAGCCATTGGAATATTGGAAACCGTCTGCTTAGAGTAGCTTAACTACAATTGATTATAAATTGCTCACCACTGATAAACCAGTACAGTAGTATTAATTACTATCAATTTTCAATTTTCAATTTTCAGCCTCAATGGGTGTTGATACGCGCACAAAAGGTATTTCAAAGACCGTGTTTAAAGTCCGCTGATTTGTAGTGAACAGTTGACAGTTTTGAGTAAGCTATAGCTAATATCAATGTGTGGAATTGTTGGAATTGGTGGAATTGTTGGAATTGTTGGAATCGGTGGAATTGGTGGCATTGGTGGCATTGGGTAGAATAGGATATCATCGCTATTAAAGGTGTATATATTGTTTTTAAACTCATATGCACTAAAATATGGCCCTATCGCATACCCGTTGCTTCTAAATGTATTCATCATTCACTATATATAAAGTATACCTAATGTCATTTGATAGCATTGGGCAGCACTGGGCAGCACTGAGCAGCACTGGATAGCATTGGATATCAACTGTTTAAATAAAGTTATAGATACTTCTCTTTGAATCAAATTCACCAAAACATGGTCCTACATCGCATACTCGTGGTCTCTAATACATCAATCATTCACTATATAAATAAACTATATCTAATGTCATTAGATAGCACTGGATATCAATCCTTTAAATAATGTCATATATACTACAAATGCTTCAAAATATGGTCCTACATCGCATACCCGTGGCTTTTAATTATATTATTCATTCATTATATATGCTACTATAAAACTAACCCCCAATATTTTCCTCCTTACTTTCAATTTTAATACTCTCTAAATGCTGCTTATTCTCTAACTCGCCAATTTTACTACTGTCGCTTTCAATTTCTTTGATTGACTTACCATCTAGTGTATTATCATTTTCAGCTTCATCGCTACCACATCCACAATCATAATCTTCCAAAATTGTCGAACAGTCATAAATCTCCTTATGTAGTCTTTCATTGACTTTATTATGAATAAAACAACCCCAAATTGCTGCATTCTTTCTTGAATTTAATTGTGGTGGGAATTTTTTTAATAATTTTATAAAATGCCTTGCACAATCACCACATGGATAGACTTGAGCAAACGATTCGATGTAAGTTTCTAAATGCTTTTTTTGTGAGTTAGTTGGTTCCGTTGGATATCTAGCTAAAATGGTATGTAATAATTTCCATGCAGAATTTCCAAGTTCTGCTTTCAATGTCTCATTAACCATTTTTGGCATAAATGGCACGTCTAATTCTGTGTTTAATTTTTCTTGGTTGCTGTGTAGTGAGAAATCATTTGTTGAAATGGGTTTTGGTTCATTTTTAATTGAAATCGTTGAATTTGTAAGTAAATGATAACAAAACAATAATATTATAACAGTTGAAATCAACAACCCAGGAGATTTTTTCAACATTCTAGGTAACGATGTGATCGAGTGATTAATATTTGTTTTCATTTTTTGTAAAATTATACACTGTCTACAGAGAAGGAAGTTATATTAAAAGCAGAAAAAAATATAATATAACGTGTTTTTTTAGTTTTTAGTTTTGAAATATTCAGATGTCAATATTTTTTTAAGGGCGCTAAAACCAATTTAGTCGTCATAATACTCAAGTAACGTGTTTTATATCAAAATCCAGTAATGTCGAATAATAATAGCAGTAATATCAATAATGAAAAGTCGAATTTTCCAAAACCAATAGCCAGTTCAATTGATGCGTTTCATATTAATTCTGCAAGAGAAGTGCATAATTTAACAATGCAAAGTAGAATACCAAATTTTAAAAAAAGTATTGATTATGCTGATAACGATAAAGACAATGTTGATATTGGATATCCGATACCAATTTCGGTGCCTGCCATTACAGAAGATCATTCAAATTGTAAAAATCCGCAATGTTCACACTGTGGTCAGGTAATTATACCTTCGCCGAAATCAAGCCTACCGATTACAGATAACCCGTCAATCTCAATTAATAATAATTGGCATATTTTTACACAACGGAAACCAATTTTAAATGCCACGGAGATTGAAAATTTTGAAAATCATTTAAATATACCTGTGCCTGAAATGATTTTTGGTAATAATAAAACTGAAATTAAATTCAGTTTAAATGGAAATGAGGAAACATTATTTAATATAAATTTCAATGCATTTGATGCATTAAAATTGATTGAAAAAAATAATTTAGATACTCTAATTAAGGTTAGTTATGCTAATGAATGGTTTAAAAGTAGAAAATTTAGAAACGAAATTAATAATAAAATGAATAAAAATGAAAAAAACATCCCCATGGAGGTGTTCAAACCATTTGATTGGACGTATTCAACGAACTATAAAGGTACAGTTTTAGCTGGAAATGATCTTTGGGTTAGGGATGATGGCATTTCAATTCCAACCGAAAAACTCAAAAGGAAAGATCCAATTTTATTTTATGACGATATGATTTTATATGAAGATGAATTGGGTGACAATGGAATTTCAATTTTAAATATTAAAATTAGAGTTATGAGAAATTGTTTATTAATTTTACAAAGATTATTTGTTAGAGTGGATGATGTCTTAGTTAAGATAAATGATACAAGGTTATATATTGATTTTGAATTAAATTTAATAATTAGAGAATTCAAAATGCAGGAACAAGATTATAAATCAATTTTAAAAATTTGCACTGGTAATGATCCAAGAAGATTATTAAGGGATATAAACTGGTGTTCAAGCAAATTACCTGTTAAAAAAATTGAAAGAGAATATATTGATTTTAATAAATCAAAATAGTATATATTTTATATTTTTTATTTAATAATTTTCTTGTTATAATAAAAATCTCAACATGAATGAGGAAAAAAAAAAACAACATATTTTTTTTTATATAATGTATATAAAACTTTAAATATTTAACAATGAATTTACAATTTATAAGAAAAATATCGACTAAAAAAATTGCAGTTATTGGATCTGGTCCAAGTGCATTTTATACAGTTTTGAATTTACTAAAATTAAATAAAAATTATGAAATTGATATGTTTGAAAAAAATCCATGTCCGTTTGGATTAGTTAGATTTGGGATTGCGCCTGATCATCCCGAGGTTAAGAGTTGTTCAGTTAGATTTAAAGATGCTTTTAGAAGTGAATTTAAAGATAGATTTAAATTTTTTGGTAATGTTTTAATATCTGACGAGAATTCTAAAAGTTTAAGTTTAAAGAACTTATATGAAAATTACAATTGTATCTTATTTGCATACGGATCTACAAAGGCAAATAATTTAAATTTCATAAATAAATTAAATTTGCCAGAAAATTTAATAATTGATTCAAAGAAATTCGTTGGTTGGTATAACGGTGATCCAAATTTTAAAAACTTAAATCCACCGTTAGATAAAATTGAAGATGTTACGATTATCGGTAATGGTAATGTTTCCATCGACATTGTTAGAGTTTTATTAGCTCCAATTGAGCATTGGTCAAAAACTGACATAACTGAAACTTCATTAGAGATTCTAAAAAAAAGTACAATCAAAAAGGTTAATATTGTTGCAAGAAAGGGTGTCTTAGAAAGTAAATTTACCAATAAAGAATTTAGAGAATTATTAGAACTGGATAAATTTGGAGTGATGTTTGGTGGTTGGCCGAAGGAAAAATTTACTAACATAATCAATGGAGATGTTAAAAAATTAAATAGAATTGAAAAACGTAGAATTAGTTTGATATCGAAGTACGATGAAAAATTTACTAAAGAAGAACTAAGTCAAGGTAAAAGCTGGAGATTAGATTATTTGAAAAGTCCTATTGGATTCAAAGTGTCTAACGATGGGAAATTTTTGGAAGAGACAATTTTTAAAGAGAATGAGCTTAAGTATAAAAATGATGACGAAATTACTAATTATAAGATTGAGCCGAGTGGAAAGATTTCCAGCTTAAAAAACCAGTTGGTGATTTTAGCCACTGGATATAAAGGAGAACCACTGATTGAATTTGAAGAATTTAAGATTCCATTCGATAAAGAGAGAGGACTGATTCCAAATGAAAATGGTAAAATTAAAGGGCTAGGTCATTCGTATTGTGTCGGATGGATTGCTAATGGATCACAAGGTAATATTAATAGTACAGTTATTTCAAGTAATGATGTTGCAAATGTTATGAACCAAGATCTGCAGGATGAAAATATTAATGGAGAAGAAAAATTAGGTAGAGTTAAAATAGAAGAGATTTTGAAAGAAAAAAATATTAAGGTTGTTTATTGGAACGATTGGTTAAAAATTGAAAATATGGAGATTGAAAATGGTAAAAAGCATGGCAAACCACTAGAGAAGATAACTGACTTTAATAAAATGATTGAAATTGTATAAAAGGATTACATTAATGGCATTCGTTACACTAGTTACACTCGTTACACCAACTACCCCTGATAATAATAGATAAACATAAAAGATTTTTTTTTAATCTAAATAAAAAATATATAGATTGAAGTGTTCATTCAACATAACAGAATCAAATAATAAATATAAATAAATAAATAGTAAGTATATTAACCACTAACTTAATTGTGTTCTTTTTCATGAGATAAATGGAAATAGTATTCAAAACTGTAACCGAATAATAAGAAGAACATAGCGATGTGGAAGACTGGGTAACCAGAATTTCTGTAGTGTTCTCTATACAAAGCGAATGGAGTCTTTGGAGATGGAGCAGCAGCATTACCTCTTGGTAATTTTGAGTAGAATGCAACGATATGTTGCATTCTCTTTGCAGCTGGATTTGATCCTAAATTCTATAATAGTGAGTGGGTAGATGTTAGTATTTATAATTTCTATGTCTGTATTAGGAATTGATTTATGATAATTATACAATTAAAACTGGATTCTTTAATTCATTAAGTAATAACATTGACTATAACAAGATCATTTATAAATATATAAATCAATTAAATTGGTGTAGAACACATACAGATGCTGAAGCAATCTTTGGTGGAATCAAAGTTGAAAGTGATCTTCTGAAGATAGCGGACATTTTTAAGTGAATAGTATATCTTTAGTTTGATTATAAGATTAAGTTGATAATAGTGCCACAAAATATAAAATTGTTAATAATTTGTGTTTAACTGAGGGAAGGGGAAACAGAGCGAGTAAACCGTAACGAACCAACACCAAACCCAATGCGGATGTGAGAATTTTGGGATTTAAATTTTCATTGGATGATGTCTGTGCATAAAAAGTGTGTACACTGGTTGCCATTTTGAATGTATGCCCTTTCCATTTGGTGTACGGGTGTACTATTTGTAAATGTTGTTTGCGGCGGTTTCATAATTTCTCATTTTTCATATGCGTTAAAATGGGCTTTAACTAATGTAATAACAACAAATCAGGTTAGTCTTTCTTTGGTCACAGATTTACGAGCACAAAGTACTTTAAATTAATTAATTTAATTAATTCAATTGAATTAATTAAATTAATTTAAGTAATTTAATTAAATTATTGAGTTGATTAACTACAACTACTCCCCTTTGTACTATCGAGAGAAGCAATAAGATGTAATTATATTCAATTAACTTACTAATAATTACTAGTGATGACTAGTAATGACTATTAATGACTAGTAATTGTGTAGATATTTAATTATTCGATTATTAATTTGTAACTAGGGTGAATCGAAATTTTAACTACATGCTTAATTAATTACTGTAACCATGGAAGTGGTGCAATTTATGTGTTAATTATTGGTGTCGAATGGAAAAGTTGTGATCTAGACGGAGTTCAACTAATCAATTGATAATCGCATGCTACTTCGAATTCAGCTATTATTTATTATAATATGGGCTCTTTTGTGAAGATTAGATTTAGTATGGAATATTTCTCTGTTGATGATATCTTAATTAGAGCTACAATTGGGTCAATGATTTTTTACATTTTATGTATGGCACATATAAGATAATAGATAGAGATAATAGATGGAGATAATAGATGGAGATAAAGACAGAGATAAAAACAGAGATAAAGACAGAGATAAAGATAGAGATAATGTTAGATACCGTAGTATGTATCTAGATAAAGCGAAAATGAAAATAGTTATAATATATCGAATATGAATTAGTCAGATCATCAGGTCAAATACTTGGATCTTCTTTTGATAAGCAAATGGCTGTCTACTCTCATTTATTCCCCTTAACCAGCAACTGTCATCTATTTTTAAATTGTTGTCATGGTGGAAATCCCAACTCTGTGTTTAGCTATATGATGCCATTTAATTGCCGAGGTTGTTAAGGGCTGTACTGCTTGACAGGCAGCATGGTCTATTTTGGTGTGGCTTGTATATTATGTTATTGTATCTTCTATTTTGTATATGGCTTTATGTATTATGGTATTATGGTGCTCATCCACTTATTGTTTATCTATAAAAATTGATAGTTTTCCCACTTATCTGAATACATTACAATAAGATACTTTTGAATTTGCTTATTTAGTTCTTTCTTCTTTAGCTAGTTACTTGTTTCGTTTGTTACTTGTTTCTTTTGTCACCTATTTATTCTTTCTTCTTTATACACGGCAGCCTAATCCACACTATCAGTTATTTATTCAGCTATTCATTTAGTTACTCATTCAGTTAGTTATTCAGTTATTTATTCAATTGTGTATTACATTACTCAGTTGACGTCTCAATTAAGCTGATTCTAATTGAAGATCTGATTTTCTTTTGAGATCTACTGATAAGATTATAATACACGCCCTGTTTTAATGTTTTTAATTCTGTCTCGTAAAATGACAAATTCTGAAACAATTTCAACTGATTCTGATTATTATGATGATGATGATGATGATGATGATAATTATACTTATAATTATAATCATAATTATAGTCCTTCAATAAATAATCTACAAAATTACTCAATTAAAGATCAAACGCCAAGAAGTGTTAAGATTATTTCCAATGATAATGATAATGATAGTTATACTTATAATTATAATCATAATTATAGTCCTTCAATAAATAATCTACAAATTTACTCGATTAAAGATCAAACTCCAAGAAATGTTAGGATTATTTCCAATGATAATGATAATGATAGTGATAATGATGATTATAATTATAATTATAGTCCTTCAATAATTAATGTACAAAATTACTCTATTGAAGATCAAACACCAAGAAGTGTTAATATTATTTCCAATGATAATTATTTGTCAAAATTCTCAGATTTATCGAATTTTTCAGTAACTCCTGATATAAATTATGACTATTTAGATAACTCAAGTTACTATGGCTATCAGGATGGCCATTATAATTATAGTCACAATTACGACAGCAATTATAATTCAAATCCAATCAATTCAATCCCAAGATTAATGTTATCAACGCCATTTATAACCAATAAAATCGATAATAATTATGATTCTGATAACGAAATCCATCCCACTAGATCAATCAAAATAAATAGGAAAAGAATTCTTGTCAAAAAATCAATTAAAAAAATGCCCCAGATTTCCAATAAATCTTATTTACCGACACCAATCAGATTCAATATTAATTTTAAACATAATTTGATTTTTAGAATTGGAAAATTAATCAGTTTTTTGAAAATAATTAGATTCAAGCATAAATATAAACATAAATACAAAAGTAAAAGTTTATCAATTAAATTCATATCATCATAACCTATTCAAACTTATTTTCCTTTCATATCGTTCCTTTCACATAGTATTTTTCATCAGCTATATCTTTCGCCAATTTTCTTCTATAATTTAATTTTATATTTAGTTTTCAAACAAAAACTTATCAACTTCGCTAAATGTCATACTTTTTTTCTTACCGTAATTTACCATCTACCTTTGAATTCAATAACTATGTTTGAAGAATGGTTGTACAGGAAAGTTCGTATATTTTATTATCTACCACCAATAATATAAATTAATTTACTAATGAAAAAAACTAGTTGATAAATTCTCATCAATTTCATCACATTGTTAAATCAATTCATGCATTCATAAATAATTTACCTCCACCAAAAGCAATTAATTATGAAAGAAATAAAAGAAAAAGTTTTTTAAAAAGTGCAATTAATTATAAACCGACAAGTAGACAAAAAGTTGTTGCCTATTTAAAAGTTTGGAAAATGGAAATGAAAGATTCGTTTTTGTTTAGAAAATAAGCAAAATAAAAGAAAATATTTTTTTGTGATTTTGGAATCATAATTTATTTAATTTTTATAAAGTAGAAAACTTCTGTGAACTTGTATAAAATAATAAAGTAATAAAATAATAAAGAAGTGAAATCAAAATTATTCAGTATGAATTTCAATGTTGTCCTAAATGAAATGATTATTTGAAACCATTGAAAAATATACTACTTTTTTTTTTAAAATCGAAATATACAGGTTGTTTATTTATCAATACTTTTCATTGAAGCATATCTTTAAAAAGAAATACTTTAATCACAACATTATATTAAACCTGATAACAACATATATAACCGAACTCTAAAGAAAGGGGAAAGGTATTACTTCTGTAACGCCCATCTTACTTATTACCATGGTTAAGCCGCTAAGCCAGGATGTTTGCGCTTTAATTCTTTTCGTTACTTTCGTTTTAAATAAAATATATATTGAAAAAACGAACTATACATGATATACAGAATTGGAATTGAAATTGAAAAGGCTAAAAATAAAAATATATTAAACTTCAAAAGGCTGTTTTCACAATACTTAATTCCTCCTTTGGGCTTCTAAATGTTCTATTAGAAACCATTGTCACATCATTCGGCATTGTTAAAACCATGGTATTCGTATCTTTGACAGTAAAATCCCCAATTAAAATATCATCTAAATACCTTCTGATCTTATATGGTTCATCTTGGTTCTTTAAAACTTTCTTCAAATTCCATGTAATTGCAAATGGCCCAATAGATGTAACAATTAATGTTGGATTCCTTTTTTGCTTACTATCATATCCAACATTAAAATTCGCTTTACTGAACTTAACATTATTACCACATTGTTGTTTAATATAAATCAAATGTTCTGGCCTTAAATTTAATTTCTTAGGTAATGGTTTATCATCAATTCCAAATGATCTTTCAAAACCTAATTTATTGTTAAATTTACCTTTCTTAATTTTAACATCAATTAACAATAAATATGTTGAACATGTGGCCAATATGAATCTACCATCAGTTGAAGTGGTTAATCCAATTATTTCATCGCCTAATGCTGGTAAAATAGTTTTAGCATTCTTACCCAATTTATCATATAATTTAATTTCACCTTTTTTAGTTGCAGCAGCAATATATCCTTCGTCCGTGGTAACAACTTGCGTAAAATCTGTTTTTGTCTTATAATTTTTATATTCTGAATTAACTATCAATGAATCTTTAATTCTTGGATCAACCCTAAAAAGTGATTGACTGCTTGCTCCGATAAATGTTTGATCATTAGTCAGCTCAGAGAATTTCCCATTACTTGTGAAACTTTCCACTGCCAATTTCTTTGCATCCTTCTTAAGCTCCCAATCCTCAACAATACTACCATATTCTAAATCAACCTTGTATAATTTACTTAAATCCTTACTATCTTGAATAACCATGGTCCTATCACCATCCTGTAACATCATCTTATTCGGACTCACATTTTTTTTAGAATCTTTAAAACTTGATAAATTCTCAATTGCACATGAAAATTCAACTCCATCATGATCAGTTTTGAATATACCAATCTTATTACCCCTTGAAATAAATGCTCTATCATTTCTCAAACCAATCTTTAATCCTGAATTCATCTCACCTTTGGCAAAATCATCTCGTTCTTTATTGTAATCTTCATAATCATCATCTTCTTGTTCTTCATATTTAATCAATTTCTTTCTTCTTTTTAAATTAATATTCGATTCTTTAAATTTATCATTTTCTTCTTCTATTTCTTCGTCTTCATCGTCCTCCATGTCTGAATCACTCAACGCAATATTATTTAATGCATCAATAAGATACTCTTCATCAACCTTTTTTTCGATATATTTACTTTGTTGTTTATGTTCCCATAAAGATTTCATGAAACAAGTTTGAAATTTTTCATAGCCTAATCGATTCTTAAATCTAAATAACCAGGTAAACGCATCATCTTCGGTGAATATATTGAAAACAAATGATAATTGTTCAAAATTAAAAGTAGGATCTAATTGTTGAATAATGTATGATTTGACTGGAATTTTTTTTTTGCCATTTATATGACACTCCATCCAATAATCCCATCCTCCTAAATCACAAATATAAACTTCAGCATCATTGGAATAAAGTTTAAAGGATGTCATTTTAGGGTCATAAATGAACAACTCAACTTCATTTTGACTCAATATTTTATCATCTGTAACTCTAGAGTTCAAAACTTCTTTAGCATCTTCAAATTGATCATCATCACTATCATCTTCTTCTTCTTCTACTTCATCCGCTCTCTCATCATCTTCTTCTGCGCTATCATCATCATATTCTTCACCATACTCTTCCTCGTCTTCTTCATTGGCGAATTCAACTTCATCTTCAAGTCTATTCGGAGCTCTTAATTGATTACCTATCCTTAATGTACTTGATGACGATGGTATAGAACTTAAACTTGAACCATTGACATATAGTTCTTCCTTATCAACAACAAATTCTTGTAAACTTGATAAGTCAACGCCTGAGCTTGATTTTTTATATTTCCTTTCATATTCGCATTTATAAATAGCTAACATGAATTGTTCAATTGTATCAATAGCAACAGTTGGATTAATTCTATATTCATAAGTATCACCAATATCACCATCCATGTCTTTCCAGCATATAATTTTTTGATCATATTTTTCAAATAAACAAACTTTCAGAGAAAAATCAATTAAGAAAGTTTTCAAAACACTTGATTCATTCTCAAAAATATCATCCTCTCCATTACCATCTTCAATTTCATCGTCGCTTAAAATATCTTGATCTGATAAATGATTTGATTTTCTAATAACCAATTGATAATTGTAAGAACTACTAATATCACGTATTGAAAGTATCACATCACTGTATAAACATTCATTCTCAGATTTTGGAGATGATGGGGATCTAACTAAAAATAACTGACCAGAAGGAATCAGTATTAATTTATCTTTAGAATGAGTCCCATTGTTCATAAGCAACCGCTTAACTATATTCATGATGTTTATCTATCTTTATTTTCTTGTAGTGTAATCTATAGATAAATAAGATTTCATTTCAATTGCCTTCTTTTTTTAGCCGCCACAGAAGAAAAATTTTAATTTTTTTTTTAATATAAATGTTTAAGGCGCCATATCTCTCTCTTGATTTGAATTGAACAGAGTAATATATGTTAATTATTAAATTGATAACACTATAATGCAGAAAAGATATTTGCATTTATCCATCAGAATACTTAATTCTGAAAAAAAAAGGCCTAATGAATGGAATCTTCCGGACTTGGATAAACTTCCTGGTGGGTTTAAAGGTAAAATTTATAACAAAAGAGATTGGAATGAATATTCAACTAAAAATACTAAAATATATGATAATGAATCTCATGGAATTAAAAATACAAAGAAAGTTTCTCCACCTCCAGAGGCATGGAGAAAAAATCAGCATTCACCACAATGGTTAAGAAATAAATATGCATTGAAAGAAAAGGAACTTAAAATGGATCTGTCAAACACTAGAAGATTGAGTCGAACTGCAATAGACGGTATTAAAGTTCTTCATGATCAGTTTCCTGAAAAATTATCTAATGAAAAATTAGCTGAATTTTTTAAGGTTTCACCAGTGGCCGTTTCTAAAATTTTAAAGTCTAGATGGACACCAACTGATAAAGAGTTAACAAAAATGAATAAAAGATGGGAAGAAAGAACAATGAAGGTTTCACAGAAGAAATTAATAGACCAGAAATTTAATGAGTTTTTAGAAGAAAAGGAAAGAAAACTAGGTATGGAAATTCCATATTTTTTCAAACAAGAATTATCAGAGTATTACAATTTACATGGTATTGAAACCTTAGAAACTGATTTTGTAAAATTAAATCAAGCTAGAATTGAAAATGCAAAAGCTAAAGATGCTCAAATGTCTGCCGAAATTTCAGCAATGATTGAAAAATAATTGATTTGTTCTTGATCTATATATATAATACCCTTTAAAAAGACTCGCTTTTTTGTACATACTTATAAAATTAATAGATACTAATTCCCTTCTGTTTAATTATGTCTTGAATATCATCAAATTGATCATTTAAAATGTCCAAATAATTATGCTTAAACTCACCTTTAAGGTTTCTTCCAACTTGAATATGAGACACTGGTTTTTTAAATAGCATTTCTCTTGGGTGTTCAGAAGTGACAATATCTAAATAGTTTTTCAATTGTTTAACTTGCAATTGTAATGCATTCATTTCACCATGTCCGGAATTATAACCTGAACCATCCCATTTCTTATATTCGGTAACATTTAATCTTTTAAAATTATTTTTTAAGATTTCTAATCTATCATTTAATTTATCTGTGCTTATTTCTGCCTTTTCTGATAATTCAGAAAACCCATCTTTTGCATCATCATTAAATCTAACTTCTTTACCGTTAGCTTCTGTAAAAGTATATTTATAAATATCATTTGGGTTCTTAGGTTTATCTTTTTCATCTTCTGTTCCGACGGTTCTATCAATCATTAATTTACCGTTATATGCAACACGAACTCCAGGAGGATTTTTAACCATTTTTTTCAATTTATTCTTTAGTGCTTGTAGTTTTGAATAAACATAATGATGAAATTCAAGTCTACGATCCAATGATAATTGGAAAGTCGGTTGTAATATTAATTTCGCAATGAGATAAATCAAAACCACTGTTAATCCCGTGTATTTAGAAAGCTTATTTATATACCGAATCGTTATATGTGATTGTGGAACAGCAACCATTGGTGGTAAATTTTCCGGAAATGATATAGCAGGTATTCCAGATGACATTGTCTGTATTGAAATAATATTTTTAGGTTAGGTTAGATTAGAATATATTAGGTTATATATATTATCTTATGTGATTATTTTCATCAAAAGTTCTCGCAATTGAGAAAAATTCAGCCCTGTGATTCTGCTCACAATGGCTTTTTTATTTCCTTTTTTTATTATCTACAAAATATATTACAAACGTATACATTAGTTTAAATTGTTCAAGATTTTTCGAACAAGGCCATCAACAACCCTTGGTTGTTCTTTTTCTTCAACTAACAAAAATAAATTCAATCCCAGCAAATCAATTCCCTTTTCCTCGATTTTGTCATCCAGGTCCATGTTAGCATTATCATCTACATCTTCCATTTTAGGTTCTTGAATGAACCCAAAAAAGTTGGAATCAAACCCATCGTCTTCTTGTTTAACTTCTTTCTTCTCTTCGGTCACATTATCGAAAATTAGTTCTTTAGCCTTTCTATTAAAAATTAATCCTTGCGTTTCATCGTTTGAATTTTCTTCTTTTATAAGATTCAACCCATCTAGCCATTTCTTAACAGACTCTTCACCTATCTTCCATTTAGCATAAGTGATAATCAACCTAGAAATAAATTCAAATGAAAAATCCACTACAGTGTCTGGTGTATTAATCAAAGCACACATTTCTTGATAAAACCAATCAATACTAAGTCCAGAAACCTCGACCGCTTGCCATATGTTAACTAGTTCAAACTTACTTTTTTCTTCTCCTAAACTTAACCATCTAATCAATTTCTCGATATCTTTTCTAACTTTCGTTCTTGTAATTGGTTTCTCCAATTCTGATTTTAACCCATTGAATCCATACCATATATCATCGTTAACAATTTTTCTAATTAACCCCGTGACAACCTTCAATTCTAATGATTCTTCATTTTCACCTCCCAATAATTTCTTCATGGCCTTTTCTAAAATATCGGATTCAATGTCAGTACTCCAAGACATCCGACAAACGTCTTTAATGACACCAACTAACCAGCCAATTAAGAAACCTTGATGTAAATATTCCAATCCGCCAAACATTGCTTCGTCGTCCAACCATCCAACTTGACAAGCTAAAATAGCTTCATGAACAATCCTAGGAATTAACTTCGAATACTCCATAGGGGTGCTTAACTTGATCAAAGAATCTGAAATACCTTCTGTATTATTTGAATCAAATAATGAAGAAATCCATTTGTTCATTGTTTCATCATTCACTGTAAATTCAATTATTTCTTTGGGGTTATTCGTTTTTGAAGTGATACCTGTATTTTCAATTATTGCCAGAGCATTGGGTATAGAAGGTAATAAGGAGTTACCTAAAGATAGTGAGTATCTAAAAACAACATATTGAACAAAAACAAGAACAATGGAAATGTCGGTAAAAAAATCTTGCGCATTTGAAGAATCATCACCTCCTAAATCTAGTTCCATTAACAAATCAGGTTCATTAGATTGATTAACTAATTTGTCATTTGAATTGATGCCAACCGGCTCTGGAGTTTCTGTAGCATTATTTTCCAAAAATCTTAACAAAGGTGAAATAAACCTATAAGGAGAAGAAACTAATAAAATATAATCAAATAATGTCGGTTGTAGAGTTAATGAAACTAATAGTCTACGTAAACGTAAAGTATCATTTGTCATAATAAATGAACTGATTGATTCTATGACAAGCTGTGAAAGTCTGTGTTTTAATTGTAATGAAGTATTAACCTGGGACAGAAATTCACTAATACCTGTTTCTTCAATTGTAACAAATTCTGGGTTTGTTTCTAGAAACTTCGAAGTATAGGAATGATTCAGATTATCTAAGGTCATTGGAATAGTGGTTGTATTTAGATTCACATCATCAAAGATTTTGATTTGACCAGGTTTAATTAATTCTAACTCTAATAAGTTTTTCTCTAATTCAAAAATCAAATCTTCATACTTAGTCCAATCAACAATATCACTTTTTAAAACATTGGTTAAACTGTTTTCTAATTTATCTTGATTTATTTTTAAAATTTTTAATAACCAAGGTAACTTTCCAACGATAAACTGCTTCCAAATTTTATCTGTTATTTGGGTACTCAATTCTAAGCAATCAAATAATCCTGTGATAATTTCATAAGTAAAAACAACACCTGTCTCAACACTTGGAACTTTTGATAAATTCAATAAATTTTTAAATTCCATTATAAAATCATCATCAATAATGGCAAATTCAATGGTAATTTTCTGTGATAGCCAAATTAGTTTTTTCATTCTTAGTAATTTACCATTATCTTTATCCTCCCTTTTAACTGGAATTGTTGATGTACCGTTATTACTTTCATGATCTCTATGTGTGATGTTATTCTCATAACCCAATTTAACATAAGATAAATTATGTTCTTTAAATTTTCCATTTAATAAGTTATATTCACCATAGCAAGAATGTGATTGTAACCAATCTAGGTACAGTCCAACATGCTCAATAAAAGATTCATCAATTTTTCTGTTCATTCCGGCATCAAAAATATTTACTATAAACTTTGTCACCATTAAAACAAGCCTACGATGTTGTTGTGAATTATTGGTTATAAGATATTTTAAATAACTAGATAAAGCATTTAAAAAGGAATTATTTTCTACCAGTTCTTTGAATGGTAATTTGTTATGAATTTGATTGAAATAAACTAACAATGAGGTTTGATCATCATAAGAAAGTTTGGTAATATAAGTTGTGAAAAAATTAATTAAATTATCGAAAGTATTATTGAGATCTGATTTGATTAGCACTTCATAAATATATTCCCTCTGTAATGCTGATCCATTTGAATTAAGGAACAAAGGAGTTAGATCTATATCTTGAGTAGTGTTTGAAAGTTTGTGAACAAACTCTTTGATTAATTTTCCAAAAGTTAGAGGATGGTATTTCCTTTGTAAGGAAATCTTCAGTAAATTCTCAAAAGTTGATGAAATATGTTCACATGGAATAGACATTGACTCGGACATTTTTTCCATTGATTTTATGATATTATATCAGCTACAAAAATGTCATGAGCTGCAACAAAAAAAGTGAATTTTCAGGTTCACAAAATTTAGTTCGCGTGCTTACTTCTGAACGGATGGAAATAATACTGAACTTTTTAATGTGTAAAATTAGGGATCTTAAAATGAAAAGTTTATAACTATTTATATTAAAGCTTGAAAAGCGGTTAGAATTATTTAAATATATGCATATATATACAGGATTATATTGATGACGAATCAACCAGGGAATAAGAATCTACCCCAAGAGCCGAACCAATATCCCAAAACAACATCTCTTACATTCTCTGGTAATTTTCCAAAAGCAATCATTGGAACTTCAATTTCTTCAGCTCTTTTAATACATAATTCAGAACCTTCTTTATCACCTATGTGCTCAAACATTGTTGATAAATTCATGAAACCCAGTTTAGCAATTTTAGCTGAATTGAAATTCATACTTGAATACATACTTGAAATTTGAGCGGATTCTTTAGCTAGTTCAATTGCTTTATTATACTGTTTTTGAAACCATAAAATTTCACTTAGCTGTAAATTGATTAATGGGATTTTCTCAAATTTTAATTCCATTAACCTTTTTTCACTTTTGGTTGAGAGTCTTTTCTTCTTTTTATACATATCATTTGAATTAAATTTATCATCCAATAAAGTATATTCAGTATCCAAAGATCTTAACTCTGATAAAAGAATTGTTAAAGCTTTATCCATATATTTTGGATTTCTCGTTTCTGTATAAAAAGAGCATAGATCAAGTAAAGTATTAGTTAAATTATTTGAAGAAAGCTCGTTTTTTGGTACAATTGAAATATCTTTAAGATCTGTATGTTTATTTTCATATTCATTTTCAATAACTAGCTGTATAGATTCATATAATTTTTTTTCAACTAGGTCAAAATCTTCATGGTTAAATTTCATAATATCAGCTTGAGTTCTTAAAGCTTTATTTTTCAAATTATAAGAGCCAACAGGTTCTTTTGCCAGTTCTTGAAAATGATTGATTAGTCGAAAACATTCATCAATTATATATTTAACTTTCTCGTGATTTCTACCGTCGAAAGTTAAAGCGTATCTAAGTAATAAGTCACAATAAACTGAAATGTAATTCAAATTTCTTTTTTGGAAAAACCAAGGATCTAATTCTTTTTCAGTTAAAATAATCTTTTTGATTTCCCTGGTATCTGTATTACTGATTAAACCATTCTCTTTTGCTAATTCTTTTAAACAGATTAAATATTTATCATTTGCAGCATCATCATCCATTTTGATAAATTCATTAACTAAACCTGTTTTAAATTCACTATTAACCCACAAACCAAATTGGAAACTAGATGGTTGAATTCTGTCCAAGTATATATTTGTTAAGACTGTGAGCATAATATTGAATAAAAAGTTTAAAATTACGAAAATAACTAGAAATAAGACAACTCTATATTTCCATTGGGTACTACCAGTTTCTTTTAACATATCTTTAAATATACGAATATTTGTACCAACTTTCCAAAATTCGGCGTTTCTAAAAGTAGATTGATGAAAGTTCCGTATTTGAGGATTTAGATGTAACTTTAACCGGGGAGTCTTTGGAGATGTATTTGAATGTGGTAATAGTATTGAGTAATTAATTAATGAGGTTTTAGCCAAATGCTGATGATGAGGATGAAGATCTTGACCTATGCCTGACTTTAGAATTTTCAAAAGAGATATTTGACATCTCGATTTTGGTAGACCTATACTTCTAAATAGCATATTGAAATAAATGCTACCTTATAATGCTGAGGTTTATCAACAACTTAGAAAGGAAGAGGGGATTATTAAAAGTACATGTTGAAGAAGTGCGTTTTGAAAAAAAAATTATATATTTTACTTACTGTATGTTTCATAGTCTAGTATGGCTTTGATTAACAAAACGTTATACGGATTAAATATTAAATTTGATAATATGTTTTGTAAACCTAATGAAACTTGCAAACAACTATTTTTTCATATTCATGTCATGTCATGATTAATGCAATGATTTAATGAAAACAATTACACCATTCTGAAAATAGATATTTCAATATTTCCATGAGAATCCATTAGGAATAAAATGTTATCACGTCACACTTCATCATGCGGAAGTGAAACTTAGGACATATATTTTTGTAGTTGAAGTAATTAGAAAAAAGGTTCAATTATTAATTCATGTATTCAAAGCGACTCAACATTAACTGTTTAGCTGTGGAATTAATATAATCAGCATGTGATTTCTGTATTTGGCTTCTCCCGTTTACTGAATAAATAAAATATCGTGATGTGATCTATTGCATATAACAAATAATAAATAATAAATAATCTCATAGATTTTTCTATAATTACGTTGAATTTACACTTATCAACTAACTTGAGCACGTTCCTGAGCCAAGGGAGGGATATTCTATTTTGAGTGCACGTAATCGCGCATCCCTCCCCCAACATTAGGGATGTCGTGAGAACGTGCCCTGTGATGTGTCCACATGCTGTATCGAATTGTTAGCTATACCGTTCATTAAAGTCCTCATCTCATCTAATACAGAGATCGGATATTTAAGGTGTTGGTCTGTAACTTTTTCACATGTATTTTTCAGGAGTTCTACGCATGTGATATAAAAGAAGAGGTTGTTGTTTCATAATAAATACCATTTGTTTCGCCCCAAATGTCAATCATCCATATTTTAAGTTGTATCATTTTTCTTTATCTTATAGATTATATCTTGAATTTTCAACAATATGGACTACAATTCAACCTCGGATTTTATTCTAAAGGAATCACCTAAATCGGTTTTTCCAACCTATTCTCTTTCAATTTTAATTGCATTGACTGTAATTTTTCTAGTTTTGTCGGCTACTAATCAAAATGTTAAAACTATAGTATTATTTTGTTATCATTGTTTTATTGCTCCTTTCACACCTTCCTCTAAAAAAGCAGGTTCTGCTGATTCGGGTCAACAATCGGCTTTAGAAGCATTCTATCAAGCACAAGCTAAAATTTATGATGCAACTAGACCAACATTATTAAAGGGTAGAGAAGCGTCATTGGAATTAGCTGCTTCTCATTTGTATAAATCTAAAGATCTTGTTTGGGTGGATGTTGGTGGTGGTACAGGTTGGAACGTTGAATATATGAACAATATTTTATCTCTAAAAAAGCATTTTAAAGATATTTATATTATTGATTTATCCCCTTCACTTTTAGAAGTTGCCAGAAAAAGGTTTGAAGCTTTGAATATTAAAAATGTTCATTGTATATTGGCTGATGCTTGTACTTTCACGGTTCCACATAATTCTGTTGATTTAATTACTTTCTCCTATTCTTTATCAATGATTCCCACTTTCCATTCAACAATTGATCATATCCAAGGAATGCTACATAAAGATGGTATTATCTGTTGTGTTGATTTTGGTGTTCAGTCTTCTGTTACAACAGTGGGTAGAGTTAATACAGTTGGTGGTTTAACAAATAGACACACTCCTTGGATTTTTAGAACATTTTGGAGAATTTGGTTTGAAACTGATAGAGTCTTTTTAGATCCAGCTAGAAGAGACTATTTAGAATATCGTTTTGGAACTTTAAAATCTTTAAATTGTTATAATAAAACGTTAGGTAATATTCCTTACTATATCTGGTTAGGTTGCGATAAAGATAGATCTCCAGCTTTATTGCATAGAATCAACGCTTTAGCAACTGAGTCGCCATATCTTGCACCAAAGGATCTTATTGATTATCAAGAAGAGTTAAAAACTAGTAAAGGTCATGAAGCTGCTTTAAATAATCAAATGAGAAATCTACCATATCCTTCATTATATTATCAAGAAGATATTTATAGAGTTTATTATGATGAAATGAGACCTGAGTATAACCAATTTAATAATCAATATATTTATGCTTTTACTTGGGAGGATCCTAGAGAAGATCATAAAATTTTAAACTTTTCACCTGATGATGTGGTCTTAGCTATTACTTCTGCTGGTGATAATATTTTATCCTACGCTTCACTACCAAACCCACCAAGAAGAATACATTGTGTTGATTTAAACCCTTGTCAAGGTCATCTAATGGAATTAAAATTGGCCGCATTTAAGTCATTAACAAGAGAAGAAGTTTGGCAAATGTTTGGCATAGGCAAGATTGATAATTTCACGGATTTACTAATCAATAAAATGTCTCCTCATATGTCATCAAATGCTTTCCAATATTGGTATGCAAATGGTCCAAAAACTTTTGATATTAAAGGTAAAGGTATATATGATACAGGTTTTTCAAAATGGGCTTTAAGAGTTGCTAAATATTTATTTCAATTAACTGGTATTAAAGATGATATTGATGAATTATGCTCTTCAAAAACAATTGAGCAACAAAAGAAAATATGGGATTCAAAAATTAAGCCAGTCTTACTTAATCCAGTCGTTTCAAAATTATTAGTTGGTAATCCAATTTTCCTTTGGAAAGCTTTAGGGGTTCCAGCAAACCAAGCGGAAATGATGGGTCCATCTATTATGAATTATGTTAAAGATACGCTTGAGCCAATAATTAATAGATCATTAATTTCTACTGATAACTATTTTTATTATTTATGTTTAGAAGGTAAATATTCCAAAAGCAATTGTCCAGACTACTTAACTCAACATTCTTATAATATTTTCAGTGAAAAGGAAAATTCACCACTTGATAATATTAGAATTCATACTGATTTCCTTAACGATGTTTTTAACAGGTTAACCTCGAATTCAATAACTATTGCGATTATTATGGATCATATGGATTGGTTTTCTAAAGATGGTGAAGATGCAAATGCCGAAATTGCAGCATTATATCAAGTTTTGGTTCCAGGTGGAAGGGTTATGTTACGGTCTGCATCACAAAATCCTTGGTATATTGAAAATTTTAAACAACACGATTTTAAATGTGAAGCAGCTGGTGTTAGAAAATCGGGTACTTCGATTGATAGAGTTAACATGTATGCTTCTACTTGGGTTTGTACAAAGAATGGTAGAGGAAGAAATATGAGTACTTTGCAATTATGATATATATGGCTTTATTAGGATTTTTTTGTATTTTAGTTGTTGCTTAAACGTATGAAATATAAAAAACTGGATTTTTATCTATTATTATTACTTTTTTCAAAGTTATTCATTTAAAAATAATTAATATCAAACTACTCGAATTTTAAAGTTGAGTTGGATGACCCAATGCTTTTAATTAGTGCATCAATGTCGCTGATAAGTGGTCTATTCTATTAATAAATAACATGATAGATATATAGTATGTGTAAGTGAAATAACATAAATAGCATTATATTCTTTATGTTCCATTTTCGAGTGAAATAGTTGATGTAAAATTTTAAAACACAGAACAATTGAATGTCCAACTTGATATAAGAAAGTTATATAAAATACCTTAGGATTGAATAGATTTACACCATAAACACAATCAGAACCATCAACTTTTGTTAATATTTGACCTCCACCATATAGTTTGCAATGAACAATATCACATTTTTTACTTAAAGCTCAATTAAAACTGGATATGCAACTAAATTAAGCAGTGAAATCCAACAAAAAGGATTATCTAGTCTATAAGTGTTTAAAGCTAATATAAATAACATGGTGGTTGAACATAATTGTGTCATAAACAAGACATTATATGACACAAATTATGTTGTACTGTATGAATAATTACAAGACCATATAATTGCTACATCGCGGTTATTAATCTGTTACAAAAACTCATTATTCCTAGTTTGTATATTTATTGTTAGTTTCTTTTAATTGATAATTTCATATGAACCACTTAACTCATAAGTGAAACTAAGAGAAACTCGGTCCTATATATGTTTTGATTTACACAAAGTACATAAGTTATTTATTAATGTCATTGAGTCACTAGATTTACTCTACTAATAACATTTTCTATTACTATATTTCCATAAAACTGTATCTAAGTTTCAATGTTGCTCTTATGGAGTAAGACATTTAAATATTATGTCACGTGCTAAATCAACATCTATTAAATATAAGGCAAGATTATACTTTTGGTGCTGTTAGGCAATAACTTGTATTTGGACCGTACCGAAGTCCTGAATCTTAGGAAAGCTGATCCTCTCTTTAATAAATAGTTTTAAAACAACGACAATAATAAATAGGTAATAACAGGAATTATTGTAATAAAAATAAAGAACATTATAGTATATCGTATTAGAACATGAAGAATTTTATATTGAAGTCCCGCATCGCTGCCAGTAGGGTGAGAGGTTATATGTAATTATCTACTTCCAACAAGCACACATGGTGATTAGCATAACTCTCACAGAGGGAACGGTTACGAATGTGGTCCCGTAGATAGATAAGTTTATACTTACTATTGATGGTTTGTAACCGTGTTTAACTCAGAAGTAATAAATATAAGAACAAAGTATAATTAAAATTGTATTCAATTTTTATATAAAAAATGTCTTCCTAAAGAGAAAAGAGAAAGGTAGTAAAACAAGTAGAAACTAAAAAGTAGGAAAAGGTTGTTTATATAGCTATTTCGAACTCAATGGTAATTAATTGTGATTGTAAATTTTTATTCTAGGCACACTCATAATGACCAATTGAATGACGGGAGCTATGTATAAATTATTATTGGTTCTAACTTCTTTACTTTTATTGGCTCCATCTAAAGGAGTTATGCATAGTGGAATAGCTTTAATTAATACCAACATAAACACCGGAGTAATTAACTAATAATGAAAATTTCTCCAGGTTTCAACATATCGCATTATGTAAAACAGTTTTAAAGTGTTCTACTAATATTATTGAAATTGATAAAATTATTATATGTGATAGCTGCTATTGCTATGTTATATATAAACTCTATCTATTAGCACATTAAGGGCATTTCATTCAAACCAGGCATTACTATCAGTAGAGCGGTACCCTAACTACATAATTGCATATTCAGGTATAATGGAAGAGATGTAAGAAAAATAGCTTTTACAAACTGTTCAGTAACAGATGTGGCCCTGCGAAAGTAAAGGAAAACTTACACTACGTACCCTCTGAAAGAGGGGAGATATAGTAGCTCATAAAGAATCAGATAAGACTTGAATAAAGTAGTAGTATTTTAGTGATAAAAATATATAAAGATCTCTCGTGGTCAAAGGAAGATAAATAGTAATTTATATACGAAATATAAAAAAGAGGATACGCTAGTATTTATTGATGAAATTAAAATAAATTATTTTGGTATGGGAACAGATGATTGAAATAATTTTGTTTCGAGTCATTATACACCCAATAGTATGTCAAAAATTATTTCTTTCTCATCCACTTCAATTGATAACGGCCATTAATACCAAATTGGATACGTAATAAGTAATAAGTAATTGACTATTTACCTTGTTTAAAAACAAAACAAAATAAAGATATGGCGTAAACCATAACTTAAACATAAGAGCAAAACTACAAAATAAATATCCTGACAAAGATATTTCTTCTGTTGGTTCCAACCTGTTCTAATATTGATCAAGTTGGAAATTTCTCTCATTAAATGTTTCAAAATCAAATAAGGATTAACCAATAAAAATATCCCATGGAATTTTCTACAATACTCAACATACCGGTTAAAGTAATATCTAACCGTTCCACGATACAAGACAAAAATGGTAAAGTAGAAGCACGATAGTTGTTGGAACCCGTGAATTCACAGGTTAGTGAAATAATATAATTTTAAGCCATATCGTTATTATTTTAATATGCACATACTCTCAAAATAAAATCCGATAAGTATACATATTTAATATCGTTTAATTGGTTAAAAGGACTATAGACATTCAATTGGATATTAAGTTATTATCAAATGGGCTAAGATAATTTTATTTAACCGTGTATATAAGCTATGCTATTCCCACTTTTATTTCTTTCTTATTTACAACTTTTACTTCTTTCCTTTCGGGGAGATTTTTATATAAAAATATATATCACTATATTATATTTGTTATTATTTATTATCTATTTTTTCTTGTGAAAATTATGCTAAATTTTGAAAAGTTTGATAATAACAAATGGTTGAATAGTTGAAATCTAGAATTATTGATAGGCATGTCTAGATTAAATTAATAGACAATAATAACCGAGATGATAGCTTATCAATTAATACTATAAGATAGTTGTCAATTACCAACCAATAAAACTATAATTAAAACATTTCTGAGTCAATCCATTGGTTACATTAAACACCACCAATAGTAAGTATTTTCTTATCTATTTACAGAACCACATCTGTAACCGATCATCCGGCGAGGTTAACTTAATTCTCATACTTATTTATTTAGGTATTGAGGATTACAAATAGTCTCTTACGCTACTGGTTGAGATGTGGGGTCTCGATGCAAAATCCTTGATGTTCTAATAATAGTTCTGGAGTCTCACAAATATGAGACAATCATAAGCCAACAAAATAGTTTCTTATTTGTTGTTCTTCAAAAAGATCTATACAATTAACTAAACACAATTTTGAGGTAAACAGTATCAGAGGACGGGTTAGCTTCCTGGATGTCTCCTACCTTAAGCACGGTTGTATGTAAGCCAGTACAGATAGACTTACCACGTGACATCCCCTCTAGCCTTGTTAGAGGTCTTAAACCGTTAACCAAATAACAGTACTTACCGTTGTTGGTATTAGCTAATTAAAATGAAATGTGGCTAAAGTCTTATGAACTAATTACTATGTAGTATTATTTTTTAATAATGAATCCTCAATTAAAAGAAACTAAAAAATAAGATATATAAAATATACAAAATAAAAGTGGGAATTGGTCTATTCTTATAGACAGTCAATTTTCACAATAACTATAAATCTAATTTGTGACGACAATGATAAACAGCAAAGATAAGCTAATTGATAACAATAGATAAGCTCATTTGTAGTGACGACAATAGAGATGCAGTTACTACGTCACTAATAATTAAATTAATATCTTTGATAACAACTGTAATCAATATGATGTAATAATATTAAGTTCTTGTAATTATTTATGCCATAGAACAAAATTTGTGTCATAATATGTCTATTAACTCATGATATATAATTTATGTTCTGACAAACAGTTTCTCGCCTCTCAATGATTATTTACACAGTTAGGTTGCAGTAACTCCAAATGAGTTGGGACAAAATATTAAAAGATCTCATGATTTTAGGTGACTTATTCATAATATGAAACAATTATAGGTTAATTAAGAAGTTGATAATTTGTTAATCTAAAAAGATTTATATAATTAACTAAATACAATCTCGACGATGAAAAGTTTTCACCATCGTTCGACGTCGAGACGAATAGACAGAGTCACAGAGATGGTGACTCTGGGTGACTCTGGATGACCTCTAGTAACTCTAAGATTTATCCATGATGACTTCGGCAGGGTTCATTACATAATATATAATCGGGTTAATGGTCTAGTGGTATGATTCCTGCTTTGGGTGCAGGAGGCCCTGGGTTCAATTCCCAGTTGACCCCTTTATTTTTTTGTTATCAACATTAATAAATGTTTTTTATACTCGTTGTAAGGATTAGTGTAGAATATTTATCAGCAGTAGAGCCAGGAAAGCAAAGAAGATAGTGAAATCTAAAGTGAATAAAAATTACATCATATCTAAGTATTTAAACAGACACTTAATGTTGGATAATTGGTAATTTCTCAACGAATAACCTTCGACAATATTCGTTAATTCATCATTTAAAACTTCTGACCAATCTTTAATGTTTTTATTTCGAATATTACTTGTATTTGAATCATTACAAGAATTAACCAATTCCCAAATTTCCCCAATTAATGACATTAGCTTCAATTTGGCATTTTCCTTTGATTCACTATTAAAATTTTTAATTGTTAAAACTTCAGTTCGTAAACTATTTTGGACTAATAACTCAATTTTACGTTTTATGAAATATGCATCACTAACTGTTGATAATCTTGAAACAATTGATAAATTTAAATTTGAATCAGTAATTGAGTTTCTATAACTCAAATCATCATCACTATTATCAATATTTAAATTTAGTGAGATATTATTTCCTAAAGATGAATCATTATTCGTAACCTTAATTTCAGCATGATTTTCAAATTCACTATTGGAATTATCACCAAACAATTTTGTATGAGATTTTGTAATAATTGCTTTAAAAACTTTGTTTGATTCAACGTCTACGTTATCACCAAAGGAAAGATTTAATTTAAACATAAATGATTTTTCATATCCTGATGGTAAATTATATAACTCAATCTCTATTAAATTGGAATCTTGAACAAGTGGGAAAATTTCTCCTTTCCTTTCAACTCCTAATAATTTTACACCTTCTGGAATTAAAACTGTTGTTGATAACTTTCTAATTGTAATATCATGAAATCTATTAATCAATGTTTTTAAATTATTTTCTAAATCATTAAAATCCAAAACCAGTTGAAAATTAATTTGATTTGCATAATAAAATAAATTATCATTTTGTAATAAATATTCACAGTGTTTTATCAACGCTATGGGTTCATATTTAAATTCATCAGCTAATAAAATTGAATTAAACACTACATTATATTTATTACAAATAGATTTGATAGTTTCAAAAATGGGAGCATGGGATTTGAGTTTTTTAACTAAAAATGGATTATTTTCTGAATCTTTTTCTTCAATATTATTATTTGAAGAATTCAAATTTATAACTTCACTTGTAATATAAACTATTTCATGAATATAATTTTCATTATTTTTCAAAGTTGAATCAAACCCAATTGATGATAAAATTTCTAAATATTTCAAACCTTCCGTCCATTGTTCACCATCTTCAAAATTCTCATCCACATTCACAACATCTTCATTAATTGAATCTACTAATAATTCCCAGCCTTTCCAAGATTTACCCACACAACCATAATAATTACCAAGTAATTCATTATTTTTTTTATTACCTAAAAATACGACACCTAATTTGTCATTTGAATTTAGAGATTCTAGAACCGATTTTAAAGTATTTTTAATAACTTCCGCAAATTCATTATTTTCCATCACGTAATCTTCACTATTAACTAATGGTATTGCTAATATTAAAACCATTGGAATTGATTCAGGTCTTAATAGCTGTCTCTGTAAGAAACCGTATGGTAAATCCAAACCTTTTGAGATTAATTTATTGTAAATTCTAATATCATCTGGAATTGCAGATGTACAATCAGATATTAATGACCAGGCATTTGTTGAAACCTGAATTAACGGAATCAAATGATAAATTTTTGATTGTGATAAAATTTTGTTTAAAATTCTAAACCACTTATAGCGTAAAATTTTATTCTCTGAAATTAAAGTAATGTCAGGTATTTTAATAGAATTTAAATTAATTATAATTGAATTTTCAGATCCATTTTCAAATATTGATGAAATAAATTTTTCTGCTGCAATATCTTGATTTAAAATTATTTTAGTACCTTCAGAATTTAAAATTATAATGTTTGACTCAAAAAGGAAAATTTGACAAGATTTATAATTAACATTTCTAATAATAATATTATCCGTAAAATCAAATAAAATTAATCTACCAATAGTTGAAATATCAATTTTATCATCTTTAAATTCTTCTAAATTTTTTTTGAAATTATTAATAATTGTATTAGTAATCTTACTTTTACCAATATCTGCTTTAATTTGTTCCTCTTTATTTATTTCTAGAGAAGGTTCAAATTCACTTGTACTAATATTAATAACCACACCCATTTCATTTTCTTTTCCATTTGGCTTTAAATTTTTTTTTATTGAAGAAAATTCAGGTGCCATTATAATTTTAGCTAAATCTACATTATGGTTTTTTGTTGGTGAAGAAACACTAGAAAATTTACTTGAAGTACTTGTTCTTGAAGGTTTACTAAAATCATTTTTTTCAATCTCAATCATTAGATCTTGACAATCTTTTTGAATTTCTATATCTCTTTCCCAAAAACTACCACCCGTTTGAGCCACCGGAGTAACTGGATCCAATTCATTTGAAAATATTGAATATCTTGTGTTACTACGCTCAATAGCCCTCTTAAATTCATTTTGATTATCTACAGTTGGAGTTAATAAACTTTCATCGTTATTTTCAAAAACCCCTAAACCGTCAATAAAGCGAAGCATTTGTGATCTAATTAAAGTCTCTGTAACCTTCTTATCACAGCAAGATGTGATAATACAACATTGTGGGCAAATAACTTCTTTATTTTTTTCATTTGCTAACATGCTATTTGAACCTAAATTTGAATCCGACTGTAAGTTTAAATACGATTCAGCTGGAGTTGATAATTCAATGAAACACTCTAAATGGAGAGAATGTCCACATTCTAAGTCAACCAATTGTTCGCCTGCAAAAATGTTAAACAATGGTTCATTACAGAAACAACAAATAGAATTTTGCAAATGTCCAGTCTTCCTTCTTGAAATATTATTTGTCAATAAAGAATCTGTAATTGAATTAGATTGACTTGAAGGTGGAGATTGATTCACATATTTTGGACTACTAGTTGTTGAGCTAATTGATGTTATATCTGAAAAAGGTGTTGAAACTTGACTTGGTCTAGAGAAAGTGGTTGAACCCGATGCATTCAATCTCTTGGATATATCTTTAAAAGCGAAGAGCTCAGTAGTTGGACTCGAATCCATGTTTACAAACAACTATATCTTGTTTAATTATTACAGGGAAAAAGAAAAAGATACCATCAAAGGAGACGATTGGATTGAAACAACTTTTTTCATCTTAATCTGAATGAAATTTTAAGTTTTAAGTAACTTTTCTATCAGCATTAATGCGGCTGTATGGCTGTATATGGCAGCAAGTTTGTGCATATTGATGTTGCTGTCTTATCAAACACCTTTTGTGTATTCAAACTCAATTTATACAACCAGTAACATCTACATGTAATTAAAAACACATTATTTCGTTACATAAAATTTAAACGTATGACAATTAAAATCGTGGAAAATTACTTAGAGTTAACCATAGATTATCATTAAACCGAAATTTGAATCTTGCGACAATCAAAGCTCAAGGTGTTAAATTCAAGCGATAAAAAAATTCCACAACTGTTTTCACACACACGGAGTTGGTTTCAAGTCCACAAACGGATACTGTGGATTATATACTTTATCTAACGTGATTATGTTTATCATCACTGATATGGTTATCATTACGGACATGAGCACCATTTTAAACAACGATATATAACAAAGATATATACTTTATTTTTCTCTTTCCCTTGTCAAGAATGTTTGCCCTCTACAAGTCCCCCACAAGCCTTCTACGATTGATTTCTGTTGTATTGAGAGCATCATGTAATTAAATTCGGCAATATGAAATAAATGGCACAACATTTTGAGAAGAGAAACCCTTTGGGCGGCTTTAGTCTTTAACCACGTTCATGTTTCATATTTTTGTCTTTCCTAAACTGGATCAGACACACAATCTACAACATGGTACACGCAGTTTAACGTCCCTAAAAGTATTTTAATTATCAATTTTTTAAATATATATATATATACAGGGTAAACTATTTAAACAAATAAATGACAAAATAAATTTAAATATACTAATCTTAATCTCTAGCTTCCCAAACATCTTCACTACTGCCTCTCTTCATTTCTTCAACTAATTTATTTTTATAGAAATCTTGAATATTTTGTTCTTTAATTTCACCAGTATTTAAAGAATTTGAAAAACAAAAACTTAATTTTTCTGACTGTTTTTCACATAAGGTTAAATCACCATATCTATAATAATTTCTAACTTGACCACCAAGTGACATACATTCCATTAATTCATCCATCGCTGTTAAACATGACATCTCCTTCTGTAAAAATAAAAATAAAAAATTGTTAGTAAAATTATTCTAAGTGAATATGGTAAATTGTAGTATATATATTAACACTTACAGGAAATTTCGATAATCCAATAGATTCTGCTCTTTTACTGGCAATATCCCTTAATGTATTGACAGATTCATCTCCGCTTGATTTTGAGTTCATTGCATCTGAAAGTATATTAGAAACCTGCGATAGTCCATCATCCTTTGGATCTTCTGTAACGGGTATTCCAGCAGTATCCTCCTTGATTTCTGGTTCTTGTTTCTTATTCCAAAACATTTCCGTATACTCCTATCCTTAGTATAACGATTTATCAGTAATAACTTGAGAAACTTTGAATAATATAAAGTAACTCAATCTCGACAAAAAAATTTATTAAACCATGCGCCACGATACACAACTTTATTCACAGAATCAATTATTAAATTTCGTTATACTATTATATACTAATATTTATATTTACATAAACATTTACACATAGATATAAATATTCTCTATTTTTTAGAATCAGATAAATCAGTAGTTAGTAGAGAAGTGCTTTCCGTTGCTCTAATGGATCGATCAACTACGACATCATTTTCCGTTTCATCATCATTTTCAATATCTGTTATTGCAATAACTTCTTCACCATAAATTTGACTCATACCTAACTCTTCAACAGCTTTAGCCATTCTAGAATAAACTTCTTCTGTAATTCTTGGAACATCTTCTTTAGTTAAACCCTCAGTTTGAATTGGATCTAAAACTCTAATATTAATTTCACCTCTATTAAAATTACCTAATTTTAATGAATATAAATTTGATGTATTTGAAACAACCAAAGGAATAATTGGAATTTGTGCTTGTACTGCCAAATGGAATGCACCCTTTTTGAATGGTAATAATGTTGGTTGGGACGAATATGATCTAGTCCCTTCAGGGAACATAAATAATCCACCTTTATCAGTTTTAAGTTCATCTAATGCTTTATTCAAAGTATCAATGGCCTTTTGTTTATTTGATCTATCTAAAAAGAATGTACCAGATGCTGACATAAACCAGCCTAAAAATGGAATATATTTTAATTGTTTTTTAGCGGTAACAACACATTTTTGTGGGAAAATTCTACCTAGCATATAAATATCAAGTTCAGATTGATGATTTGAAATTAAAATTGCAGGTAATTTTTCTAAAATTTCTGGTCTATCAACGTTAATTTTCATTCCCATGATAAAACTAAAAATATTATAATAGAATCTAGCAGTACTCCATTGTGACAAATTTCTTTTACGAATAACAGTAAAAAAAACTGAACATAAAACACCGTATGTAGCACTAAGTAATAAAATATTTAACGCAACTAAACCTTTAGTGTAAAATTTAGTGGATTTGAAGAGTTTACTGAAAAAGCTCATTTTGGTTGATTTTAAATTTGTATTTGTACTTGAATTATCTGAAATTAGTGGGTAAGTTGTGAACTCGTCAAGAGTTTTAAATAGCAATATGGATATTAAAAGGACTAATAAAGTAACGGAAAACAATTTGACAAACTTGGAAGATAAATACAAAAGTATTATTCACTTCAGTGGTATATATGTTGAAAAAAGATTAATTTCAGAAAATAAGTTTATCTCATTGGTGTCCAAGAAATTAAATTAAAATAAATTTACCCAACTATTTTTTTTGTTGTCCCGAGTGCCCTATATTTTTGGAGACCTACTTTTCAAATCAAAATTATCTGTACTTTTATAGCTTATTAAAAGAAATATACAGAAATTATATACATGAAAACACCATCTCTTATTAAGAGGATCATAAACAAATAAAATAAACTAATCTAAAATGAAATAAATAATTAAGAGTTAACAAACAAATTTATAAACTGTATTGTAGTAAACCAAGCTAATGCAAAAATATATTGAGATTTAATGTAATGAACTTTTGATATCACATTTTTCTTTCAATTCTATTCAACTTTCTAGCAGTCTTAGCATTAGTTTTAGTTCTTTGACCTTTAACAGGTAAACCCATTGAATGTCTCATACCAACATAAGAACCAATTTCTCTTTTCATACGAATATTACTTCTAATTTGAGATAATAATTTAGATTCAATTGTCATTTCAGATAATTCTTTTGTAATCGACATCGTTTGCTGTTCACTTAATTGATGCATACGCATATCTGGGTAAAACCCTAATTTTGAACATATTTTAGTAGCAGTCTCAAGACCAACACCATAGAATGTTTTAACTAAACCATACTAGAATAATTATAGATTATTATGATAAATTTAATATATATTATAACTCATTCAAATTTTACTTTAAGAATGATTAAACATATTAATTGATCATGTATAATTTATCAATGTTAGTATTTAATATATTTCTAATAATTTTTAAATTGTCTTATCACATACGTTAACCTTATACTTTCCCTTGACGGCTTTTCCCAAAATATGCACAACCATTTTTATTCAAATGTTTTAAAATAATAAAAAGCCTTTAAAATTAGATGAAAAACTTGAATTTCATGTTGAAAAAAGAGAGAAACCGATTTTAATGACAATTTCTAAAAAATTTTGAAAACAAAAACACCGGGTAACTTAGAAACTGGTGTAAGGATGTAAGGATTTACTGACTTTCTCTTTATCTAGATATTCTCATCTTATCTTTTATATTAGAAAATACCATTTCAGATTTATTAACCATATCATTATACAAAATCTATAAAAATACTTTATTGTATTCAATTAACCTTTAACCTTATTCATCATTTGCATTCCAATTTCCAATCTTAGAATAAGCAATAATCTAACCAATCCTACCATAGAAACAAAACTAGCAACACCAATTGGAACAACTGCAAAAACAATTATATTATAAAAATCAACTTTCCTTCCAATTTTTTTGAAATTGTTATTTTCGATTACTAATTCTGTTTCTCCATTAATATTTCTTCTTTCATTATTTTGTCTTTCTTCAATATGACCTTCTAATCTTAAATTACTTGTAACAAAACTTTGAATTATATAGACAATTGTTAAGACACATGAAATAAAAATCCAGACCGTTAAACAGAATTCATTCTCTTTATTATTAAAAGTATAACCAAATAATTCCACAACAACAACAATAAATAAACTCATACTTAATATTCTAACAATTGCAGCCTGCACCGCATACATCACCATCCATCTGGCCATTAAACCATCTAATATTGAATAGGATAAAAATGCACTAACTAGACACCACAACCCTGCTAAAAAAAATTCTGTTGCACGGACACCAGTTAAATCTCTGTATGGAATTTGAATTAATTTATACCAATGTGACCATAAAATGAAAAAATTTTTCAGGATGGAAAGTAATGAAATATCTCTACAAATTGCGACTGCAATATGTTGTCTTGCTGTTAACCTTTTTAGCCCTAAATCTTTAAGATGGTTTCTTTGTCTATTAAGATCTCTTGCCGCAGTTGAAGATATACCAAAAAGTAATGTAGATTCATTATCTTCATTTTCTAAATGATTATGATTATTTTTATTATTGTTGTTACTGTTATTGCTATTCGATATAACAGCATGGTTCTCTTCTGATTGTTGTTGTCCTGATGAACGCAATACTTGTAGTGACGACTGGGTTCTTAGATGGTTATTATGGCACGGACAACTATTGAAATCATGTGTAGGCGCTTGTCTTCGCAGCGGTGGATTTGTGATTGAATAATTATATGCTGGTAATAAATATTCTTGTGACATTTCAATTTCAACCTCAGAATCCGTTGGTGGTGGATGATTGGCATATTCTGAATCATAATCTGACTCAACATAATCAATTGAATGTACTGTAAAGTCTCTTTGTGGTATCGTGGTATCTATCGTCATTGATTGCTTTTTATTATATCAAATGAAATACTATCTTTTTTAAAAAATAATTGTAAACTGTGAATTGGTGCTATAGTGAAACTTGCAATGATACCAATAATTAATTGATTTGTAAAAGGCAGACAATATAAGATAAAGCGATATCCTTTTTGATTTTTTTAACTTATTGTTAATATTTTTAGATAAAAATTTTTTTTGTGGCGCCAAATAAAACGGTTATAAAACTAAAATTAGCATATAATATGTTATTAAAAGGATATCAATTATATATATATACATATATTTATATGTACTAAATAAAATGCAAGTATCATACATGTAATGTATGTTATATGCTCAATGCTCCACAAAGAGACTAAAAAAAGAAGTAAAAAAAGTATAAAGTATATCATAAAAAACAATATCGAACACAATAAGATAAAAAATATAAGATAAATCAAAGCAGTAACAAATAAATCATAAAGCATACGACTGTAATTTCAAGTACAACGATAGCTTTGTGAGATTTTTCACTTTTCAGATCTAATTATAAAGCCTCTAATTGGGTACTAATTTCATCCAATTCTTCTTGAGCCTTTTTATACTTCTCTTCTAATTCCTCATATTTGTTTTCTAATTCAGATTTATCAACTTCTAAAGATGTAACTTTCTTTTCTAAGTTTTCAACTTTAACGTCTGTTTCTCTTAATTTAGAAGTGGTTTCTTTTAAGTTTTTATCAGAAGTTTCTAATTCTTCTTCTAACATTGAATTCTTCTTAGCAATATTCTCATTAGATGATTGCAATTGAGTTGAATCACCAGCTATTTTCTTGTTTTCAGTAAGTTCAGTTTCTAATTTATCATTAGATTCTTCTAAAGTTTGATTTCTAGTGGTCAAAGCTTTAATTTCATTTTCCTTTTCTAAAAGTTGTTGCTCTAAATCTTTGACTTTTTGAGAGGCTTCATCAGCCTTTTCTTGCCAGCTTTCGGCATCAAGCTTAAGCTTGTTCATTTTCTATTAAATTTTTTTGAATAAGCCGGGTGGGGGCAAATTAATAATATTTGTTAGTATATACAATGAGATCAATTTTTAAATGACACGTAAATAATTAATGTTTGAATCAATACTTACTTCTCTTAATTTATCCATTGTCGACTAATTATATTATTTAAGGATTTTCTAAAGTTCTGAAACAAAGTTTGCAAATTTGTAAACGTCAATTGAGAGTTATGGTAAAGTGCTGGAAAAAGGAAACAGGAAGAGACAGGTAAAAGCTAGCGAGAGTACCAGCAACGGTGGGACGAGAGCCAGACTGAGTGTCGAGAATATTCTCAGTTTTGTTATTTTTCTCACACTTTCGGGAGAAACAAAAACAAAAAGTATTTATTTACGTGTTTGATTAACTCAGCCACAATACAATTACCAACTGGATTGACCCGTTGATCGATTTGAAATAATGTAATAAGTTAGTTTAACGTTGTATTGGGTTATATGAATAAAGCTATATTTTTGTATACAGTTATAACTAATATAAAAGATAATATAAACTACTAATCTAATTCAACCAGTTTCTTGTAATTTAAACGATAACACAAAATTCGTGAATATTTGAAGAACTAGCACATGATAAAAAGAAGTGATCAGCATCGTCAATTTCAACTGAAGTTTCGCTTTTGCTGTGGTTAACAGTTTTCGAGTTCATTTTATTAGTTTAAACAGTTCTTTAACTATTTTATTTACTTTGATAGTTTAATAATAAAATAAAAGTTATTCAACATTCTTCGATTGTACAAGTTTTCACTCTCTATTTATAATCTAACTCTTTTCATATAACAATAACTTAAGGACACTTTCTTTTGAAGAGTCTGAAAGATGAAACCCATGTCGATAATAGCTCAAAACGTGATTTAATTTTTCACCTTCATTGACATCTCCCAAATAGGAAAAATCTTATTATCAGTCGAACATTGATTCATCAATTTGGTTTCTAAATATCTAATTTTTTAATCCCAAGTGCTCTTTATTGAATTCAGCTATCATTAAAATAAACATGTAATTAACTAAGAGATCACATAACCTTTAACGAAGAATTATCTCAGCAAAGAACTTTTGATAAATTATCATTTTAATAAATTTATCTTGAAGTTATAAGTATCCACGGTCAAACGTTTTAAACATGTTTGAAAAAATATTCATGCAAATTTTGCTTAAATTAGACATCCGTCATAATAAATCTGTAATTACTTCAAATTCTTGTTATTACACCTAGTTGGATCACCTTGCTACCGAGTTACCATATATACTTCAATTAAAATTGTACTTTCTTCACAAATATTAAACCCTTTCTACCCTTTTAATTCTCTTAGCTTTTCTATTGAAATCATCCACATTTGAATCCAAATCCCTAACATAAGAAGGAAAAGAATATTCGAAATTTTTATCCTTTATACCGTCGAAATTTACTAAATCTGTCAAATAAACATCAGTTGAATCAAAAGCATTTGACGTTGAGATTTTATTACTTTCTTTTTCGTTTTCATCCTCTGATGAATAAATATTATCTTTATTTTCATTATTTTTATTGGATAAATCTTCAGAAGATGATAGATCAATATCGCTATCAATGCTTAACCCAGAATTTGGAATTAACGCTTTCGACAACAAATTATATTGATCATCAGATAAATCACCAAGTTGAGGTAACGCGACTTCAAATTTTAATAATAAATCACCGAATTTTAAATCTAATTTATCTTTCTTATTATCATTATTTGAATTAAATATTGGCATGCCATAACCTTTAATAACCTTTATTTGGTTTGGATGTTTGATATCACCTTTTTTAATATATAATTTGATATCATCTCCATTGATATGACGAAATTTAATATATCCACCACAAATTGATTTTAATAATGGAATTTTAACAGTTGAAAGTAAATTATCATTAAATCTTTTGAAGTGACCTAAATTAATCGTATTATTATCATCACGCAAAGTAATTATAACATCACCGGGTATTAAATTAATTCCTTCATCTGCTGCATTTGGGAAAACAACATTATATCCGTTACTCACACCTTTTGGAGTATCAAATGATAATATAACTGTAGTATCGACCAATTTATTGCCATGACAATTAACACAAAGAAATTCATGTGGTATAATTTTTCCGCTTCCATGGCATCTATTACAAGTCACTTGAGTTCTTTGATAAACCATACCCATTCTATTTTCACTAATTCTAACCCCCTCCCCATTACATTCACTGCAAGTAAAAAGCTTACTACCACCAAGTCCATTACAATCTTTACATTTAATTCTTTTCGATAACCTTAGTCGTATCTTTTTACCATTATAGTAATCATCTAATGTACAATAAACCGCATGTAAAATATCCCGACCTTTTCTAAACCTTTTTTGCTCATTGCATGATGACTTATTATTATTAATATTATTAGGACCAAATGGAAAAGAGTTTGCGAAATTCATCATTTTATCATGAACTGTATCTGTGGACTTTTTTAATGAATCACCAAATAAATGTTCAAATAAATGTTCAGCTCTTGCAAAATCATATGAATTATGTTTAATATTATTTGATACCGTGAAGGGAATATTAGTATTAGAATTAGACGTAGATTTTAAATTTGAATGTAAGTTACTTTTTACAGCATCTTCACCATAATTATCATAAATATACTTTTTATCAAGGTCTGATAAAATTTCATATGCTTGAATAATTTGACGAAATAAATGAATCTTTTTTTCTTTATTTTGATCAGTTTCAGTTATTAATTTATCAGGATGATATTTTAAAGCTAAAGCTCTAAAAGATTTTTTAATTTCATGCTCATCAGCATCAGCTGAAATTTCTAATAAATCATATAATCTTGTTTCTTTCACCATAAATGAGATATTTTTCCGTTCAATTTAATATATTAATATATAGAAAAAAATAGAATTTAGAATAATAAAATCTTATACTAAAATTTGATAATATTAGAATAATAAAAAGAGTTGAAAATCGCTATTCTATAAGTCGGTTGATAGAAGCAAATTGATATCACGTAAACAAACAAAGTGATAAAACTAAAATATGCTCTGACACTTTCTTACAACCATAGAACCTCGTAGAACTTTTAAGAAAAAATTTAGAAGTCTTATTTGCAGGAACTTGCATAAAATCGCGGTGACCTAAAAATCTGTCATTCTAGATTCGGGTTATCATAACGGTTTTTAATGGTACTGTCTGGTTTGATAATTAAGTAGATTTGTTCGATTGCCACAGAGAGTAATGTATTAAGTTGTGACAGTAGCTATAATTTTTTTGGGTGTTTGTTCTCTTGTGTTAACAACTGCTTTATTTTCATAGCTACCTTTATTGTCATTGTTAATTTCAATTTGAATTTTTTTATTTGGTTTCTGCATTGACCTGTACCTATAAAATAACTTTTATATTCCATTCTTACTTCTAGATATATCTTATATTTTAGGATACGGACTTAAGCTTAATGCATTTTTGGATTGCAAAACAGTAGATGCTATTCATGTTAGCGAGAATAGTTTCTTACCGTTTTTGGAATTAAAATTTTTTTGATCGTTACCTCGACGACTCCACAACTTTCCACTTTTCACTTTTCAAGCTTTTTAACACCGAGATGTAATTTATTTATTTGGCAAGACCTTTTTCATTTACTTTTCCATTAAACATAAAGAATGACAACAATTGATATCAATAATTTAGAACAGAAGATCTCACAGTTGGCACTTTCCAATAGATTTACCCCCGTTGCTTACGATCTTTCACTAAATGTAGATCCATCTAAACCTAATTATTCTGGTGTTGTGTCAATCGCTATTAAGCATAATGAATCATATTCTGGTAATGATACAGATAAAAATTTATTTTCTATTGTTTTGGATACAGCTGAACTAATTTCAATGAAAGCTTCCTTATTTTTAGAGAAAAGCGGTGAGCCTTTAAAACTCAAAGCAAAATTAAATAAAGAATTGCAACAAACAACATATTCATCAGAAGATTTAAAATTTAGTGATATTGAGAACAATGATCATTTAGTTTTAGAAATTAATTTTATTGCTGTTATTCATAACATTTTAAATTATCAAACCGTGACAAAAGGTGTTTTCAAAACAAATTATACTAATCCTGCAACTGGCAAAGCGGATTTACAAGTTTTATCAACCCACTGTCAGCCCCATTTTGCTAAATATGTTTTTCCATGCATTGATGATATATCCATTAAATCAACAATTCAATTATTGCTTAGAGTCGATAATAGATATACCTGTATTTCAAATATGCCAATTGAAAGTTCAAATTATATTAATGAATCAAAATTAAAAAATGTTAAATTTGAAAAAACTCCATTAATGACAACTTCAATTTTTGCATTTGCAATTGGTGATTTTGAATTTGTCGAAAATAAAGTTAATTTACCAATTTCAAATAAACAATTTCCAGTTAGAATTTATACTCAAGTTGGTGATACAAAAAGAGCCGACTATGCATTAAAAACCGTCTCTGAGGGAATACAGGCATTAGAGTCAAAATTTCAAGTTAAGTATCCTTTACCCAAACTGGATTTAGTTGCAGTTCCATTCTTATCAGATGGTGGCGTTGAAAATTGGTCAATGATTCAAGTTATTACGGATCATATCTTAACTCCAGATTGGGTTATAACTCCTTCAAAACTTCAAGAATTAAAAAAAAATATTAGAGATGTCCTGGTTCATGAGATTGTTCATATGTATGTTGGCGATTATATTACCTTTGATAGCTATGATCATACTTGGTTAAACGAGAGTTTTGCAACTTTTATGTCCAACACTATTATTAATGAAATTTTTGAAAATAAAACATGGTTTAAATTACTCAATACCGATTTAATAAACTTAAAATATTCTCATAGATTACCTGATGCAAAGCCAATTTATCTACAAAATGTCAGTACCGCCAAAATTGATGAAACGTTCACTAAAGATTCATATGAAAAGGGTATCTTTGTTTTGAGAATGTTGGCATCTTTATTTAATGAAACAATAGCAAATGATAATTATGATATTTTCTTCAAAATGATGGGAGATTTTATTAAATCTAACGAATTTGGTATTTTTAAACCAATCGATCTTTGGAATTTCTTGAAGAATCATGCTTTAAATAAGTTTAATTATGATATCCCAACAATTATGAACTCTTGGATTAGAACTCCAGGTTTCCCGATTTTAGTTGTAACTAAAGAATCGGAAGACAAATTTAAAATTGAGCAACATCGTTGTCAATATGAAGAAAATAGTGATATTGAAGATGTTCCATTCCAAATTCCACTTTTTATTAAATTATCTGATGGTACTGTTGCAAGACAAATAATTACCGATAGATCTCTAATTATAGAAAATAAAGATGACTTCTTCTTTTTAAATGCGAATGAATCCGCTATTCTACAAATCGTTTATCCTTTAGCTACGTATGAAGAAATTTCAATTAAATTTGATGTTTTAAATCCTGTGGAACAAAATTTATTTTTTAAAGATATTTCCTCAATTATTGGTACAAACTATCAAAGTCCGAGCACAATTGTTGCATTTTTCAAGATTATTAAAAACATTAAGAAAGTGTCTAAGCCAGATACAACAGCAATGATTTTTGCAGTTACAATATTAAACAATATTTCAAAATCAATTTTAACCAAAACTTATTTTTCAGATGCTGAACTTTATAAAAAATTAAACCGTTGTCTTGATGAATTAGTTAATAAATTTATCTCACAATTTGATTGGGATAACGTCAAATGGTCAGAACTTTCTTCTGAACAATTAAAATTAAGAAATTCAATTCTTTCTTTGAAACTTGATAATTCTTCGACTCAAATAATTGGTAAAAAATTATACAAGAAGCTAATGCACGGTCCAAAAGAATCAATTCCAGCTGAATTAATAACAACAATTTTTAATATCATTGCCACTTCTGCAACTATTAAAGAATACAAGGATATCAGTAAACTTGTTCGTAATCCAGGTTTAATTATTACCAATGCCATCAATGCGGATAATGCTGATATTCAAACTGCAGCTATAAATTCTTTGGGTTTTATGACTGATCCAGAATTAAGACATAAAACTTTAAACTTTGTTTCAACAAATTTAGATGTTCGTATGATTGAATTGGCTCTGTTAGGGTTTAGATTTCAAATGTCTGCATATCAAGAATTGTGGAACTGGTTTAAAAATCATTGGTTATCTTGGTATAGTAAATACGTTAGAGAAAAATCATCTAGTCATTCAATTTTCTTTAAGAATGTTGTTGAATTGGTATTAGAATGTGGAGTCTATAGTCCAAAATTAATAGTTGAAGTTGAACAATTTGTTAATGAAAAGAAAAATAAAGATTTGAGAAATTGGTTAGATGAAGCTTTAGCTAAATATGATAATGTTCTTGCATTGAATGATGCCAATGATGAATTAAAGAATTTTTTTAGTTAGATATTTTAAACCGTGTAAATATTAAGTGTTATAATTTTTAAGAATTGTTTAAGATGTAACTAACATTTCCTGATTATTAAGAAAAGATCTACATAAAGTTTTACTATCTTTAAATATTCTATTAAAATTTTATAATTTATCATATAAAGTTTACATTATGTCTCTCTTTTCAACGCAACACTAAAGTATTTGGTATCATTATTCATACTAGTAAGTCTGATAGTAGAAACAATAACTCTCACTACAACCATAAAACTATTTCTAAATGTATAATATAAAACGAAAGTGGATAGTTCTAAATTTTTTTACCGATCGAAAGATCTAATGGCAATTAATTAAATCTCTGCCTTTTTTCTATTTCATGTATCCCTTTTCTTTTCCTTTTTCATTTTACATTTTTTGTACTTTTTCATTCTTTTTATCTCGTTGATATTTTTGCTCTTCAAATAATTTCATTTGCTCTTTACCATAAACGACATCAATTATATCTTTCAGACCCAACCAAAAATCACCTATTCCACCTCTTTTAGATATATCAGTACCCATTTTCAAAGCAATTCTAGCTGCCACAATTCTTCGGAAATATAATTCAATCATTAAACGTAAAATAAAATAATCGTTCCCCCAAATCTCAGGATATTGCAGCCTCAAATAAACGCTTAGTTGTTCCCAATCTTTAGCTTTTTGACCAAATATTTCATTTTTAACTTGATTATATAAGTCCGAACCAGATTCAATACTAACAACAGCAGTGCTACTATGTCTTTTAGACGCGTTTTCTTGATTTTCTCTATTTTTCAAAACTGCACTAAATCCTGAACGAACCGGCTTTGGGGAAACACCATATTTTTCAAAAGATTCATGTTTCACTTCCAAAATATTTTGATTTTGTGAATTTCCAGTAAATTGAACGCTCTTTCGGACAATGGCATCTTTTCTTTTTGTTGCCAAAGTTCTGCTGGTAGGAATGCTATGAATGCTTTTTGATAGAGATGCTCTTCTTGCTCCAGGATGATGATACAGTTTGCAAGGAGACTCTAAGACTGCGGTTTCAACTGATATATCTCCAGAACCTGAACCTGTTCCATTACCAGTATTTTCAGCAGATCTTGTACCCGAACCAGAGCCAGCGCCGGAGTATGTGGCAGATTTTGAGCCTGATCCTGTAGCTGTGCCTGTTCGTGATCCGGAGCCTGAACCACTAGTGTATGCACTGTTTCTTGTTTCATCTGTAAAAAAAGTATTTCTAGTTGCATTAGTTATTATTGTTGAATGTGAAGGCGCTTTTTTATGAGCATTTAGATCCAGAGGGGTCGTTAAATATTCAGACATTGTCATATTTGATGGAGCATAAAAAATTTGATCAGGCATTGATTTATGCCTTAAATTTTTCACACTTTGGTTAGACTTTAAAATTTTTTGATGAGCTAATGGTATAGGAGTTGATAAATACTTTCTTTTGTCAGTTTCTTTTAAATGTAGATTATTGTTAGGTGGAGGTAAATTTTCACCGATATGTGCCTTTAAAATACGGTATTTTAATACCGGATTAATCTTTATGAGATCTTTATTTCGCACAAAATACTCTACCATATATGAAGGAAATTCAGGTAAACTTTTTGTATTTGGATCTAATTTAAAGATTGAATTTATTTGATCTTCCGTTTCAAATCGACAAGACGATCTCTTACGTTTATCCTTCCTCGATGAGTGTATATTTTTTGTATTTTGTGAAGTCCTATAGTTTTTACCTTTTAATGAATTTTTTCTGGAGACAATAAATTGTCTGTTAGGTTTTATTTTTGTTGATGACAATGGTTTGACTATAGGTTTAGTAGATGAAGCTGGTGAAGATTTTGTATTGGAACCACTCGGCGAAGATACTTTACTAGCACCATTTCTTTTATCAAAAATTAAATCTCCTGTTGCTAGATGTCTTTGAGTGCCGGATGAATATGCTGGATTATATGAATGCGTGGACTCCAAGTCCAAATTATAGGTATGTAACCTAGAATTCGGTTGTGTAATCACTGATGTTGCCATAATGCTGGGTACGATTTAAACAATATTTGTAAAGAACATACCAGAAAATTGATACACATTATTTAATAATGATTTTTTAATACGGTACACCAATTTTACCAATTTTACCAGGTTTACAAGGCGGAAACTAAATTCGGAGAATGATTATGCTGGTGGGCTGGTTTGAAAAATTACTCAACAGGTAAAGTTATTGCCTCTATTGATGTTTCGCCAGATCAGGTAATAATCCGTGCACCATATTTGATTTACACATATAAAAGTTTTAACAAAGGGATATTAGTAAGTAAAACAAAAGCAATTGATTTTCAAATAACAACGAGTTGTAAATAAAATTTAAAGATTTTAATATTTTAGTTATGCAAATATCAATGCACTAATTTCTAACAGACGACTTTCTTTACTTCACTTCTACAAAACAATTTTTTTACTCCATAAAGAACGCGAAGAAAATATTACTTTCAAAACAAATAACGGTAATCTTAACACGTCTTAATTAGTTAATTGAAGACAAAAGGAGCTCACTTGATCATGGATTTACAATCAGACGATCTAGAAGAATTTGTAGACAGGATAGACATTAAGTTGGATGAACTTATTGATGAATTCAAAGAGTACGATTTCAGTTTTAAACCTCTTCTTACTCAAACAGAATTTGAAGATCATTTTTTACCTTTGTTTAGAGTGTTTATGAAATTAGATAACAGATACGATTATATTTCATCAATTTTCAAAAGACTCGTATTTCGTTCTCTATCAAATTTTAATAAATTAATATGTCTGGTTGATTTTCTTGTCAATATTGCCAAACTTGATCCCGTTGCTTTCAATGATTTACCGAATAATATTTTAAATACAATTAAAAATGAAGATGCTTTTGGAGATTTGAAAACCTATATTTATAACAAAGGTAGAATGAATTACACTTTTGATCGTGGCCTTTCCAAAAAGGAAAAAAAACCGGCTGTTCGTTCAAAACCTAGCAAACAAAGATTAGATGTCTCATTGGAAGAACTAACTAAAAAAATCTTGAGTAAAACTTCAAATGATTCAAAACGAACATTGAGATCAAAAAAAAATAAAGCTAAGGTTAATCTTAAGCCTCAACCCAGACCCATTTTATTAAAAGAAAAAGAAAAAGAAAAAGAAAGAGTAAAAGTAAATGTAAAAGTAAAAGGTAAAGGTAATGGTAAAGGTAAAGGTAAGGGAAAAGGAAAGGGAAAAGGAAAAGGAAAGGGAAACTATGACCAAGAAGAAGAAGAAGAAGAAGAAGAAGAAGTTGATACAACTATTGAAAACGAGGGTGGCACTGTTACTAAAGAGAAAAAACTGGGTGATGTTAATTTGAAAATCAAAAGAGAAACAGAGAACGAAGATCAATCGGATAGCTCTCTTTTTTTAGTTGAAGACAACGAAACTGAAAAAACGAAAACCATTAATCAAACTTCATCGACATCTAGTATTGAAAATGTTAATTTTGATAATTTTGAGGATTATGCATCAAGTGAGGAGGATGAAATTTTGTTATCGGAAAATTTACCTAAGAAAAGGCAACGTAGAAGACAGCAGCGTGTTGTTTTACCTCGTCGTACAACTGATTCTTCTTCAATATCGTCTTCTGAAGATGAGTATTTGAACGATGATTTATACCAAGAAATATCTGTTGATAAGCCAAAAAATAAAAGTTTGTTTGTTCCTGAAGAAAAAGAGAACGTAGCAGGAGATTACGGTGATGATTATGAAGACGGCAATTTAGATTTGAACCAACAAAGTTCAAAATTTGGAGAAATCAGTAGGAAACGTAAACCCGAAATAGTTCAAACTCGAAATAATAAAAAGTTTAGGGAATTGATTTTTGACATTAATGATGTTTCAAAACCTACTATAGTTCATAGGCCTATTCGTGGACAGCACAATAAAAGATGGAAGTATGTGTTGGAACCAAATCTTGATTTTCTTTACACTACCATTGAAAGAAACATTTTATCGGCTGATCCACAGCAATTAAAAGAAGCTGTTGATGGTTTTATTTATAAGCCAGCAAAGTATTCCTATTTTGCAAATCAACCTAAGTCTGTTACCGGATTAGATCATATTATTTCTGAGAAATTAGATGAATTATTTAATACATTTTTGTTTCAGACATATAAACGTTCAGGTGGCGTTCAACTTGATGAAAATTTTTTTATGCATCCTTTAGAGTATATTTATATTATGGATAATATTGAGGATATGAAGTCAAAAGGAATTCAAATTGCTCCGTTATTATTTAACAAACGGTGGGTGAATGTGGCAAAAGAACTCAGAAAAACTAAATTCATAAAATCTACAAAAGTGAAATCAGTGTGGAAATTGAAAGTTTTCAATACGACCGATGAATATAAAAAAAAATTCAAAAAAATCGTTCCAGAGGATAAAGTTGAAGCTAGAGTCAGATGGTTAAACACATTAGTAACAGATGGTGAAAATTTGTATTTCTGCGATGATTTAGAAAAGTTTGAAATTTTAATGAAGAACAACAAGAAATTGACTACGATAACAGATGATGAGAATGACTACTTAACAAAATTTGAAAAGTTTCAAAATAAAGATACGGGTAAAACCCTGAAATCTGGTCTTAGTAACGCTATGGATAAAGATAGGCAAAATATTGCAACAGAAACCGATAATCAAGTACCGGAGGAAAAAAAGCTTGAAAAAGAACCTCTTGTTTCAGAATCTAACCCGTCTAGTGAAAATATACAATATTCCACTGAAATGGAATCTAAAAAGGACCATGGGATTATGGAACAAAACATTAACAGGCATGATGTTGAAGAAAGACTCGATAATGATGCCGCTATAGAAACGGGTATGGCAACAGCTGATGGAGGGAAGCCAACTGTTGAAAATGTAAGACAAGAAGAAAAAAATGAATCAAATGAGGTCGAACCAGAACTTACACATATTTCATCTGAAGCTAAAATAGAGGAGAAGGATAATGATTCATCTGCTATGAACAACCTTGTTGATGATTCCACAGTCATCGATAAAAGAGATAGTCTTGCAACTGGAACTGTTTTCAAGAAATTAGAAGAAAAAGAATACAAATCAGCTGTTAAAAGACTGCAGGAGAACGATTATTATGATGGTAATCATGATGAATTTGATTATGATAATCGTGAACTAACTCTGGTATCAGTTAGAGCAATCAAAACGTCATGTACCAAATTTGTTAAAGTTTTATCTACAAAAGATTATTTTAAGATTTTGGCTAACTTAATTTTTCCAAGTTTAAACGTTCCTTTTGATTTTAAAGGTGTGCATTATCAAAAAATTTTAGAGTATTCACAGATCTATTCTGGATTTAGACCTTATCTAGTATCTCTTTTAATTTGTGATATTTTTGAATTTCTAACTATGCCATTATATTTCAAGATAGATTCGATCCTTTTTGAGCTACAGATAGACGATTTAAAGAAATCTATTGGATCGATTGACAATAAGCTCCGCTTTATCAGTGGAAAGAATGGAGTCGTGTAGAGTATGTACTATTATGTAAAATATATTTTTTTGTACTGTATTGACTTACCGGAAATTTTACCTCATATTTACTAAAAAGTAAGCGGTAACTTCTACTTTAGATCTTATCTGCGTATTGTAGCGCTTTTTCTCGCAACAGTAAAAATCTGCGTTATCTATGATTGGGTCGAGGTATTTAAGGAATCTAGTATCCACTTCTAGGCCTTACTACATTATTATTCCAATTTAGTTCAGTAACAGAAATCTACTCATATTCAATTCAAAAATGTCTCTTCCAAATATACTACTTATTGGTACGGGTGGTGTTGGTACCATCGTTGCTTATGGAATAGATTATAATAAAAAGGCTAATATTTCAGTTGTTGTCCGTAGTGATTACGAAAAAGTGAAAGAGAAGGGTTGGGAAATTAATTCTGTTGATTATGGCAAAATTAATGGCTGGAAACCATATCATATTTATTCTAGTGTTGAAGAAACCGCCAAATCTGGGACTATTTTTGATTATGTTTTGATTACTACCAAAAACTTACCCGATGTTATCAAAGCAGAAGATGTTGCAGGCCCCGCAATTACACCAGAAAAGACAACTGTTGTATTGATCCAAAACGGTTTTGATTTGGGTAGACCTTTTATTGCTAAATATCCAAAAAACTTTTGTTTATCAGGTGTTTCGCATATTGGCTCACACAACAATAATGGTGTAATCAACCAGACTCAACAAGATAAGTGTTTAATTAGTTATTTTGAGAATACCAATTTGAGTAAAGAATCTCAAGAAGCTAAGGCAAATGAATTTGTTGATATTTATAGTAATGATAAAAACAATGTCACATATTTCCCAGATGTTAAATGGTATAGATACAGAAAGCTTGTTTATAATGCAACCCTAAATACTGTTTGTGCCTTAACTGGAGTTGATACTGGTAGATTGGAATTAAGTGGTACTTTGGAATCAGTTTCTATACCAGCTATGAGAGAAGTTATTGCGGTCGCCAAAGCAGATGGTGTTGAACTACCAGAAAATGTTATTAATGCCGTTGTCCATTCGGACGATGGCGATTGGTTTGAACCATCCATGAGAGTTGACGTTAAAAAAGGTAATCCAATTGAAATGGAAGTCATCTTAGGTAATCTTTTAGTTGTTGCTAGAGAGTTAAAGGTTGCTACTCCCGTTTTGGATATCTTATATAATATGTTGAAAGCTGTTCAGTTTAGATTGAAAGAAGCTAAAGGTATGTTTATATTGCCAGAAAAGCGTCCAATTTCAGATAAAATTTTTAGTTAATTATTTAATCTTTTAATTTAATAAATATAGTAAAAACAAATGTGTCATTCATTGTATTCTCAATAGTTTTCGGATTAAAATTTTAAAATTTTAGGAGTATGTCAAACAAGAAACTGAAAAAAACTAAAAGATAATTGATAAGTTTTATTAAGTATAAAAAATTATAGTTTGGGTTGATCTTTAACCCACCAATCCTTTGGTGAAGCCATCCTTAAGTTGGATAAAGCCCTTGGATCATCTTCACCAGCGTTAATCATGTTCAACTTTTCTCTTTCTCTTTCCCAAGAGAATAAATCGTCAAAAAGCTTATCAGCTTTTTTATTCATAATATCAACTGCGACATCACCAATACTACCGAGCATCATAAATGCATGTCCCGAATCACCACCCATTACAAACAAAGATTTCTCCTCGTAATATGGACAATAAGAAATTAAATAATCGTTATCTTCACTATCAGAATACCAACATAGTCTAGTCATAGTAATTTTTTGGACTTCAGGAATGTTTTCTTTGATAAATTTCTTAATTTGCTGCAAACCAAATAATGGAACATTAGTTTCACTTTCACCTTCACTCCATTTTGTTTTCACTTTGGAATTGAGCTCACCTTGAGGATTGGTCCACTTCAAACCTCTGTAACCAATTTTCAAGTAACCATTAGTAACTGGAAAACCATACAAGCCACCAATTGCACCATCCCTAACTTTGTAAGTCCACGTCGGAAAATATCTTTGGTCATATTTCTTACAGGCAGCTTCATCATTAATCTTCATTAAGGCGACGGTACCACCCGTAGCTTCAAGTTTTTCATTTGCTTCAGGAACAACTTCTGAATTCCATGGACCGCAACAAACAACAACCAACGGAGAAAAGTGAAGCTTTCCTTCCTGGGTTTTAACACCAACACATTTTTTACCGCCAGTGACTTTATTGTATTCAACTAATAATTCTTTCAACGTTCCATTTTTACCAAAATAAGTGGTTAATTTACCGCCTTTTCCTGAACGACGACATTTCTCTAGAACCCACCTACAAGATTTATCTGCTAATGTCATACCACCTGTAGTATCCAAAACACCTTGTAAAAGAGTACCTCTTTTTTTCATTTCAAATGGATCAACAGCACAAGGTTTTAATCCAACCGAAACTGCTCTTTCAACTGCATCTGAATCAGAAATACAAATAGCTTCAGTATTACCCATATTTTCTAATGTCAACTTTTCAAAGGCTGGTAATTCTTTTTTATCGGTCAAATGAACATTACCTGTATTAAAGTAAATTGGTTCACCACCTTCCCAATTTTCTTCGGCAATTTCTTTGTTCCAAGTTAAAAACTTTTCACGACTCCAAGTTGACATGAGTTGATAATGAGTTTCAGAACCATAGGAAGAACGAAAAATTTTGTTCATATCTGAAGATGGACTATCACAACCTTGGAAATAATCATACTTTTTTGTTAAGTAATCTCGCTTATCAAATAGATGGATGTTAGTGTATCCATTATCAAGCAGAGACAGGGTTGTAGATAAACCCATAACACCAGCACCAATAACAATAACTTTGGAATTTTTATTTTCAATAGACATTTTGAATGGACTTTCGATAGAAAAATATATTCTGATAATCAGTAAAAATTAATTGGGGATTTGGGTTTATATATTGGAAATAGATAAGCGTATATTTTTCCCTATCGAGCATTTGTGGATCTCGATGGAATCTCTGGTCGGAAATTTAACAGTATGCGAGGTCAAATTTTTAACGTTTGGCTGTATGACCGAAACCATTATCAGTGAAAAATAATGGTCATATATTTTTTGTAACTAATTACGATCGTACCACTTTTATATATGGTGGAGTCGATGAAATTAAAAGTAAACTATAAATGAAAAATGGTTCTATAACAATATAATCCAACTATAATTTTGATTTATCAATCCACAAACCTTGGTGTGGCCATTTTCAAGTTTTCAAGAGCACTAGGATTATTTTCAGTAACATTAATTAGATTAATTTTTCAATCTTTTTTTTCTAAGAAAATAATTTAAAAAACACACCTCCAAATTCCTTCGTAACATCAACTGCAAAATCTCACAGGGAACCTAACATTTTGAAAGAGTGCTCCAATTATCATCCACAACAAATAAGGATTTGTCCTCGTAATATAGGCAATAAGAAATAAAACTTATATTTTCTCACAGTACCAGCAGTGTATGATTCAAGTTTTTTCAACCTCGGGAATATATTTTCAAATGAAATGAAATATTAGTTCCAGTGTCATCAATACTCCTTTTGTTTATATGACTAAATTGATACCTTCACTTGGTCAATTCAGTTCAAACCTCAAAACCCAAGCTTTATATAACATTCCAAAATTGATAACTTATAAAATTATTAAGGGCCCCGTCTCTTGCATTGAACTGAAACGTAGGATACCTTTTTTTATCAAATTACTTTTAAATTTCTCCATCTGTAATTTTAGTTAAAACCACAGCATGCCACTGGCATCTAGTTCAGTGGCATCCAATTATTTCCTGCTTCTGGAATAATTTCTTTAATCCAGGCCCTACAAGCAATAATAGCCAATGATGCAAAAAGTTTTTTACCATCAAATATTTCCACACAAGTTCATTTTTTGTCTTCTGTTTTTTCATTATATTTAACCGCAATCTTTTTAATGCTCCATTATCACACCAAAATGTTTTGTTAATTCAACACCTTTAGTTTCACTATAGTATGATATTCAGTTAATGTAATATATGTTTTAACCAACACAGTTGTAAGAATTTTCTCCGCAGTTTTGTGGCTTTTCCAAATGCATCATCGTCAGTTATACAAATAAAACTATCATTCAACTTTTTCATGTTTTGTGTTTTTTGAATTCGGTTTACCCTTTTTTAACATTCAAAATAAAAAATCCAGTATTAAAATATATTGATTCACCTCTTTCCCAATTCCCAATTCGATTTATTGATCCCATTTTGAAAATAATTTCACAACTTTTTGATTGAGGTCATGACATGATAACATTTTTCAGCGCTCCGTATGCAGAACGAAAAACCTTGTTCAGGTCACATGTTAGGTTATTGCTACCTTTGATTATCCTCGATTGAACAGGGTCTCGCTCAGGAAAAAGATTAATAGTAGTATATCCTTTATCGAGGAACATATGAGTTGTTGATAAACCCATACCACTGGGACCAATAATGATGATCTTTGGGATTTAATCATTAAGCAACACGATCAAGGAGTTAATTATTCAGATTTTCTTTGGAAATAAGCTATATAAGGTAAAGTATATAGAGACAATTTCTAGGTTATTGATTTTTATAGATATTGTCTCCAATGAGAATTACATGTATAACTGTTAATCTATAATTCCCATCCCACAGTTTGTATCATGCCGTGATATAACACACAAAGAGATATAAAGCCGCAACAAAGGTTTATCAAAATTTCCTAGCTTAATTCCATAATTAGTTAATTCGATTGACTAGATAAAAGAGTGTAGTGTATCATCTAACAAAACTTTTCAGAATCTAATCGGAACCTTCACGCGGGGTTTCGCGAAACGAAATGGAATCTTTAAATTATAAAAGTCTCGACTTTCCTTTTACGATTATCATTGTAACTATATAGTTTACTTATCCCGAAATATTCAGCTTCGAGCAATAATAGTACAAGAATAATATGATTTATTATTATTGAACAACAAATTTATTAATGATGGGTCAACGTGCCGCTTTAGAATACAGTTCAAAATATGTTTTAAAAATTAATTTCCCATTTAAACAAAATAAAGTAAAGCATTATATACTCATAAATAAAAATTGAAACGATTGAATTCCATTAGTAAATTTAGATATAAGTAGAAACGAAAATAAAATCCAAGCTTACAAAGAATATCTGAATTCAGGGTTCTCTTTATCAGTTAAATCAGCAAAAGCAATATTATCTGGAACAATATATTTATCTCCTAATTCTTCTCTCTTTTTATCTTTTGATTTATTTCTATAGGAATAGATGAAATACAATGCCATTAGTAAAACAGAACCAGCAGCAAATGAGGCCAACATAGCAGCCTTAGCTCCAGAATAGCCTGGAGCCTGTGCTGCATTAAATGTTTGAGGGCCAATGATATTACCAGTACAGTAACCAACTAAGTAAAACATATTAGCTGTAATCTTCTTAGTGCTACCGGCAACATTTGAAGATATAATGGAACACATACCAGCAGAAACAGCAGTTGCAATATAGAAAGACAAATAACCAGTTAATTTGGAACCTTTATGATCGGTAAAGTTTAACAAACACATACCAATAACAACAATCAAATTGACAATTATACAGGTAATTAATCTTTGATTACCAAATATTTTATAGTTAAGATAGGCAATAGCCATTGGGAAAACAATGTCAATACCACCACCTGGCATATTCATTAGTAAAGCATTATTAGTGGAAAATCCAAAATCACCTTTCAACAACATGGAACCAAAATTAGTGAAACCACCATTTGGAATTGCGTATGACATACCATAAAAAAAGAAGATATACACACATGGATCTAGAATCGCTTCTTTAAGTTGATGCATCTTGAATTTTTGATTACCGTAACCTTGTTGATTTTCTTTAGCTCTTTCAATACAGTAAAGTTTATCTTTTTCATTCAAAAACCATGCCTTAACTGGAACGTCTGGAACATGAAATAAACTAATTATACCAAGGAAAATTGTAATGATACCAGTAATAATGTACAATAATCTCCATGAGGCAAAGCCATGGCTACCAGAACGGTGAACAGATAAACCATAAGCAATACCGGCACCCAAAATGGTACCAAAACCTTGGAAACCCCACCATATACAAGTTCTCATAAATTGTTCACTTTTTCTCCACCACTGAGATGTGAGTAAAATATACGATGGATTCATAAAACCTTCAAAAACACCAAGAAACACACGGCAAACTAAGAAACCAGCAGCATTGTGGCATGCGGCATGGCACATAAGAATAATACCCCAGATGATAACAGCAGTGGCAAGTGATTTGGAAAGTGGGAGTCTTTGTAAAATACGATTTGCTGGATATTGAAAGATTAAATAACCAAAGTAAAAGGATGAACCAACCCAACTATATTCTTTAGCAGACATACCAAGATCTTTTTGTAAACCCATAATAGCAGCATAAGAATTCGTGGTTTTATCCATAAGTTGACAAGACATCAAACCAATGATAATTGGTAACAAGCTAAAATCAATTTTTCTTAGTAATTTCTTTTCATAAGCTGGATCTAACTCAATTCCAGTCACATCATCAATATATTGCATAGCCATATCAGCATCTTTTTCATGGATTTCCAATTTCTGGCCGTCTAATGACATAACTGTAGAAATAACGGGATTGATACCGACTTCATTTACCTCAACCTGGTATTTTGGATCTTTGAGATCTTCTTTGGAACTAACACTGCTCATCTTGTATAATATTTACCGATAGAGTAACAGTTTGAATAATATTAAAAAATAAAAATAGAATAATAGAAATAACTCTGTTGGTATTGGGAGGATATTCCAAGGTTTTTAAATATCAAATTATTATCGATTTTCAGTTGATAGATAAGGACTTAATCTGTAGAAAGAAATACTAATCGAAATGTTGACAAAGCAGAGATAAGGGACCGTAGATTAAAAAAACAGGTTTCTTTACTTCTACGTGAAATTTGTAGACTCATAATCAGTATATCCCTTATGCATTACTTATCGAAAAACTAAACGATAAGAAACAATAGGAAATAGAAAGCGTATCTTTTACGCTGTTAAAACCCCCGACAATTTTTGAATTTTTTTACTTGTGGCGTATTTTCCTCACTTCTGTTACTGTTGCCGATCCAGATCGGTGTACTCCAAGAAATTTACGCCTTATATTCTCAAATACACGTATTTTTTTTATCCGATAATGGATAGTATTCTGAATCGCATTATGTACAATTTTGTCTTCTCTGAGTTGGTAAATCCAATACTATGGTTTATTTTTCAGCTATCATTTCTTTTTTCTTTTCTTGATTTCTTTCTTGAACTATGTTTTGCTCTATGTATGAATTATGAATAAAGAAATATCACATACATCTGTTGCTGCTGTTGAAGAAACTCCATCAAAATCAACATCAGACTCGGAGTCTCTTCTTCAAAACTTCAGTAATGATACATTTTCGGAGTATAACGAGAATTTGTTAATTTCGCCCGATGATTTGGTTACTCTCCGTCAAGATAGTCCTTTAAGACCTAAGTTATGGCCTGTATTAACTAAAATCAGGTATACCGTTTCTTACAGTTTGGTAACGTTTGCAGCCCAATTTAATTCTACTACCATGTCTTCTGAATATTTTGTTGAAAAAATGAAAATTGATTATAATATCGGTAGAGAAGTGACGCTACTAGGAACAACGTTGTATATTTTAGGTATAGCGTTTGGGCCGATGATCTTTGCACCAATTTCCGAAATATACGGAAGGAAATTTGGTGTTTTATTACCGTTTTTTATATCTGTCATTTTAACTTTTGTTACTTCAATTTGTTACAATGTTCCATCTATTATGATTACAAGATTCTTTGCTGGATTTTTTGCAGGTGCTCCGATTGTTTCATCTGGTGGTGTAATGTCTGATTTATGGGAACCATCTCAGCGTGGTGCAGCTTTTGCATTATATGCTTGTTTTGTTGCTAATGGTGCTTCTTTTGGTCCAACCATTAGTTCATTATTAATCCATAGTAATTCCAGCAATCAATCTTGGAGAATACCACAATGGTTTATTGGTTTGGTTGATCTGGTATTATTGACATACATGATTATAACTACAACAGAAACATTTGAACCGATAATTTTAAAAAAATTGGCAAGACACGAACGAATTTTCAATAAACGTTGGTCTATTCATTCAAAATTAGATAGTTGGAAGTTGGACTGGAAAGAAATGGTTGTTGTTCATTTTTGCCGTCCATTTTTTATGCTGACAATTCCAATTGTTTTCGTTATGGCTTTATTTGCAAGTTATGTTTACGGTCTATTTTATTTAATGATTACAAATTTATCTCAGGCTTTTGAAATAAGTCGAGGATGGAAAGGTACGATTGCGACATTACCTAGCATTTCATTATTTTTAGGTGTCTTTTTGGGATGTATTGCGAATATGCTGTGGGCATTTCATTATGGTAAGCTGATATTGAAGAACGATGGTAAGGCAATTCCAGAACAAAGATTCCCAATCATGATGTTATTAGGTTGGCTGATGCCTGCAGGTATTTTTTTGTTTGGTTGGTCTTCATATAGTTATATTCATTGGATTGTACCGTGTATTGGTATTGTTTTAATCGGATGTGGATTTATTACAATCTTTCAAGGTTGTTTAAACTATCTGGTTGATGCTTATCCAACATATGCAGCCTCTGTAATTGCAGCAAACACATTTTTAAGATCATGTTTTGCAGCTGGCTTTCCATTGTTTGCTAAACAATTATTTATCAATTTAGGAGTTCATTGGGGTTCTAGTTTAATAGGGTTTATTGCTCTTGGAATGATTCCTATTCCATTTGTTTTATTTATATATGGTTCAAAGATCCGTGATAAAGGTACTAGTAAACTTTCTGGATAAATTTTTTATAGAAATTATATTCCCTTTAATTAAATGTCATGTTTTAAATATAATTTACATGTTTTATTATTAAACAAAAAGTAGATTATTCAAAATTTTAAAATTGCGAGAGAATTAAAATTTAATCAATTTTATTTTTTTTCTTTATCACTTCTAACTCTCTTTCTTAACCCATCTTTTTTAAATTCATCATCCGGCATAGTTTTACAACACAAACCGGAATAAAACCAGTTAATCATAGTAATTGCATCAAAAACTGGTTTACCAGTTGCTTCTTGAATTGCTTTTGCAAAAGGAGGCATTTGAGTACATTCTAAAACAAAAGCACCAATCGTAGGATCGTTTTCTAATATTGTTTGGGCCATGCCAACCAATTCTTCTTCAAGTTCTTCATGAATATATGCATCACCATCAACGATGATTCTTTGAAGAGCACCATTAGGTTTACATCCAGAAATGGAAACACGTTTTAACATTTCTTTAGAAACACCAACACCGTTGAAATGTAATTCACTTAAAACATCCGCATTGAAAGTTAAAACCGCAACCTTTTTTTTTGGAGGTAAAATTGTCAATACAAATGGAATTTGCATTAAGCTACTTGTTGCAATTGGAATATTAATCTTTTCAGCTAACCTGGATTGAACTTGAGCAAGAAATCCACAAGAAGTAATAATTCCAATACAACCTTTTTTTTCCAAATTTTGGCATGCAGTGATATAATGATTTAAAACATCTTCGGGAAATTTTTCGGGCTTGACCACTTCCCATAATGTGGCATTTTCAACCATTTCATGGACAATTGGAAATTCATAAGAAACAGCATTAAGTGGATCACCGGGTGGTCTATGTATATCATCTGTATAATCAAGGCAAAGCGCACCTATAGGGGCAAGTTCTTGGGTTGGAGGATAGTAGGACATTTTGTAAGTGGGTCAATTAGGTAAATGAATTCAAAAAGAAAGGCAAAGAAAAAATATGGCTTTCTTATAGCCTGAAATCGAAATCAGACAACTTTTTAAGTTAACTAGCTAATTCGTTTTTCAGAACTTATCAGTTTGGTTATTTTGTAGAATCGGTTTATCTTGTAAAATTTCCGAGCCGCAGATTTTTCTTATCGCAAGTGTATTTCATAAAACTTCAAATTAATCGAACAAGCCCTGAGGAATTCTTGCCTTCTTATATAATTCGGGGGGCTAGTGCGATATAATCAATATAGTCAATATCATAAAGGATGGTTTTAAGGATAATATGGGACTGTACTCTGAGGTATCGTCTAAGTAATGAAACGTTTAAGAAGGTTTCACCCCGTTTGTTGTTCGAAGAAAACATTTTGGTTCTCGCAAGATCCTCAGATAACGCATATGACTAGAATAGGAAAGTTCGTAAATACACGCTGATAAGACCGACATGCTTGTAAAATTTCCTCGATAATCGTATTTAATACTTTAGTTTGCCTGTCGTTATTTTTTACACTAACCCAAAATTTTATATCCTTAATTACATAACAGGATGTCAAATAATAATGGTCAGTATAGCTTTAAGGTCAATAATGAAGATCAAAGATCAGAAACCACTCTATCCAAACCACCCCAATCTACCCAACCAACATTCCGCCTTGAAACTGTTAAAGAAAATAAAATAAATGACAATTTTAATATTTCATCTAAGAGAAAAAATAGTGTCAACTCAGATAGTGCCGATTCAAATGTTTCAAAACATCGTAAAAGACGATCCGGTGGTAAACATCAAATGGCGGCTTGTTGCTCATGTAAAAGAAGAAGAAAAAAATGTGACGGTAAATATCCTACTTGTACGGGTTGTTCAAGATTAGGTAATGAATGTACCATTATATTTTCCCCTACTGGAAAAGAGATAAGAAGAGATTATTTGGAGACATTAGAAAACACCATCGAATCTTTACGCTCTCAGGTTAATTATTCGAAGTCGTCATCCACAGAATCCAGTGAAATGATGGCGACAACATCCATATCAGCGTTGGGAGCAACATCATCCCCGAGTTCATCTCTTTCGGAATTGGATATCACGGTGCGTTACCCTCCAACTGCACAAAAGGATAAAGATCTTGCTCAAGAAGTCGGTTTTATTGCTTTGGGTGCTGCAGGTGAGCCTCGTTATATCGGTGAAACTTCTGCTTATTCAATTGCAAAAGCAATAAGTTCTTCGATTAACTGTTATTCTCAATTATCAAGTGTCATAAATGCACATCCTAGATCTTCTTTCACGCCACCTCCACCAGCTCCATTTCGATTTCCAACTTTAGAAATTGCAAAACAATTGCTTACAGCTTATAAAGATTCAGTTCAATGTCAATACCCATTTCTTGATTGGCCTTATATTTTAGCATGTTTCCATTCGGTTATGCAAGGTAAATCGGCTTGTCCATTACCAAACTTTTTCATATTTATGATATTTGCTATTGGGTCACAACTTACGGAGCCTTCACGGGCCACTTCTTCGAGTCAAACAAGAGGGTATTATTTTAAAGCTTTTGAATATGTAGACTCTGTTGTTGAAGTTCTTAATTTACGCACTGTACAAGCTTACCTTTTGATGGCAGTTTTTTCTCAGAAAATGCCCGATGGTACTTCGGTTTGGCAAACAACTGGTTTAGCTATTCGAATTGCTGTTGCCTTGGGCATTCATAGAGAACCATATCGTCGTCGTAACGAAACAATTAGTAATGAACAAAGGCAATTGGAAGATTTAAAATCAAGAGTTTTTTGGTCTGCTTATGGTATTGAACGTATAAACGGTTTAGTCTTAGGCAGACCATTTAGTATTTCGGATATTGATATTGATGCACCCTTTCCATTAGAAACTGAAGAAACTAAGGTTGCATGTCATGTTGTTAAATTGAGAAGAATTCAATCCAGTATCTGTTCTTTTATTTACAATCCTATACGAATGATTGATAAACCTGAAGAAGTTGATTCAATGAGAGTTCAGATATTGTTAGAATTGAATGACTGGATGGCGACTTTTCCTTATAAAGATGATGCTATTTCAACGTTTGAAACTAATAACTGGTCATTGATATCCTACCATAATTCCGTTTTATTGCTACTTAGGCCTTTAGTTCTTGAAGTGGGTAAATTGAAAAATGATTCACCAAAAAGATATATAGAATGGTTTAAAGTATTTACTGAAAGTGCTTCTGCCGTTTGCATTAACTATAAAAACATGCATCTGAGAGGTAAATTGGGCTACACCTGGTTAGCAATGCATTGCTGTTTTGTTGCGGGTATTTCGTTTTTATATTGTATTTGGCTGGATAATGTGTTACATGTGTTAGAATGGAAACGTCAAAGTTTAATTTATGAAACAATTAATGCTTGTTCCAGCATATTGTATGTCTTAGCAGAAAGGTGGAAATCTGCTTCAATATTTAGAGATACATTTGAAAGGCTTTCAAATATAGTTAAATCTGGGTTAGAAAATTCTGATAACAAAACAAATGCTAACTTAGAAGATATTTTAAAAACAGGTGTTTTTGTCGATGGCAGTATTGAAATTGATCATTATTTAAAAGGGGCTGGTTCCCAAGAAAGATTTAAGCATCGTACATCAATGGGTGGTGATACAGATGGTATGTTATTTACGCCGATATTCAAACCTAAAATGGATGAAGAAGCAGTGCAGTTGGAAAATATGGATTCATTATGGGAATTTTTGGACAGTACCGGGGATAGATTTTTAAGAAATATTTTTAACGAAATGGAAGATGGTATGAGTTATCCTTAGACATTATTTCTAATATTTTCAATAGATTTATAGCATATAATTAAAAAGCAGAGTACAAACAGAAAAGAAAACTTTCCATATACAAAATAAAAACAAACGTAGAATACAAAATCAACGAACTAAAATTTTTTCATTACTAAAAATTCTCCTGATTTCTTCAGTCAATCTAATAAAACTCTTAGATGAACCTTTAGTTTGATAAAACGTCACATTTGATCCTCTATGACTTGAAGTAACAGCACAAGTAAACTTACAGGCTTTCACATTAAGAGAGTTATTTCTATCGATGGCGCCTGAAATTTTCAGGTTACGAGAATCAACCAATAAATCACCGACGCCATAACTTCTCCAACCAGATAATAAGCTTTTCATAGCTTCAAATAAATCTTGTGAAACCAGGATGGTATTTAGATTAATTGGTTCAGCTGATTGACCTTGTGAAAACAATGATTTCAAAGTCTTTGTGAATGAACTTTTACGAGTCTCCGTTGGTGCAGCTTCTAATTGATGTGGCATAGACAACTTACCAAAAAAAGAGCTCTTACGCTTGAATCCGTTAACATCATTATTTCCAGCGTTACCATCTAACTGCTCAAGCGGATTACGAGTCTTATCGACCCTCAACTCCTGTGGTGGAGCAGCTTTAGTGGCATTAGCAGAAGCTGGTGAAATAGGCTTTGGTGGGATAGGTTTACTACTAGGTGTAGTTTCTGGATTGATGGGATGTCCTTCAAATTCTTGCTTAGACCTTCTAATAGCATCTTCATAGATATCAAAAGTATTTTGTGATTTTCTCTTCTCTTGCTCCTCTTTTATTGGCGACCCTGGAATTTTAGGCAATTTGTAACCTTGGTTTGTGGTGTTATCCTCAGAGTCTTTAGAAACAATAGTGTCCTTGCTTTCTTTCAAAGTCAATTTCGGCACTTCCTCGTACTGCGAAGAAGTTCCAGTTTTATTAGCGTTTGCAGAATTTGAAATATTTTGATTATCAACAAAACATAAATCATCATCCAAAACATCAGCGACACTAGCCGATCTAGCTCTACCAATATATTCTGTATGTTGAGAATTAGTATCGTTATTATCCAATTCTTTTTTCAATGTTCTCATACTTTGATCTCTAGCTAAATTAACATTGAAATCTATAGTTTGGTCGTCTCCATCATCATCGTTATCCAAAGGAATCATACTAATTCTTGATATTCTATCCTTCTTCAATTTCTCGGTGGATTTATTAATTTCCTCATCTAATTCTTTTAGATAGAAACTCAAACGTTTAGAAGAAGCTTTGGTAGAATACATTGATAAAACACTATAACGACTAGTGTTGGCAGCATCTCTAGATTTTCTAGTAACAACAGGAACTTGCACATCGTTAAGCGTTAGAGGAATCTCTCTCTTTTTAACTGTACCCGATGTTTTAGGAAGTCCGTTGAATGTTTTATCGACTACATTAGCTCCGTTGATTTCATCTTCTAATATATCATTTTCTTCTTCCTCGGTTTCCTCTCCATTTTGTTCTTCATTTCCTTCTTCAATTGGTCGTGATTCTTCAGCTGTTCTTAGCATTTCTTCAGCATCTTGTGAAACTCTTTTTTGATAAACGTCATAAGCTTTATACCTGGGGTCCAAACGTGACATTGGTTTTGGGGGAGCAGCCGATGAAAAATTATTATGAGCATCAGTGGCAACACGACGTTCAAAATCTACCAAATCGTTAGCATTTAATAATTTTGAAATGCGTTCAATTGGAACACTGCTATTTCTATTCCTAGTAGAATGTTTTTTCAAGCTCTTATTATAATTCAGGTTCACAGCAATATCATTTAAACCTAAAATGGATTGTCTGTTACATTTTGAGCTACGCTTAGATTTTGAAGAAGTTTTAATGGCCGTCTTCTTTGGTGAAATTGAAATACGTCTGGAGGCACGTTTATTTCCAAAAACTATAGCATTAATGGTTGACATAGAATCAGAATTTGGAATTTTTGTGTTTATTTTACTCCCATCACCAAAAAGAACATCACAAAGAGCAGCAAAATCAGAAGAAGTTCTTCTACCATACTCGTCAGAATTCCCCTTTTCCTTTTGTTCAACTTCAGCCAATTTAGCATATGTTGATAAAACTTTAGTCGTCACTGAGTTTCTCTTCATTTTTGATTTACCGTATTGTTGAGGTGTCGGTTGAGATAAAACTGGAACGTCAACTGGAAGAAGAGAATCACGTTTAGTTGGAGTTGATTGATTCAAAAACATTGAACTTTTTTTAGATAAAGTAGCAGACGAAGAAGGTGTTATGTTCCTAGACCTTGTATAATTATTAAGACGTTCAGGTGTAGTAGTATTACTGTTGTTAGCAATTACAGTTTGTTGGATATATTCTTTATAAGCTGGGCCCGTAGTAGGAGCATTTGGAACTAAAATATCTTTGAAATGAAGAGAATCTCTTGATTTGGAATTTTTCACACTTTGGAACGAAACAGGACGTTTGTGAGAGCTTGTCGCAGAATATGATAGCCGTTTCTTATTTGAAGATGACGAAGAAGAAGTACTCGATGAAGAATGTGTGACTTTAGAAATAACAGAAGAGCTGCGAACAAGTGCATCTTTTTCTTTGTTATTAGCATGGTCATGTCTATATCTTAAGAGTAATGAATAAAATGTCTTTTCAGGATTTGGTTCTGGTAAGAGTAAGGATTTAATAATAGAATCGGATGAGCGACCATGCCATAAAATAACCAAATTTTCCAAGATACGTTTATCAATTTGAGATTTCGAATCAACAGGTCTGGTGGCACATTCCGGTGATGGTAATTGATTAATATCATCAACTTCAAATTTGTAGTATTTTTGAATTAACGGATGCTCTAATATATCCCTAGTTTTAATTCTTTTTTCTGGATCGACTGTTAGCATCATGGAAATTAAGTCAGTAGCTTCGGGACTTAAATTTTCTACTATTTCGTATCTACCTTTCTGCACTTTCAGTAATAAATCTCTAATATTGTCATCATCAAAAGGCAATCTACCAGTGAGTAAGGCAAATAAGATAACACCACATGACCAAACATCAGATTCAGCACCATGATAGTGTAAACCACTAACAATTTCCGGAGCAGCATAATGAGGAGAGCCACAAGAAGTTTCTAATAATCTACCACTTTCTAATGCAGCCATACCAAAATCTGCGATTTTAACATTGAGATCATTATCCAATAAAATATTTTCTGGTTTTAAATCTCTATGACAAATGCCTAAACTATGGCAATACGAAGCACCAAGTATAATTTGTCTAAAAAATCCGATTGCAGTTTTTTCTGGTAATGGACCACTATCTACTAATAAATCAAAAAGTTCACCACCTTCAACATATTCTAAAACAAGATAAAGTGATTTTTCAGTTTCCCAAACATCATATAAACTTAAAACATTTTTATGATTTAATAATTTCATAATAATAATCTCTCTTTCAATGCCATAACTCAAACCTGCAGAATCGCAGCCTTTATCCTCAGAATCTTGAGTTTGATCTGCTGGTGACAAAGCTGCTTTTGACACAATTTTAACAGCGGCCTTTTTACCTGTGTTCGAATTTGTTGCAAGGAAAACACGTCCATTAGCTCCTTTACCTAAAGTTTTACCTAATTTCCAAGGACCAATTTTAACCGGTGATTTGATTTTTGACTGACGAGAGGGATTAATACCCAAACCATGATGTGAATAAGCACTCGTCGACACAAACGACGATGCATATGATGGTTGTCTAGAATGTTGTGTCATTTCTATAAAAAAATATTAGTATGCTGTTCCTTTGTTTAAACGATAATCAATGCTTTTTGATTCTGATGGCGATACTTACAAATTGTATTATTTATTGTATTTTAAAAACAATTTTTGATATGAAACGAATGTAAAAAAGTTGGTATTCTGTTCAATATATAATAAACTAAATATTTGATCAATGAAGTATCTACCTTCAATTGTGAAAAATAGCTTTATCTTTTTGAAACGAAGTAGCAAAGTCGAATTGAAAGTACTGATGATGAAAAAAGAAGTTGAAAGGAAAAAGAAAGGATATCAAGGTATATAATACACGTCTTAATGACAAAAACAAGACACGATGAAACTGGTAACAGAAGTGTGTGAAATAGGAAATTATAAAGCGTGATTTTAAAAGGAGTCTAACCGAAACTGGATTTTTATTGTTTGCTTTAAAACCGTGTTTTACGCGTGTTACGTGTATACGTCGATCGACGTACTTTGCTGTTTTTTGAAATTCGTTAATTTCTCAACTATAGCAAGAAAGTACCGGCGTTAAAATGTGGCTAGGCAAGAAATTATCATATGAGACGACATCTCTGACAGATGTATACAACATGGTCGATTTTTTTTGTGATGTTGTTGATTTTAGAGTCCATAGTTAAAATGCGATCTGTAGATGTTTGTAGCGATAGTATGATCAAAAATTATGACATGTTACAAATTAAGAAGGCAAATTAACTACGTTTTATCATTCTTTCTTTGAAAAAAATGGAGACAGGGTTGATATCAATATAACACAAAATTTTGTGTTACAATACCTATTACTAACTATACCACTAAAACTAATATAACATTAACTACTTAACTAATTGAGTAATTCATTAATTAATCAATTCACAACAAATTAAAATATACAAAACAGGAAAATATGTTCTAAAACGATCCACCGATTTGTTCTCTGTGTGCTTCAATCATGTCACCTTCTTCCATATCTAAAGTATCTGGTGTATCATCTCCGTTAACTCTTTGACCATCGTATAAAAATCTTAAACTATTGGATTCTCTACCTTGTCTCTTGCAGAAAGCATCCATAAGTCTTTTCAATTGTGTACCTCTCTTAATCTTGAAAAAAACTTCAGAGGTACCGTCAGAAACCTTCAAATTAATGTGGGAGTCAGATGTTTCTTGTTTTGGTTCTTCAGACATCGCTAAGATATAAAAAAATAGATGTTAGTAATTAACTCTAATTTATTCAAATCTATAAAAGATACGATACGAAATGAATTGATACAACGAAATAAGGGTGCTTATTTATTTTCAAAAACAGCTAGATTTCGTATTAACCTCTTTGAAATGATACATACTTGTAATAGTGAACAATATATGTGTATAGAAAAAGAAATAACGATTACTATAAGTACAAGATATTATTTAAAAATACATTAAATGTTTCGGTGCGAAGTTAATTTAATTTACTTAATTTCGCGCATATTTTCTCATTCGATGTGTTTCTGGTGCACGGAAGCAAAGAAATAGATTAGAGGTCAGATACACTTATTTAATAGTAATATTAAATTTGTAATATAAATATAAATATGAAATTACAATGGAAGAATTGGGGTATCTGCTTTAGAATCCTTATTTGACCCGGCAAGTCCTATATACATTGAGAATACACCTAAACAAGATCCACAAAAAACATCCCAGTAACCGTGTCTGAAATCAGAAATTCTACTTGTAACCACATCAAATGCAATTATTAATGGTAAATAACAAGCCAGTATTATTAATCCATTCAAAGTCTTTTTATCCTTAACATATCTATTGTATAACCAAATAGAAAAATATCCCATACAACAGATCGATAATGATGAATGACCCGATGGTAAAGATTTATAACCATCTGAAAGTATAGCCTTACCTAGTGGTGCAGTACATATCGATTCCGAATATAAAACTTTGGTAGCACTTGCGGATGTTATTGAAGGTCCACAACGAGCAAGAAAATCTGGACGAAGTTTAGCTAGTCTAATTTTAAAAAATGCTGTTAAAAATAAATTTAATGCTGTACATAATGAAAAGCTTAAAGTTGTATTATAAAATTCTGTGAACTTATCTGATCCAACATCAATAAATGTAATTACCGTCATTGAAATATAAGGTAAAATTAAAACGACTAAAAATAGATGGAAATCATCATATCGTTGATGTTCTGCAAATGGATAAGAAATTGACGGATCAGATAATGAAAATTGACGTTTAGCTGGTGACACAATATACTCCATATAAAATGAAATCACAACTAAAAGAGCAATAACACACCAAGAAATCAAATTGGTTTGTATCTTTGCCTGATACTGTTGGAAAATTGAATATAAAGACATTTCTGAAGTGGTTGAATAATTTATCACTTATATGAAAGAAAAGAAAATAAAATGCACGAAAAATATAACTTAAACGAAAAGACTTTTATGTTGATTTTATTTAGAGGCATCGGGTTAAATGAAACTTGTACTTCTTAGTACTAAATTCTAAACTTTTGCTTTTATATTCACTATACATTATATTTATACTCCGATAATTATACACCATTTAGAGAATTGCATCCCAAAATTTATCAAATATAGATTTCGGTGTACTGTTACTTTCTCCCTCTTCTTCCCATACTTCATTATCAATATTTCTAGCATCTGAATCAATATCAATCTCGTCTATTGGAATTAACCATGGTTCGTGTCTATATATTGTCAATTGGGCAACAATCCAAAAGACCACAACCATAATTAATGAAACATAGTCTGCAAAAAAATCATTAACATTAAAGTTGAAGAATGCACTATAGCCTTGAATGAAAACAATTAAAACAAGAAAGAACAAAGTAATCCAGGCGAAAACAGGACCAACTGTTGCTTTAAATGTTAAAGAAGATCTTGAAATATTTCTTGATTTTAGAATATTCATGAATCTTAAATGAGCACCCGTAATGAAACACCAACAAATTAAGCCGGCTAATGCAGAAATATCCATTAACCAATCGAAAACTGTTGTACCATCATTTGAAACATTTAAAAATGCCAAGCTTCCAAAAACTGCTGTGGTAATAACGCCAACATATGGAACTCCAAATCTGTTAGTCCGTGCAAAGAATTTTGGTGCTGTATTCCCAGCCATTGAGTATAGCACTCTTGAACCAACATAAACATTAGAATTTGCAGCAGAACTAATGGTGCATAAGATAACAGCATTAAAAATGTGTGGTAAAATTGGCGTTCCTGAATTTTTAATTGCAATTAAAAATGGAGATGATGAAATAAATGTTGTTGAATCTGTTAATGCTGGATCATTATAGGGAACAAGCATACCAATGAAAAATAATGTTAAGATGTAAAATAATAAAATTCTGATGATAACCTTATTGATTGCTTTTGGAACTGTTTTTCTTGGATTACTTGATTCACCGGCAGTGATACCAGTCAGCTCGATACCTTGATACGTGAAAGCAGCATTAATTAATGAGGAGACCCAACCAAGAAATCTATCTGTATTCACATTTTTTACTAATCCTGCACCTTCACCCCAAGGACCAGGGTGTCTCCAATACCTGAAACCAACAGGTCCGGTTTTACCGGCACCGCAAACCATACACAGAGCATAAATGATAAAACCGACAATGGCAATGATCTTAACAAAAGCAATCCAAAATTCGATTTCACCATAATATTCAACTGGGACAAAATTGGCAGACGTAATTATAACGAAAAATATTAAAATCCAGCCCCAGATTGGTACTCTATCTGTCCAAAAGAGCAAACATTGTGAAACGGCAAATAGTTCAATAGCATAGGTGATTGCCCATTGAAACCAATAACACCAATTACTACTGAATCCGATAGCTTTTGATAAATATCTTGTGTTAAACGTACAAAAGGAACCTGCAATTGGAGTATGTGTTGCCATTTCACCTAAAGATTGAGTAACAGAATAAGCTAAAACGCCAAAAAATAAATAAGCTATAAGAGTATTTACTGGACCTGACATTCGTAATGGTGATGATGTACCTATGAATAAACCTGTACCTATCGTACCACCTAGTGCAATCATTGAAACATGACGGGGCTTTAAACCCCTTTTGACTTTGGTTTCATGAACAAATCCTTCAATATCTTCAGTTCCGTCTGATTCTGAATAATCGTTAAATTGTTTTTTTTCCTTTTCTACCGAATCGACGGTATATGGCGACCTTTCATCATATTGATTTCGTCCTTTGAAAGTAGGAATCACCTTTCTAAAAATTGACATTATTGTTTTTGTAGATCAAAAAAAATTAGACGTTAAAAAAGAATAGTTAGTATGAAATTAATATAAGAAATCAATAAATTCTCTCATATTAGAAAATTCAATCATTATACATAATTTTGACTCATGTGACATGCGAAGGAATATTGGACACTAGCACAACAGTCAAAGAAAATAAATACGGGGTCAAATATGATTCCAAAGGGTAATTATGAACTGGACAGTTGCCATTAAAAGCCAAAAAAACGTCTTTCCGTAACTCTGTCATTTTTTTAGAGATCTCAATGCCGATATTTTTCATCTCGAACTACAAGGTTTCGCCGGACCGGAATGTTCAACATATAGAGTAACATAGCGAGTTGGGTACTATTAAAGGTCAAAATATTAAAGAGCTCAATAATTTATAATTTTACAAACTTCTATATAAATTGTGACAGGTGCTAGGGTCCAAGAGTAACGGTGCCCAGAGTCATCCATCAAGCCGCAGAATAGATCTTATCGTAGTGCGCATAATTTGAATGATAAGGATATCCATTAGATTGTCAAGTCCAGTTCATTCAGGTGTTGGTTAACATTAGTGGACAATAATTAGTTAAAGAGTTTGTTGAAGTAACTTTTAAAATGATTATGTCCTCTAACGTTAGGAAATACCTTCCAACAAACGTTAGTGGACTCTCTGAATGCCACTTGAAAAATTTCGCTCCCAGTTTCCGTCGGTGGATTACAACCGTTTACTGTCAACCACTCCACTTTGCCTTCCCATGCCTTTTCTTTAAGGTTACTTTAATATGAAAAACAAATAATCAATTGTAACTGGATAAAAAAAGAAGATTATACAATAATACAACTCTTGGCGACGGGTAAAGAGAAAGAAAATTATTTGCTTTATCAATTTAGAAGTTTGGAATCTTGGAAATATTCGGAACAGGAAAGTGCCGTAATGACCTAAAGTTAATATTTGAATGTGTCAAGAATGTTTATTGTACTCTAATTTGATCAACCTCTATTTACATTTATTATATGGAGTCCGTTTGAATGCTATAAAAAGAGATACATGGAACAAACGTTGTAATTGTAACATCTTAGAATTTAAGGTGACTATTATTTTTTTAATATTAATAATATAAGGATTTGTAATATAATAAGCTTTCAAATAATAATTTGAGTTTTGAATAAATACCTTGAGCATTTCGAGATTTTTAAATGACGTTGTTGGCATTTTGTTATCGTTTTAAAATTTACAATTTAGTTGACAAGTGGGAAATATTAACAAGTGCTTCTATTTCCAGTTCATGGACAATATGCTTATTTGGCTTGACGTAGTATAATAGTCCGTGTAATAAATAATTGTTAGTTGCAGTTTCGCACATCTGAAGGCTTGTCGCAATACAACGTTTAAAATTCATAGTTTTTCAAATTTACGTAACGCAGTAAACATTGAAAATAAATAATGAAGCTTTCAGTACATCCGTCTTTTATTTCTACTGGGTTGAACGTTTCTTTAAATACATAGACAAATTACAGTTTCATTAATTAACAGATCTTGATTATATTGACCCATAATAATTAATGAAATGACCTATTGATTTCTGGACAGGTTTTAAACAATTTAACGCAAAGTAGAAAAGTAGAATTAAAGTATACAACGGAAAATAAAAAACGAGAAGCGATAGTGAAATATATAAGTTAAAACAAAAAGGAAAAGAGTAAGGAAGATAAAGTTAAATAACTTAATGAAATAATTTTTCAGAAATTATAATAGAATATCCCAGACTTTTTCATAAGTACTTTTAGATTTTTGAGCCTCTTCGTCATCCCAAACCTCATTTTCTAAAGCTCTCGAGTCACTATCAAGATCAACTGAATCCATTGGAATTAACCATGGTTCTTTTCTATAAACAGTTAATTGAGAAACAATCCAAAAAACAAACACCATAATTAATGAAATGTAATAAGCAAAAAAATCATTTGCAGTGAAATCAAAGAACACACTATAACCTTGAATAAAAACAATCAAGACAAGGAAAAATTCGGTAATCCATGTGAATATTGGACCAAAATTTGCTTTAAATGGTAAAGAAGATCTTGAAATATTTCTTGATTTTAGAATATCCATGAATCTCAAATGTGCAGCAGTAATGAAACACCAAGAAATTAATCCTGCTAAGGCAGTAATATTCATTAACCAATCGAAAACTGTTGTACCACTATTTGAAACGTTTAAGAATGCCAAACAACCGAAAAGTGCTGTACAAATAACACCATAATATGGGACACCATATTTATTTGTTCTACCAAAAAATTTTGGTGCAGAAGTACCAGCCATTGAGTATAACACTCTTGAACCGATATAAATATTAGAATTACCAGCAGAAATAATGGTTGCTAACATGACAGCATTAAAAATGTGTGGTAAAATTGGCGTTCCTGAATTTTTAATTGCAATTAAAAATGGAGATGATGAAATAAATTTTGTGGAATCTGTTAATGCTGGATCATTATAGGGAACAAGCATACCAATGAAAAATAATGTTAAGATGTAAAATAATAAAATTCTGATGATAACCTTATTGATTGCTTTTGGAACTGTTTTTCTTGGATTACTTGATTCACCGGCAGATATACCAGTCAATTCAACACCTTGATATGTGAAAGCAGCATTAATTAATGAGGAGACCCAACCAAGAAATCTGTCTGTATTCACATTCTTTACTAGTCCTGCACCTGCACCCCAAGGACCAGGGTGTCTCCAATACCTGAAACCAACAGGTCCGAGTTTACCAGCACCACAAACCATACATAGAGCATAAATGATAAAACCGACAATGGCAATGACTTTAATAAATGCGATCCAGAACTCAATTTCACCATAATATTCCACGGGGACGAAATTGGCAGACGTTAGAATAAAGAAGAAAATTAAGATCCAACCCCAAGAAGGAACAGCATCGGTCCAATATTCGATAACTTGACCAACAGCGAATAATTCAATTGCGAAGGTAATTGCCCAAGAAAACCAATAACACCAATTTGTTGCGAAACCAACAGATTTTGAAATATATTTTGAATTGAAAGCACAAAAAGATCCTGCAATTGGGGTATGTGTTGCCATTTCACCTAACGATTGGGTAACCGAATAAGCTAAAACACCGAAAAATAAATATGAGATAAGGGTATTAACAGGTCCAGCTAGATGTAAAGGTGTTGAAGTACCAATGAATAAACCTGTACCGATAGTACCACCAAGAGCAATCATTGAAACATGACGTTGTTTTAGACCTCTCTTAACTTTGGTTTCATGGAGGGAACCTTGATCGATATTATCTTGTGACGATTCATCATAAAACTCTTTTTGCTCTTTAGCTAAATCATATTCTGTGGTATTTGCTTCAATTTTAACCGGAAAATTTTTGTATTCAGTTGATTCCGGAATGTAATTGCTGTTATTTTCCTCAATGTCGTCGAAATCTGGGTCTGACTGATGGTTTTTATGATGTCTCAATTTTTTTATAAAAGACATTGCAATTAAATGTAATTAATAATTAATATTTAATAATTTATAGTATCTTATATCACAAATTAAATCAGCAAAACAATTAATATTTATATACGACATTAAAATTTTTAATAATGATCACATTTCTTTTTTCGTGCAAGCAGGGAAAAAATGCCTGCTATTTTTTGAGATCGCCGATGTCTTATCTAAAGGCAACGCAATGATTCGATCCTTGAGTGGAGATCGCCATTAGGTGGGTTAAATTTGTTTAGAGGATTAAACCAATGTTTAATGCTACATATATATAGTATGTAATATAACTATATGTTAAGTGATAACAATGTATATGGATTCAGCAAAGGTAAACACAGAATATGTTTCCTATGTTCATTACTTTGGTTGTATTTATTCAGCGGGATGACTGTATTGCAATCATTTTTTTATATTTGCCAGTGCGGAATGTTACGTAAGGGCAAATTCAATTGTCTTGTGATTATAGGAACAACTGCGACTTAAATAATTTAATAAACTGCTTATCAGATTGCATTCGCAATTCACCTCTGATGTACATAGATAAGACTCAATATATACAGTTTTAATACCATAGACATTGGTAGCTCTTAACTTTAGTGGATTGATTATAGTTGAGTATTGAGGATACGCGAGGCAGTTGTCCGCTAAAGTTTTGTACAAGGTATTACTTGACGTTAGTGGACGAATGCCTCCATGTTGTGACTTAATGCCAACTGCAAAATTTTCATAAAAAAGGGCATTCAGCCATATTAGTCACCCGCTGTTTCTGACGTGCGTTACGTCAAACGACAGAAAAAAATTGGTAAAAATTCGGAAAAAATTCGGAATTCTTTGGAAAGGCGACTACAACGTTAACGGCAGTTGCTACCGACAAAGTCACCAGCCACAAACGGTACCAATCCTCTCGTTACTCTTATTCTTACTACTGCTTTTAGATTTCTGATACTCTCAACATGAATCTAAACATTTTCAATCTCGGCATTATTTGTTGAATGCATGATTTTCCAAAAATCAATTTTAAGAACTTTTCATAATTCCTTCAGTAGGTTATCGGCCTTACCAGATAATAAATCCAAAGAAAGTGCATTAAAATGGTTGGAAAATTTGAAATATGATTCACCAACAAAATTATTAAAATATTTTGAAATTTCTTATGCTAGATCATCGGGAGCTGGCGGTCAGCACGTTAATACAACAGATTCAAAGGCAATTTTAAAATTATCATCAACTAATTGGTATAATTCAAGAGGTAAATGGATAAATGAACTAATTTTTGATGAAATTATGAAAAATTATAATGACTCTCAATGCCCAACTAATAAAAAATTTGCATTTTTCACAAATAAAGGTGATATTTTAATTAAAAGTAGTAAGACAAGATATAGAAATAATAATCTTTTAGATTGTTTGGATAAATTTATAGACTCGATTAAAAAATGTGGTGAATTTAAAAAAGATATCGATATTGAAACAATTGAAAAATGGAACGACTACAAAAAAAATGAAAATGAGTTTAGATTAAAAGATAAAAGAGTCAAAAAGGATAAAAAAAGCCAGAGAAAAAAAATTAATTTAAATGATTATTAAATTTTTTTATTTAAATCCATTATTTACTATATACTGCTATATTATACTATTTTTTTGACCAAATATCTTCTAATGCCATTAAACTCGTAATTGTACCGCACGCACCAATTATACCATCATTAATCTTTAAAGATTTATATGCGTTTATAGCAATGATAAAATCAAGAATATTTTTGATAAAATCTCTATTAATATTATGAATTTTGATGAATTCTAATTTTTTAGTGGATTCACTTTTTTCAGCATCCTTATTCAGTCTAATACTTTTAAGTATATAGATTTCAATTTGTCTCAAGTTTTTCAATAGTCCACCGATTAATGCGATACACCAAAATCCTGAACAGAGTGAATCAATATTTCTAACAATTTTATAATTTTTAAATTTGATAGAGTTTAATAATTGTAGCTTTTTCAACCATTGAACTGAATCCAACGTAAAATAAACTAAAAATCCAAATTGTTTGATGGTTTCAAAGCATTTTAATTGTTTATCTTGTAATTCATTGCTTAAACAACTGGATAAACTTTGTAAATGATTCAATGGCTTCATAAATCTTAATGGTTTCCTTGCCATTGTAAATGTTTCCTGTAATTTTTTCAATAATTCAAAGACATTTTCGTTACCAATATAAAAAATCCTTAAAAATCTAACAAAATATTGCAAAACCCTTAATAATTTTTCTCTAGCTGTTGCTGATTCTAAAAATCTTATTAATTTTGTATATGTTGGATGTTGAACAATAATTTCTCCCACCATTTTTAGTTCCTATTAAATTAACTCATAAAAATCTTTAATTTCCTTAATTGCCCTATTTAAAAGCAGGGGTTGATAAATTTATATAAAAAAATTACTGAACATGGAATGACCAAAATAAATAACTAAATATCCCCACACAATAATTACTTCTGCGGATTTGTTTGCTGCTTCTAGTTTGATCACCCGATTGGAATTCAGTTACTCTTTCCTTCTTTCAATACAATTATATATATACCTATATATTATTATTAAAATGCCGTCAGATTCAACGAAACTTGATTATCCGTTAATTTCAATATCTTATTGTGTCAAATGTAAATGGATGCTTAGAGCAGCCTGGTATCAGCAAGAAATTTTACAAACTTTTTCATCCAATGAAGATCCTTATTTTTCGACTCCCACAATCCCTAAAACTACAATTAATTCAGTTAATCTTAAACCATCTTTAATTGCAGGTACTTTTAGAGTTTCTCTGAAAATTTCTGAAAAGGCAGACTGGTTAATTTTATGGGATAGAACAACAAACGGTGGTTTCCCAGATTCAAAAATACTTAAACAGAAAATTAAAGAAATTATTAATCCTGATTTACAATTAAATCATATCGATAAACCGAATAAAAATGATGGCAAGTTAATTACTTCAGATAATAGTGATTCATTGTTAACATCAATTCCTACATCAATACCATTACCTTCTACTTCAGGATCAATTAATTCGGAAACTCCAATTGAACATTTTGGATCACCCAAATTGGCTGCAGCTAGGAAAACATTTTGTGAGGAATGTCTTGAGAATACAAAAGCATGGGAAGGTTAGTTTTATAATTTTCAACATATATTCTTTATTTATCTCGTTTTATTTTATAGCTGAGTTAGTTAAATTTATACAATTTTCGGTATGGTAAACCTCATACCAGTAAGGAATTTAGCTATGGGTCATTATTTTTCACTAAACATCGGAGTTCTAACGCAGTAATCACATATTCTAAAAATGTGTCCCCATCTAATCTTCAACATCCTCAAGAGAGTTCTGTCCATTAAAAACATACGAATTAAAATTAAGCTTGTAATCACAAATAAACATCACGTAATTGTTAAATGCCTATTCTCGATAACATAATAATTGGAGTGATTTTTCACCCGATCTTCCCATATTGTAGTGAACTATTAGTACACCATTACTTTATCACGATGAAAATAATTATTGTCATTGTAATTGTTATCATCATAAATATAATCGCCAATAAATCCAATGCCTATTGATAAAATAACAAAAAACAGTAACACCATTCCAAAAACTTTTAACACTTTGTAAAACATTATAAAACTCCAATTGGTTTCATTACCCTTAAATTTGTTTTTCAAAATTCTTACTAGCTTGTCTTGCCTATCAACCGAATTTTTTAACCTATTCAAAACTTCTTCATTTATGCTACTTGTATTATCCTGTTTTATATTCAACTCATCCAATTTTTCAAAATATCCGACTAGCAAACTTTTCATTTTCAATTCAACTTTTTCATCCCTGACACCTTTTCCTAACATCCCATTCAATTCCGCTATGCGCTCTCTTAAGCTCTTGATCTTCTCTTTATCATTACTATTTTTTAAAAAATTTTTGAACTTTGTACTTTCAAACCCCATGTTTTTAGTAAACTCTCGACTTAAACCATAGTCATCTATACGATCGCAATTAGCATTAATTCCGAGCCTAAATAAATCATTTAAAGATATCTCAAATAATCTCTCTAACAGTTCCTTAAACTGAGTCTTAGAAATCTCCATACTTGGACAATCCAATATAAATTCCACTAAAAAATCTCTATATTCTACCGATAAGAGTTTTTTCCCGCATATCTGTTCCATTTCATCCAGTAAATTTAAGACATCGGTCATTCTAATAACTGATTTCATAGTAATATGATTCCAAGCTTCATCCAATACTCTATCTGCACTTGACATTAGCTTCTTTATTCCATACTTTTGGAAATTTAAAAAAATAATAGAATAAGTGAGACAAAGTAAACAAGATTGCCGCGAAGTATTAGAAATTTTATCAATATTGATCTTTCTTTCTCTGTTTATTCAATATTGCAAGCTATGATCAGGTCTTAATTAATATAAAAATAGAAAAATGTCTGAAAGTCGGTTTATGAAGCACAATCAGACATTTCAAAATTTTGATATACCTGATAATATTACCACTTTACATATCTATACATTCGATTATTCACTGTTTTTAACTCCAGAACCAAATCCCAAAATTTACACAAGTGATACTTTGGAATTTTTCAAAGAACCTAATCTATCAAAATTCCTAAGGTGGACTGAATCATATGGGATTTTAGATTCTCCGGATTGTAAATTTAATGAATTACTCGTACTTTTAGCCAAAAATAGCAAATTAGAACCGAATGTTTCATCCGTATTAATCGTTGAAAGATCAAAAGATATGGTGGTACCAATAATGTCAATTTTAGATCGCAAAAAACTTGAGTTTGATCATGTTATATTTTCAGATCAAAAATTTCCTGATAAGCAATGGTATGAATCTTTTATAACAGAGATAAAGGATGTTTTCCTAGCTTTGAAATATGTTAAATGGTATACTTGGTCAGAACATTTACAAACCGTTATCAATAGGTTTGCCCCAAATAATGTTGAGTGGGAAATAATAAAAACTGCTAAAATTTCAGGTATGCTTAGCCCATATTTTGAAATAAAAACTGTTTGTCGAATGTTTAAAATTTGTAACGAAAGGCATAACTCGTCATTTAAATTGAGGAAGAGTATCAGACAAACAATGTATCTATTAGATTTGCCATCACAACAATTATTATTGAAAAAACTTATAGAATGGGAGTTTTTACCAAGCAATGACCCAAGCTTAATTTTAGATCCAAGTAAAATCGTAATAACATTTGGTAGACTAGGTAATAGAAAAATGAAAATTTGGCATGATAATTATGAAGAATTAAATATAGGCTTACACATGATTGGCAGTTTACCAGGTAATATATATGCTGCAAAATTTATAATAAACGATGAAAATACTCAATTTGTTTTTAATGATAAGATTATGATTGTGGCATATAATAAAACATATCCTAGTATTGGTAAGATTAGTCCCCAGATCATAAGATCAATTACTAACTGGAAAGTTACTGATGAAATGTTAAACCTTAAGGCAAGAGTTGTTATAGATTCAAGATTAAAGGTTATTGATCATATTAATGCCCCATCAATAAATAATAATTCCAATGAAAATGATACAAACTTTTAATCTTACCTCAATGAAAGCATATAATTTAGACTTTTTTTTTTGTTCTTTTCCAGTCACTCAGTATTACAGGATAACCAACTTATGAAATGTAATGTGAAAACACCACAATTCTCTCTTCAGGTGTTCCCTGTTTGCAGTAATGCAAAGAATCTCGAAATATGTTTAATAGAATTTCAGTGATAATAATAACTTAATTAGATTTTTAATGAATCAAACTGTGACATTAACATAATGATTGTGTCATAAAGCGAAATATTATCAAATTTTAATAAAGTTTTCAAATATTCTCAGGAAGATGACGGCTGGTATGTTACAAATAAAATATTAGATCTTAAAGCTATGCATTCAAGAGTGAAAGTCGATTAAGACGAGTATATATATATATACATATATATATATATATTAACCTGAACTTTTATAAATAAAAAATCAAAACAATCTAATTATTAAAATTTATTGATACACGTATACACTATACCTATAATTAAAACAATGTGTACATTAATGTCTAGTATTTAGGAAATATTATATCTGTTAGAGGTAAACTTTATAAATCAAGCACCAAAGACTTGAGAAAATTGTGAATTAGCTGAACCGGTTTGTTGGTATTCAGACATAATTTGTTCTAACAGTGATAAAGAACACATAACACCAGTAACAGAGCCAATGATTAAACCCTTTGAAAAACCAATAACTTCACCTAAAGCAGCAATAGCAGATAAAACAAATGCACCTGTTGTGGAAGCAGTAGAAATGGTTTTATTTAATTCTCTGGCAATCGTTGCATCTCTATGACCAACAACAACAATATCTTGTTCCTTAAATTGTTTAGAGAGATCTTTACCTGCAGAACCACTCATGTAGAACCAATTCTTACCGAATAAGGTGGAAACAATTATAACAAATAAAACAAAAGTGAATGGTCTAACAACATTAAGAACAAAAGTCGCACCAGAAGTTGAAGGAGATAATAAGTATAACAAACCAGAAGTTAATTGGTAAGTTTTGTTAGAGAAACCATCTAATTCCCATGTACCTAAAAATTCCAAGTTACCAAAGATTCTTGTTAAACAAAAACCAAAAATGTTTAAATTGTATAAGATTGAGTAAGTGAAAAGTAGTGGTAGTGCACCACAATAAAATAATCTAATTGGGTAAACAGAAACCATGGATCTCACCTTAGAGGATTTAATGGAAACTTCCATTCTGTAGTTGGATAAATAAACGATGGCCAAAATAACAATAATAGTTGTGTAAACTTGTGTTAAATTTGGTAAATCAGCTCTATTAAATGCATGTTGAATTGCATATCCGAATGGTTTATCAAAAAAGTTTCTGATCAATTGAACTATAGCACCATGTGATTCAAAACCTCTTGAAGTAGGATCAGTCGCAATACCAGCAATAGAACCAGAAAATTTAGTGGCAGAAGTGACCGCAATAAAAGCTAAGATACCGGGTCCAAATCCATAACCTTTTTCTAAAAACTCGACTAAAAGAGTTAAAACAGCGGAACCGATGGTCAATTGAACAACAATCAACATATTACTCCATAAAGCAGAGCCAGAAAATGGAGATTCAGAACGAGTAAAGGAGTCTAAGTTCTGGAAATAACCAGAAAAGACAAGTAAAACTGAATAAGCCAAAGCGAATAGAATTGAGGAAATTTTTTGTAAAGATTGAAAAAGCTGTCTATCTTGAACCGATCCGAAATTAACTTTAATTATCTTGAGGCCAGCTAAAGTTTGCCATAAAAACGCAGAGGTAACAAGCGGTAAAACACCTAGCTCCAATAGTGTACCCGACTCAGATGCCAATGGTAAACGTAACCAGTCAAATGGATCCGCCATCTTATCAGGTCTAACTCCATTGATTGGAATAGAGGTTAATAAGTAAATGGCGGCAACACCAATGGTATAAACAATTTTTTCATCAAAGACGACTTTTTCATAAGGTAATTCGACTTCAGGTAATAAAGAAGTGAATGGTTTGACCAAATCCAACAAACGAACTATAATACAGAATTAGTAAATACGAACTCAAAAAAAAACTCCAAAAATTATAAAGGAATAATTACATACTTCCACTCATCATGCAGGATATAATACTGTGATATATATTCGGATCGAGAAGATAAGAAAAAGAATAGATAACTCGAAACAGTATTATGGGCAACCGTGGTATTGATAACAGAGGAATTGAAAAATCGTCGAGAAGAAAACGAACGGAAGCAAAACTGTGCGTCGATCGACGTTATAAATTTTCATTTTTTTCATCTAATATATTCTTCTCGTGTTTGAAGCTACTTATATATCCGTAGTATTTTAATAATGCCTGTCAAAACACAAGAACAAGAGGCGTCGGAACAGAATTATGAAGCAGACAAACTGATCAACTACGATGATGCAATCAACTACTGGACGGCTGTTGAGCCTTCTGTGAATGGTGTGTTAGGCGGTTTTGGTGAATCAACAAGTGTTCCTAAAGCCGATGTTATTGGTTCCACAACCTTCATAAGGAAGCTTAAAACAAGATTTTCTAGTGAACCTGGTAAATTGAAGTATGGTATAGATTTTGGTGCCGGTATAGGTAGAGTTACAAGAGATTTTTTAAACAAAGTATGTGATAAAGTTGATTTATTGGAGCCAGTTAAACCCTTTGTTGATCAGATGAAAATCGAATTACAACCTTTGATAGCAAATGGTAAGATTGGCGAAATTTATGATATACCAATGCAAGACTGGCAACCTAGTGAATTGGCGAAATATTATTTAATATGGTGCCAATGGTGTTGCGGTCATTTACCGGATGATGCATTCCTGAAATGGATGAATGAATGCAGGAAGGGTCTACAAAGCGATGGGTTGTTAGTTGTTAAAGAGAACAATACTACATCTGACGATGATGTTTTTGATCCCGAAGATTCTTCTAAAACCAGGTCAGACAAAAATTTTAGAAGATTATTTAAAGAAGCTGGATGGAAACTAATTGCAACTGACTTGCAAAAAGGAGTTCCAAAAGAATTATATCCAATTAGAATGTACGCTTTGAAACCAATTAGAGCTTGATATTATATACTTTAATAGATTAGCAAATCATAATAAAAAAAAATAATGAAATAAAAAGAAGTAACAGTCAGATAGGGGTGAAAGACTAATTTCGATGTTTATTTTTCTTCAGCAAAATCAGTTGAACTATGCATAATTAATCATCATTTAGTTACTTCTTTGATTAAAAGGAATCTAGAAAAAAATACCTGCACAATATCGTATTCATCAATTGACAGAATAGAACATTGAAGGGGTACAAAAAGCTCTATAGTTGTCTAATATCAACAGTAATAGATGCTTCCAAGAAAGGAAAACCAGAGTAAAACACGTAGCGTAGGAAACAAATCTTTGAATGTAAAATTTATAGCTGAAAAATTTTTATGCTGCGAATTATGTTGAAACCCTCTTTATAGAATATGTCCGGGTAACAATACAAGACTATCACGATTCTCACTATACACCACGAAATTATACTTACTTCAATTATCTATAGCTAGAATTGCCTGATTAAGGTGCTGGAATATCCGAGTCAGAATATAAATGTATACATCAAGTTTGTCGTAAAACTCAAATTATTAAAAGATGTTTCAACAGTAGGTTTTGTCAGAACATAGATTGTATATCATAACTAAAAATGGATGATATTAATTTGTTTCATGCAGAATTAAATAATCACAAGAACATAAATCCGGTAAATATGAAATTAAGAGACGCCTTGGGGTTGGATTGTTAAGGACATAAGATGTACCAATTAATGAGGTTATGACCTCTCATCTGAAGAGGGCAACAATATCCTCCACTCTTTTAAGGTCTGTCATATCTTGCCACAAAAACTGATTCTGATCCGGAAAAAATCCAGAGCACCACCCACAAGAAGCAAGGATCAATGATACTGAGTGGAAAGATCAACTAACCAAATTGTATATCAATAGATAGCATATAGCCTATTTCTTCTCTTCTAAGTCGTTTTCTTCTGTATAGTATATTGTAATTAATGATGCAATACCAGTTGCGATCAAGAATATAAAAACAGCATGACAGGCTTTATCATAGGAGTCAATAATTGCCTGTTTAAAAAAAGCTGGAGCTTTTTTAAATGCATAGTCCGGTTCTTCCAAAGAATGCCTTTTTATACTATCAATTAATCGGGGATTTCTAAACTCATCTGGAATTTCACTGAGACTATCAAAATTTAGGTCGATCGAGCTTCTTAAAATATATTGCATTAATGCACCAGCAATAGAAACACCCATAGTTGATCCAGTGGATCTAAAACCATACTGGATAGAAGTAACCAAGGCTTGTTCTTTATTGGATACCGCTGAAATCATCGCAATTAAAACAACAGTAATATCGACAGAGGCACCATATCTTAATGGCAGGCTTATAATTGAATCTTTAAAAGCGCCATCTTTTTGAGTGGACCAATAAACAAAGGCACTACCCAAAACCAAACACCACCCTGAGGAGATATGCAAAGTTCTATATCTAGATGTCTTTTTAATTATCCAACCGGCAAAAATAGAAGTTAGAGATGCTATTATAGAACTGGGAATCAATCTATAACCACAATCCAAAGGACTCAAGTTTTTAACACTTGACCAATAAAATGGCAAATAAAATAAACTGGCAAACATGTTCATACAAGTGAACCAGCAATTCAATGAACTTGCTAACACAGTTTGATTGTGTAACATTTTAACTGGAATAACAGGCTCCTCAATTTTTGATTCCCAAATATAGAAAGCAATAAAACCAGCAATAGTATAGATAAGCAAACCAACCCATAAATTACTGCCAACACTTAATTCTTTACCACTACTTCCACTAATTATCATCAGTGTTAACAATGAAGTAACTAAAATTGTGGCTCCAGCCCAATCAATATTAATAAACTTTTCCCATGTTGATCTGTCATCTTTCTTTTTTGGAGGTAACTCAAACCAAAGATAAACAGCTAAACCTGAAACCAGGCATATTGGGACTTGGGCCAAAAATGCCCATTTCCAACCAACCCAAGCATCAAATATACCAGCAATTAACCCACCGCTTGCAGCACCAGCATGAAAAAAAATATTTATGTAACCTTGATATAAACCTCTCTGTCTCATTGAGACAAGATCGGAACAAGTAATGGTGGCTAAAGATGTGAATCCACCACCTCCAATTCCGGTAATAAACCTACCCAAAACTAACCATCCAAATGAAGTACCAGCTCCACTCATGAGACATCCTATAGCAAAACAGATTGTACTGAATAAAATAATCGGTTTACGGCCGAAAACATCTGAAAGTTTACCAAATAAAGGCTGAAATGCCGCACAGGACAATAAATAAGATGAAGCAACCCAAGAAATGTGCTCTTGTGCTGATAAGTCACTTGAAATTCTACCAAGTAAAGTAGCCACCATTGTGGAATCAAGCGATGCCAAGAATATATTTGCAAATAAACATGATAAGATGATACGAAAAGCAACTTTAGAAATAACAGGTGAAGAATTTTCCTGTATTGGCAGAAGTGGTTGTTCTTCACTAGATTGCATTTTAACTTGAAACGATATTAGATATCTTATGATACCAAGAAAAATGAAAAAAATGAAGGCAGGAAAGGGACCGTTTATATTGAAATCAAAATTTCGGCTCGGATATATTAAACAAACGCGCTAGATCGAGAATCCTCAAAAGGATAGCATGATAGTAGATAATATACATACACATACACATTTGTTCATCTCATTAGAAGAAAGATTATGTACAGGATATGGAAATGTGCCGATTTTTGATAATACAAAATCAACAAAAATAAGATTTTCAACACGTGACCATTATATTACCCGGTGGATAGTCGCGCTAGGCAAATTCGGAAATACACTTGTCAACTTTAACATAAAATCAATATTTATTGATTTTGTTAGTTTCATAATGGTGAAATTATTTTATTAGACCACGTCTAAAACATGGAAAAATTACCGTTTAGAAGGTCAGCAAAACCAGCTGCTAAAGTTTTAGTCGTCAAGAATTCACCAGATAATGACATTGCGAAATCTAATTGTGTTGCCGTTAGTTCACAAGATTTCCCCGATAACAGCTATGTCATCTGCGATGGCAAATTTGTCTTTTCAACGAAATGTACCTCGAAGGTTATGCCTGGTTCAATTGGTTTAAGTGGTAACCAAAGATTTTGGGGATCATGGTCTACAGACCAAACAATCACTGCTGCACCATTTGATGTTTTTGCAGACAATGGTTCTAAAGGTGCTTATTTAGGAACTATTAATGTAGAAATCAATTTTTGGAATAAAAATAGAGCAAACAGCACACAATATGATGCTGATGAAATGATGAAATCTTTTGTTCATAAATTTGAATCTCAAATCCTACAACCAACACAAATTTTACTATTTGAATTTAAAGGTAATTATTTTGAAATCATTGTTAAGTCAACTCAAATAATTGATTTAGGTCAAGTTACAGTGGATGATTCTCCGGTTTCCAAAAGTGTCATGAATAAAGGTATGGTTGTTCAACAAACAATTGTTAATTTCTATAAAGGTGCAGATGGATTAGTCAATTTAAAAGCATCAAGTACAAGACCAAATGCTGATGCAATCATTAGACCTGATTTCAGATTTGAAGATATGGGTATTGGTGGTTTAGATAAGGAATTTACAGCAATATTTAGAAGAGCATTTGCTTCAAGAATTTTTCCTCCAGGCGTCATTGAAAAAATGGGTATTCAACATGTCAAAGGTATATTGTTGTATGGTCCGCCAGGAACGGGTAAAACCTTGATTGCCAGACAAATTGGTAAAATGTTAAATGCTAGAGAACCAAAGATTGTGAATGGTCCTGAGATTTTATCCAAGTACGTTGGTTCATCCGAAGAAAATATCCGTAATTTATTTAAAGATGCAGAAACAGAATATAAAAAGAAAGGTGACGCATCTTCTTTGCATATTATTATTTTTGATGAATTAGATTCTGTTTTTAAACAAAGAGGTTCCAGAGGTGATGGTACTGGAGTTGCCGATAATGTTGTCAATCAATTATTAGCTAAAATGGATGGTGTTGATCAGTTAAATAACATTTTAGTTATTGGTATGACCAACAGAAAAGATTTAATTGATGAAGCTTTATTAAGACCGGGTAGATTTGAAGTTCAAGTTGAAATTCACTTGCCAGATGAAGAAGGTAGACTGCAAATTTTTGAAATTAAGACAAAGAAAATGAAAGAAAATGGTGTACTAGGAAAAGATGTTGATTTGGGGAAACTAGCAGAATTAACCAAAAATTTTTCTGGAGCAGAAATTGAAGGTTTAATCAAATCAGCGGGTTCTTTTGCACTTAATCAACATATCAAAATTGGTACTGTTGGTGAATTAACTGGTGATTTAAGTAGTACTGTTGTTACCATGAATTGCTTTTTAAGAGCCTTAGATGAAGTTAAGCCTGCGTTTGGTGTCCATGAGGAAGATCTTCATGATTGTGTTAAAGGTGGTATTATCAACTATTCACCTAAGATAGGCCATATTATGAAAAGAGTTGAACGTGACATTAAACAATTACAAAATTCTGAAAATTTCAATTTTTCATCTCTACTACTATATGGACCTCCAGGTTCAGGCAAAACGGCTCTGTCTTGTCATCTAGCTTTAAAATCGCAGTTTCCTTTTATTAGAATGATTACTTCTACTGATACTGTTGGTATGTCAGAGGCCGCTAAAGTTCAATTTATTGACAACAGTTTTAGAGATGCTTACAAATCACCATTAAATATTCTAATTGTTGATGATATTGAGGCTTTAATTGATTATGTTCCAATTGGTCCGCGTTTCTCATCTGTTATTTTACGTGCTTTAATGACCAGATTGAAAAATTCACCTCCTGAAGGCCATAGGTTGATTGTTTTAGCGACGTCTTCTAATTTTACCTTGATGAAATCGCTTGATATGCTGAACTGTTTTAATGATGAAATTCCAGTTAATAATGTTACTTCATTAGAAGAGCTCAATAATGTTATTGAACAAACAATGTTTTTGGGTGGTGACGCAGAAAGCTTGAAGACAATTATCGATAACTTGGTCCAAGTTTTTCCAGATGGTAAAATTAACATTCCTATTAAGAAAGTTTTGTTCAACATTGATACTTGTAAATTTTCCAATGATCCAGTTGATGAATTTGTTCAATTAACTGTTGAAAGTAACAATCGTTAAATAAATTAACCTGTTTTATAGTTAGAGAGAGTTAAATAAGTAAATAGAATATCGCTTAGGTTTTTTAAAAGATGTAAAAAAGATTATTGTATATCGAGGGACTAAATAATTTTTTTAAAAAACAAAATCAAACAAAATAAAATAAACAGTGTATAACAAAAAGTTAAGCAGTAATGGATATAAGAACTAAAAAACAACAAACAAGTAAATTCATATTTTATTCCATCTATTCCTCCTCTTTTGACACATCAGTATGAACAGGAGCATAGGCATCTTCACTTTCTTTTTCTTCTTCAGCGGTTTTTGAATTCTCTTCAATTTCAGCGTCAGCGTGTGCTTCTTCTTCTTCTTCCTCCTCATCGGCTTCTTCTTTTTCCTCCTCATCATATTCTTCTTCCTCTTCCTCTTCTTCATTATCCATCAAGGCAGAGAACATATTCACAGAAACTTGTCTTTCTTCACCTTTTTCTTCAGTATTTGTAGCTGGAGGAACTGGAGCAGTTGATCTAATTGATGATGATCTGCCATTTCCAACAGTTGTAAAATGATTATTTGTATTACTACCATTTCTCATAGAACTTAATGAGTTTCCGCTTGCTGTATTGGAACCAGATTGTTTCTTTGATCTTGAAAATGGACCTAAAGGTTTTTCGCTTGAATTTCTAACCATACCAACCTTAGACAAATCTTTTGAAGATAGCTGATCGGAATTTGAACCCCATTTTGAATTAGATCTAGAATTATTACCTCTATCATTTCTGTCGCCTCTTCTGCTACCACCTCTCTTTGAATCTTTTTCTGCATCTTCTGCTCTCTTTTTTTTTTCAGCTTCGGCATGAATTTGTGTAATTGTTTTTGGTCCTGATGAACCTTCCTTGCCACTGCTCCATCTATGTCTTCTTAAATCAACCAAATCCATTAATTTAAATCTTAGTCTTGGACTAATATCAGGATGATCAATATATTTTTTTATTTGAGCAAATGTGAAATCCATGAATTTTTTACCTTCATTTTGATCCATTAATTTACCCACAGACATAACCAATTGCATTAAAGTTTCTAATGTATCTTCTTCCGGTAACTCACTTTCATCATCTTGTTGGATTATTTTAACCAAACATGCAACGATAACCTTTGAACGAATTAAATTCAAACTGTACAACTCACCGATAAATCTAACTAAACCTAAACCTCTTCTCTTTGCAGCAGCTATTTTATAATATTCATCTGACATCATTTCAGCTTCTAATGGTGAACCGTCTTCATTAGTTGGTAATTTATTACTCCAACCTTTTTCATATTCACTCTGACATCTTGAAACTAATAATCTGAAAACCAAGTTACTACCTTTACCCAAAACTTTTTCGTTTGTATTCGGGTCAATGGAGAAAGTTTCTTCATCTGAAATTTCAGGATCAATTGCTGAACATAATTTATGACACCATTTCGCATACATAGAAGACCAATGTGGTTCATCCGTTGCTTTTTGGAATGTTAATTCAATAACACGCTTTAGGGTTTCAGCCTTAGTTTCCCATTTAGATTGATTTGCAATTGCTAACATTTCATCAGTAATTGTATCAAATTTTTCTAGAGTTAATTTATTTAATAGTGATTTAACCTTTGATTGAATATCACTGTCATCAAGTAACACAGTGACGCCATCTGGAGCATATTTAACTTCTTTAACAACTTTCTTTTGAGATTTTGGAACCCATCTATTAGCCGAAGGAACCAATGGAGCAATTTCCTCAGGAGGTATTGTTGATTTATTATCTTCATATTCTTTTTTATCGCCTCTCTCATTTCTTGGTCTTCTTGAACCTTCTCTATCGCCTCTATCTCTTCTAGACTTATCACGTCCAGAATCACGTCCCGTTTTTCTTTTAGAGCCATTCCTAGAACCTGTTCTCGAATTATAATCAGCACCTCTCATTGAACCACCTCTCATTGAACCTGAACCACCACCTGAGACTCTACCCCCAAGACCCTCTCTGTGGCTATAGCCTCTATTTGATCTATCTCTACCTTCTCGTTTGATGTTTTCAGGGATATAAATTTTTGAAGAAAATTTAGCTTTCCATTCATCATCCAACTGAAATTTACACTTATCTTCAAATTGGAATAAAAATAATGGATCATAAAACTTCTTAACTCTACCTTCAAATTTTTTATCAGGTAATTGAGTATTTTCAGGATATGTGAATTCGTAAACATTTTCAACCGGTTTTGCAACTGCCAGTCTATCGAAAAATTGAGTCATTGTCATTTCTTTAACCTCTGGTTCCTTTTCTTCTTCGTCTTCTTCTGCTTCTTCATCTTCTTCCTTTTCTTCTTCTTGTTCTTCTTCGTGGACTTCTTCTTGAATTTGAGATTCTACTTCAACTTCGGGATCATCTTCTTTTTCAGCTTCAACGTCAATAACTTCATTTTCGGGTTTGTTTTCAACTGCAACTTCAGTATTTTCACAATTGGTCTTAGTTTCAATTTCGATAGGTTGGAGATCTTCTGTTCTTAAATTCCGTTCTAATTCTTTATTAGTTTCGGAAGATGATTGATCAGGTTTCAATTCATTATTTGCAGAATCTGTAGACGCAGTAATAGTTTCCTTTTCAGGTGATTCATCAACCTTTGGAGCTGTAGCTTCCTGAACTATTTCTGTATTGACTTCTTTGGCAGTACTTGTTGTTGATGATGGTTTTTCTTCAGTCTTTTTTGGTTCATCTTTCTTTTTGGCTTGGAGTTTTGCCAAAAAAGCAGCTTTAAATAGTTCATTTGCAGATTTTTTATCATCCGATTTAGCTGGAACTGGAGTAGCTGATGCAGCTACTGGTGATGGTGTATTGGCAGTAGCATGAATAGTGTTATTAATATCGGTTGACGTTGATGTAGTCGCTGATGTTGTTGACGTAATCGGAGTACTACTTAATGCTGCTTTTGGGATCAAAGGGGAGCTTATGGAAGAATTGCTTGAAAATGAAGCAGTTTTATTATGACCCCTTGTAAAGTTAACAGGCTGGCCATCCTTATTTTTAATACTTAAACCGATTGATTTTTTAATTGGAGAAGTGAAAGGTTTTTGTGGAATTGAATTAGGAACATCTAATTGTTGTGGTGAGTATATTGCAACAGGAGCTGGGTATAATTGTGGACCAGCATTATATGGATAATAATATGGAGTATTTGGTTGATAAATTAGTTGAGGCTGATTACTATATGGTCTTGATTGATATGAATAATTTTGATTATTATTTCTAGGACCCTTTCTATAGTTGTTATGATTGTTATAACCATTGTGATTATTGTGACCATGACTATGACTCTGATTATGATTGTTATGAGTGCTATAATTATTATGATTGGATGCATTTGGTGGTGTGGTGGTTGTACCAGCGGCAGTACCAGCGTTAGCTATTGTAGTAGAGCTTGGAGTAGAGTTACCGCTATCATTATCTGTGGTAGCAGTAGTAGCAGCTGGCTTTGATGGTTGTGTCGGGATTTCAGTTGGAGTGGAATTCTGGTCTGTAGACATACTGTGATATAGAAAAGAATCAGATATTTGTAGTGAAATCAAAGGAAATTTAGAATTATTGTTATTTAAAAGTTTATTAAAATAATAAAAGAAAATATACTAAAATGAAATGAAGTAAATGGAGTTGTAAAAGTTAATTGAACTTAATGGACGAATAATAAACTGTAAGGATGGAATTTTATTAATGAAAAATAAAATATTTGATCTTATGAATGATATGAAAGGATAATATATAGGAACAAAGGATGTGACTATATATGATATTAATAAGATTATCTATATAGAAAAAGTAGGTATATATATAGATACAAAATACCAACAGACTTTGATTCTATTGTGGTAAGGAAAATTTTCGAAGAGAGTGAATTAATGGGAATGAAAATTAAAATATCTCTCTCACTGTGAGCTGTGAAATGTGAACGCGTAGAGTGGAAAAATTTTCACAGTTAACTAAAATTAGAGATACGCCCGTGCACCGGCCAGCACTAGTAGCCCAGCCACAACCGATAGGAAACTGTATATAACGCCACGATCTTTGGCTGATTGTCTGCTGAAACATATACTTTTGCTGATATTATTACAGTTATTAATAGTCTGTTGGTTGCAAAAATCACTCTTACACGTTTGACAAGTATCTTCGTTGCCCAATGTCACTATTTGGTACTCTCCATTCTCACACTCGCATTTGCAATATTGTGTTGGTTTACCTTTAACCCCGGCAATTAATATGCATAGCACCAGTGACCATGTCCATATCTTATTTCCAGAGATCATGATTATATGATTATGTTTATTTAGTGTTGATTAGATCTATATATACAGGTATATATATATATAATATAAAAGATGAAAGAATACGATATTTATTTAAATACTATTAAATTCATGTTGACATTTTTATCGCGCATTTTCTCAAATTTCAATCTCAAAGACTTTGCCCTTTTTTTGCCACTATTATATTTAATCAACTAAAATCAAGAAAATATATACACATCAATTATGGCAACAGCATTAACTCATGATAGTGGTATAAAGCCTTTCTTTAAACAAAAAATTCAAGATTATGAAATTGAAGTCGCATCAAAGACTCAAAATTTAAGACGTCTAGAAGCTCAGAGAAATGCTTTAAATTCAAAAGTTCGTTCATTAAAAGATGAATTAAAACTATTACAAGAACCTGGATCATATGTTGGTGAAGTAATTAAAGTTATGGGTAAGAAGAAAGTTTTAGTTAAGATACATCCAGAAGGTAAATACGTTGTTAACGTTTCAAAAGACATAGATATTAAAAAAATCACTCCAAGTTTACGAGTTTGTTTAAAATCAGATAGTTATGATTTACATCAAATTTTGCCCAACAAGGTTGATCCATTGGTTTCATTAATGATGGTGGAAAAGGTTCCAGATTCAACCTATGATATGGTTGGTGGTTTAGATAAGCAAATTAAAGAAATTAAAGAAGTTATTGAATTACCTGTTAAACATCCGGAACTATTTGAATCATTAGGTATCGCACAGCCAAAAGGTGTTATTTTATATGGTCCACCGGGTACTGGTAAAACTTTGCTAGCAAGAGCTGTTGCTCACCATACAGATTGTAAATTTATTAGAGTTTCAGGATCTGAATTAGTTCAAAAATATATTGGTGAAGGTAGTAGAATGGTTAGAGAGTTATTCGTCATGGCAAGAGAACATGCTCCTTCAATTATTTTTATGGATGAAATTGATTCTATTGGTTCTTCAAGAACTGAATCTTCGTCAGGTGGTGGTGACTCTGAAGTCCAAAGAACAATGTTGGAATTATTAAATCAATTGGATGGTTTTGAATCTTCAAAAGATATCAAAATTATTATGGCGACAAATAGATTGGATATTTTAGATCCTGCTTTATTGAGACCGGGTAGAATAGATAGAAAAATTGAATTCCCACCTCCAACTTTAAATGCAAGAACAGATATTCTTAAAATTCATTCAAGATCAATGAACTTAACAAGAGGTATAGATTTAAAAAAAATTGCTGAGAAAATGAATGGTTGTTCCGGTGCTGAAATCAAAGGTGTTTGTACTGAAGCTGGTATGTACGCCTTAAGAGAAAGAAGAATACATGTAACACAAGAAGATTTTGAATTAGCAGTTGCTAAGGTTATGAGTAAAAATGAGGAAGGTGCAGTTTCAATTGCTAAATTGTTTAAATAATTTACTTTTAATATTTGTTAATTAATTTATATAGTAGTACTAATACATTTCATCCTTTCTAACTCCATTTTCTTTTAACCAATCTTTAACTTTGTTTAGATCATAATTATGTACCATTCCAACAGCTTTACAGATCCATTCATACTCATATTTCAATTCATTATCACCAAGAATCATTTCAATAAAGTTCTTCTTAATTCTCATACTTTGTCCAACACAAAACCAAAATTTCGTTACATCTATTAACAAGTCATTCCTAACAAACTTAATGATATCACTTATGTTGCTAGTATTAATCTTACAATTGGGTGAATTCCCACACAATTCATTATCACATTCTTTATCATTACACCCATTTTTTAGTTGCAAAACATACCTTCTTTCAATTCTATTTCTCAGTTTCCGTCCATCTGGATCAAACACCGTAGAAAACAATGGACCAAAACAAGTATTACATAAACCTAGTAAATTGTGGTTACAACTATTATTTTCAATAATTTGAACACAATTAATATTTGAACAAACTTTAGGAATAGGTTTCTGTTTCCTATCTAACTCGTGCAGATGAAAATGTGATTCCATATCTCTTTGCCTGATAATCTTACCACATTTAAAGCATTCTGTGGTTTTATTACCACATTCAAATTCATGTTGCGATAGATTGGAAAATTTTGATTCCATAGTCGATTCTCCTCGTGGTAATTCTAGATGGCAAAATCTACACTCGTGCATTCCTCCCGGACAATGCATAGATTTATGCTTAGCCAAATCTATTAAAGTAGAAAACTCAAAAAAACAGTCAGAGCATTTAATTGGTCGTTCACGTGTATGAATGTATTCTTTATGTTTGTTCAATTTTTCTATGGTATCACCAAAAGAATTACAACAATGCCAATGGGTTTTAGGTATTTCTTTGAAAAACACTTGTCCACAGCCTTTATCACAAATAATGTTGTTCCGCTTACAAAAATTTTCATGAAGTATCTGTGAATTTTTGCTAATAATATTATGACAATATTGACAAACAATGCTATCTTCATCAAGTTCTGTATCTACATCCATTCCTTCGTCTTTTATTTTATCAGTAACCAATTCAAATTCAAAATCATTTTCTTCACCAATCCCCATGAAGTAAACAATATTAACGTCGTCATCAACTTTTATTTCTTTGGTGCCTTTATCTAAAGTACACTTCATAAAATCATCAACATTGATATATTTGCTATAAGATATTGCAAAGTCTTCTGAACATCGTATTATATCATTTTTATTCACTTTCATCTGACCTATTTCAGCATTCTTTAGCTTCCCAATCTTTTCTAAATCTATAATTTTATTATCCTTATCATTATCACGACTTTCTAACATTTTTTTGGCAATCTCATCATTTCCTGGTTCAACGATCAATTCAATATCTCTATCAACCACGCAAACGGTCCTCTGAGGTTCAACATGAACGACGTCTAATTCAAAAACATCATCATTATTTTCGATAAATATAGTATCGCCAGTACTTAAGGTTGTAAACATACCAGGTAATTTTGCCTCTAAAAATGATTTCCAATTTTTAACATCATACATTTGTTTAGGCCTTATTGTAATTTTCCAATTCTTGTTAAATTCATTTCCTTTAATTTCATCCTCCTCCTCTTCCTGTTCTTGAAAATTGTTGGAAAATTCAACGAAAATTGAAGTTTCCTCTTGTTTTGAGCTGATCCCCAACTTATCCTTGATCAATTCGGGTAATTCGATTTCACCATGATTAGAGACAAATTCTCGAACACCCACATAACAATTATTACTGGGAGAACTTATTTTAAAAATTAGAGGGTGTGGTAACTTTGATAATCCCAGTGATCTTTGTTGATTTATCAACTCTTCAAGAATTGATTCCGGTAATACCACCTTATCTGAATATTTCGGTATTTTCTTTGCATTCCCATTATTATTTTCAAAATATTTTAACTTTTTTTCAATTTTTAACCCTGACATACTATAAATTAATAAACATAAATAAATAAAGAGAAAGGAAAAAATAGGTAGCCAAGTAGATTTTATGATCAACAAAGTAAGATAGTTAGAGATTCATTCTAGAGATTTCGGACATATAATATTTTTCATTTCGCCCTCAGAAAACAGGCATTGCCTTCAGTCGGGTTTAATTTATATTTTTTTTCGGTATGTTACTGGGACAAAATAATTGAATTTTTTTCATTCAGCATCACCATCAATCGTAAGATATTCTTTCTGATAATGTTCCGTTTCTTTTAGATTCATTCATAGTAACTAAATTTTTAATTTAAATTGATTCACTATTGTCGATTTACTCAACAAAGGGTTGATTATTGAACAAGACATTAAACAGTCATAACTTTCATCACAAATCAATGGTTGATTGTCAATTCACATAATTTTCCATAAAGTTCAATCAATTTTTTAATATTTTCCATTGGAGCTACTCTGATCTAATTTTAAAAGAATTTTTTGACTGACGAGTCAATTGAAGCAATCAAAATCTCATTGGTACAAAACTTCTCACTTATATCATGTAACCGCAACTAAACTATCATCAATAATAACAGTTAATGGAAGTTTTGGGATCACCAGTTTTTCAGCAAGTAAAATTTCTTTATCAAATTTTTTGTACCGTGAAACCATTGACTTTCCACTTATTTTCTTCGTTAATGAATTCAAACGGTTTAGTTTTATTAGGACTCAAACCTTCCTTTCGTAACTTGTTTTTAAAAAAATGGTAACTTTAGTTAATTTTAATGTCTTTTTCAAAAATCTAAGATTTAACGTTTTATCTGATGTTTCAGGAGCCTCCCAATAAAATATATTTGACTGATCTTCCTTGTTGTTATAATATAACCGTTATTTTAAATGTCCACAAATTCGTATGATTCCTTTATTCAATCATTTTAACTTTTGGTATGATTTAATTTTACTGGTATTTTTTAAAACATTAATGGATTGATTACATATATCCTTATATAAATCGTCTACTGTGATCGAAAAGCTAAAATTTTTTAGCTTATACTATCATACTCTATATAAAGTACATGACACGAACAAAACAATAAGTTAGATATTATCCGTCTATCTATTTACTAAGCCATAGATATCTCATTTGAAAAAAGTGATCTTTTTTAATATTTCGCTTACCAAATCATTCGTCTCTATATAAGATGATTTCACTTTGTTTGAAATACCTTCTCGAATCTTCATCAATCAAAACCAAACTTAAAAATGTTTTAGTGCTAAATTTTTTATTGACATCTCTGTAGGTAGGACAAAGATCAAAGCCGCCCAAAAATAATCGAATTGGAATCGTTTCGCCTCTAACTGGAGCGCCATCCATAATTTCAAATCTTACCACCGTTTGACTTTCACTAATTTGATTTGGAATTGAACCACAAGTTTCCCGTTTGATCAAGGATAATTCCATATGTTTGATTTTTAATCTGACCAATAAAAAATAAATTCGACCTACGATAACACCTTTTAATGGATATTTATTTTTGGAATATTCAAATTCAATATGTAAGCAGTTTTCAATACCAACGTCCATTTTAACAGTTGATGGAGGTAAGTCATTTTTAACAATTTTATCCTTATCTTTATCTTTATTTGCAGTCGCAAATGTGTCTGTATCTGTTTCTTTATCTGTATCTAAGTTTGCAACTGCATTCGAATTTGTATTTGTATTTGTATTTGTATTTGTAATTTGTTTCTCATTATTATACTGGTAAACCCATAATTCTTTTTCTCTAATAACGTCAGCAGTTTTCCTACTAACTGTTACTTTTAAATAGTATCTTAATCTCACATTAATACCACGATAGCTTTCATAAATTTTTTCAACATTTCTAAACTCAAATTTAAAGGTTTCAGGATGCTTTAATTCACCTGGACTTGCTAATTCATTTGCAAATGATATAAAATCATCATTATTCATACCATTATCAGTATTTGTTTCAATAGTACCTAATAATTGAATTTTTATACCATTGTGTTCAACTCTTTTATTATCTCTTGTACGAATTGTAACTTGTCCCTTGACTGTTTCTCCATCTTTATAGAGTAGTAGTTTTTCTTTACGACCTTTGTTATTTTTAACTTCAACAGTTTCTCTGTTATCTTCCCCTGTAAGACGAATTTCAATGTCTAAAGGTGATTTAAATATAAAGGACATGATAAATTATTAATCAAATAGTTATTAAATTGTAAAAAAAAACAGTAATTGGTTTTATAAATTGACTTTTAATTTATCGCTTTCTAGAATTCCTCGATTTTTTTCCTCTTTTTGGGCGCTTTATTTTCACAATCAAATGAATATTCAGAGAATTTACTTTAACAAGAAAAGCTTTTAATAAATATCAACTTTTTAATAATGACTATTTAAGATAAATATATAATATTTTAACAAGCACAAAATAAATAACAAAATTAACATTAACATTAAAATTAAGATTAAGATTAAGATTAAGATTAAAAATATTTTTTTTAATCAAAAATTAAATTTTAGTTTATTGTTGACCTAGACATTTTAAAATATCAGACCAAACAGTTTTTGGTGGTTGAGAAGCATCAACACCATGCCAGATACCAGATTTCTTATAATAATCAACAATTGGTTCAGTTTGTTTATGATAAGTGACTAATCTTTTCTTTAAAGCTTCGGCATTATCATCAGATCTTTGAATTAATGGTTCACCAGTAATATCATCAGTCATTGCAACCTTTGGTGGATTAAAAAGTTTATGATATGATCTACCTGAAGCTGGATGAACTAATCTACCAGTAATTCTAGCAACTAATAATTCATCATCAATTTTCAATTCAATTGCACTTTGTAAAGGTTTCTTATTTGCAGTCAACATTGAATCTAATTTTTCAGCTTGAGGAATTGTTCTTGGGAAACCATCCAAAATAAATCCATTTGTACATTCAGGATTATTTTCTAATTCATTTTTAATCATATTGACCATAATTTCATCAGAAACTAAACCACCTTGATCCATAATTTTTTTAGCTTCGACACCTAAAGCAGTTTTTTTAGTAACTTGAGATCTTAACATATCTCCAGTTGCTAAATGACAAGCACAATATTTTTCTTTTAACTTTGGTGCTTGGGTACCTTTACCAGCACCTGGGGGACCAATTAAAACCATTCTTAAAGCAGTTGGAAGTTTTGGAGCTGGTTTTAAACCTGCCTTTTGTTCCAATTCATCAATTCTTGATTCGAGTTTGTTAACCAATTGTTTAAGATCTTCAACGGACATTGTGTATATATATTTAAGTGTAATATGTAGATTAATAGAAAAGTGGAAAAAGAATTTCAGACAGAGTAATAAAAATAGGCAATAGTATAAATTTCAAAAATGAGGTCCAAGTCGAAAGAAGAATTTCCATCATTTCTCCCCCCCAATTCGCTCAACAGGATATTTCGACAAACGAAAAGTGAATTGGGTCGCGGTTAACGGCTGGTTCCTTCTTGCCGATGGCTCAATTACCGGCACAATTAGCACATGCTAACTTTAATTTTTTTAATGGTATTCATTAAAGTCGTATAAATATAAGATGTATCTAAAAGGGATAATAAATAAATAGAATAAATAGTATAATAAGATGATATAATGTAATGAAATAAAATATAATATCGAATAATTATAAAGAATAATAACTAGCTATAAGTCAAGCTTTTTTGTTTTTTTTATTTTAGTTTTTACTTAAATTAGAATTTGGTATCCCAAGAATCTAATTTCATGGTACCGTTATCTTGTAAGTTAATATGCATTTTAAAGGCATCTCTCAAAGAATGTGGTTCATGTAAAGTTTTATGCTTGGTACAATAAGCCAGAGCTCTATCATAATATTCATGTAATTGAGCTTGATAATCAGGGTGGGCACAATTATTAATGATTAATGGAACTCTATCCTTTGGAGATAAACCTCTTAAATCAGCTAAACCGTAATCTGTCACGAAAACATCTAAATCATGTTCAGTTTGATCAACATGAGAACAGAATGGGACAACACAAGATATACCAGTTGGATCAGTCTTTGTCTTTCTAGCAGCTGGAGTATGCATAATTGATAATTTTGCATTTCTTAAGAAATCAGCTGAACCACCTAAACCATTCAACATTCTTGAACCATTGACATTTGTTGAGTTTGCGTGACCATAAATATCAAATTCAACTGGGGTATTCATTGCAATAACACCTAATCTTCTAATGATTTCTGGAGAATTGGAAACAACTTGAGATCTTAAACATAATTTGTTTGAAAATAAATCCCAATTGTCAAAAAATTTCTTAAAACCATCTGGGGACAATCTAATGGATGTTGCAGTTGCAAAATCCATTTTACCGGTTTCGAAATATGGTAAGAAAGAATCTTGTAAAACTTCAGTCCAGACAGTTAAATTTTTGAAATTGGAATCTGCTAAACCTTCGATAATTGCATTTGCAACGTTACCAATACCTGATTGTAATGGATGTAAGTTTTCTGGTAATCTACCTGCTTTGACTTCGTGATCAAAGAATTCAATTAAATGGCCTGCAATTCTTTTTGACATTTCATCTGGTGCAGTTGGGTTTGGAACTCTATCAGGAGTTGTTGATTCAACAATTGCAAAAACTTTTGAAGGGTCAACTGGGATTGCAGTCACACCAGACTTTTGGTCAACGGACATGTAAGGATATGGAGGTCTATTTGGCGGGTTGATTGGCATATCAATATCGTGCAAACCTTCAAAAGATGGAGTTGCGGTGTTAACTTCAATAATGATTTTGTCAGAAACGGAGATCATTTCTGGTGAACCACCAACTGCTGGACCTGGAACAATGGCACCATCTTCAGTAATTGCTGTTGCTTCAATAATTGTGAAATCTAATAAATCATTATCTTTCTTAAATCTGGTATAATAACCATAAGTCAAATCTTGAGGGAACATTGATAAATGCTTATCAAAAAATCTCGTTCTATCTTCATTAATGGCCTTGGCGATCGGTTTACCAACTTGATGTGGCGCTCTTCTTAGAATCATATCTAAGTCCGCCCATCTTGATTCTTCAGGACCAGCTGAAGCACCAACAAATAAGTTAAAACCTAATTTACCCTTTAAATTGTTTTTTTCAACATGATCTGCTAAAGCAGTTGGGATAGCTTTTGGTGCACCAACACCAGTGAATCCAGACCAACCTAAGTAGTCACCATTTTTAAAAAATGGAACACATTCGTCAGCTGTTCTAAGTTTTTTCAAATAAGGAGCGTATCTGACTCTTTGTTTTAGAATTGCAGACATTTTTTTTAATAATTATAATTATTACAATTAGAGTATAAGATCAACACAAAAAGTAAAGTAATGATTAAAGAGGAGTGAGAAAGAAAGTAAATTAGGACAAAGAGGAAAGTGATTGTTATTGTATTAAATACAAGGTATAAATTTTAAACATTGTTGGGGGCGTATCCGCTGTCCCGTGTGTGACTCCACAAACTAACCATAAATTTCGAGATTTTGGCTATTTTTTCACACTGGAAAAAAAAGGGAAATTTATCAAGTGGAGCAGATTGTATGGATATCACGGTATCCGATACGATTTTACGGTTAGCCGTAAATATATAACCTCAGCCGGAGTTTATTAAGTGAATTTACTGAACTACTGAACTTGATAGCTGATTATTCAACAACTTATACCTGTTAGTTATTCAATTGTAGTTATTGGTAGCTAATGTGTCACATCAGATATTTACTCTCGTGGTTTATCAACCAATAAAAATACGCGCTTATCTAACACCGACAAGGACTTTATAGTTAATCACTATTTCGCGTGACCAAGCCATATAACGTCTTTTCAGTATAGTTAGTCTTATTGTTACTATTGTTATATTGTTATATTGTTATATTGTAATTATTATTATTACTATTATTATTGTCATGAGTAGAATACGCTGTCATGAATTCAGTTTTATATTTATTACACAGCAACAGCAACAGCAACAAAATTATTGTCACACCTTTTTGAATATATCATTATATCTACCATCATTAAAACAGTCTTCAACATAACCAACCTTAACATGACACCTGTTATTTTTATTTTGTTTATCATTATCATTATCATTATTATTATTATTATTAGTATCATTATTATTATTACCATCAATTCTACCCTCATTCATTATCATATCCAGCCTTCTCTCATACTCATACAGTTTATTTTTGTCATCTTTTGTAATATTATTAACATCGTAATTGCCTGATCTCATTATATATAGTTCAAATCTTTTCATTTTCAATTTTAAACCTTTCTCAGCAACCCTAAAACATTTATCTAATTCTAAAACACTATTAACTCTCCATCCAATCAATTTCAATTCTTCTAAATTACTTAAAATAGATTGCTTCTGAATACCATCCTCCTCATCTCCGTTTTCGACATAAAATTCCCTTCTCAAGTTTAATAAATTCAACCAAGGATAACAAGATTCAAATTTGTTTTGCTCGTAATTTTCATTCAATATAACAATTTCTAAACTTTTCAAATTTCTATAAAATTCAATCTCAAATAAAAAAAATTTATTGTAATCATTATCAACCAGGGATTTAAATCGTTCACTAACAACAAATTTTGAAAAGTCGTTACTATAAAATAAACTAATCTTATTCGGTGTAGCCATCTTAGTATCGTTCTTAATGATACTAACGGGTATGGGATATTCAGGCTGAAAAACTTCTTTTAAATTAATCGGATGCTCCCATTGACAATTAATTAGCGAAATTTCTTGTAAGTTATTTAATTTTCCATCACTAACTCGGATTCTATAGTCACTCATGTCTTCCTTTAATTTAGGATAAAAATATAAATCTTTTGAAATTGAAAACCCGTTTAATTTTAATTTTTTGATATTATGAAATCTTTGTAATTGCGTTAATTCAAACAATGATTCATCATTAGCTTCACCACTAGTTAGGTTATGTGAGTGACTAATTAAATATAATGATTCTATCTTATTAGATAAATCAATATCAAAATCATCTTTATATTTTAAACTTCTACCTGATGTTAACAATTCAATGACGAAATTTTTAAGATTTTTACATTCCGTTAATATTTTTTTTATCGACACATTCCATTCTCCAAAATTTGTAAGTTTTCTATTATTTAAATCACTAAAAATTCTAATTTGTTCAACTAAATCTTTTTGCTTAAAATTTTCTTCAAATTTTTTAACTTCGTCCCATTTCATTCTAATGTTTTCATAAATTTTAGGGAAATATTTCATTCTATGCTCGCTATTTGTTATGGATATATTGATTATATCTTTCTTACTTAATCTGCCATGTTCAATAATAATATCAAGAATTTCATTGGGGAAATCAATTAATAGTTTATGCCTATTTTCATTTTTATGTTCGAATTTAAAACGTTTGCTCTCAATGTTTACATCATTTTCCTCCCATTTTCGTTTACTTATACTTGTATCTATAGTCATTGCATTCATAATAATACTATATTTGTTTAGTATCGATAATATAAAAAAATTCTAATAAAAATATAAATATACATCATAATCAATCCCTAAAAAACAAAAAAAACTTTTGTCCTCGATTTATTGATCGACCATGACTCGCACTCTCAATAATTTATAATATCTTCCTCATCTTCATTTTCGGTCTCATTTTCTGGTAAGTTATCACCGTTATCTTTTTTCATGCTATCATATTTCTCCCATTCTTTCCTTAATTTCTTCATTGAATGCCGTCCTGCGACATTGCCTAACTCTTTTAAATCATTAAAATATTTACTAATTATCTGCCTTTCATAATTATAAATACAATTAACACCAGCTAAATAAACACAATATTGAAACATCATTAACCCATAATTTGTGATTCTACGTTCACATTTTAAAAACTTCAATAATTCGAAAATATTTTGAATAGTTTCTCTAACTAAATAATTTGTCTTTGGTAATTCACAAATTATTGTCAATAATGTTAAGAATCCTACATATAAATGTGCTTGATAACTAATATCATACCAGGATACATATAAAATTTCACCATCTGGCATTTCAAATTTTTCAATTGAGCCTTCAGGCAAGCTCTCATCCATCTTTAAATCGCCCTTAATATTAGAAATAAGTGGGTTATCAATTGAAACATAACCAGTTGAACTGACAACTGAAAAATCTTTAATTTCCGCAAATAAAGTAAATAATAGGTTAACCTCTAATAATGAATTTTTTTCATTTCTCTTAACTTTCCTAATCGCCTTAATTAATTTCCTAAATGCAACACCTAACTGGGCTGTATATCCACAAATTAGATTAAATCCATCTTTCCTACAAAGTTTTAATGATCTTAATGTATCTTCTTCCTTTTTCATCCAAAAATCAACTTCCACATCTTCTTCAATTGTACCACCTTTAGTTGCTGTAAGACCGGCCAAAATTTCAATTGAAACAAACCAAACTCTACAAAATGCTAATATTTCGCTATCTTCACTTTTATAATTCATCAATAACTCTCCGGCTGCAATTAAATGTGGTCTCCACTTAACAACATTTGAGTTGGCATTATAACTAGTCAATAATAATGTTGTTAAAATCATTGGTTCAACTTCTCCTTTAACATTATCGTTACCATTTATTTCATCATTTAATAGATGTGATAATAATGACATACTTGTTGATAAATACATACAGTATCTTTGTTCATCAACATCTAATTTCGTTCGTCTATGCGACGTTAGTGCACCACATGCTAAAACTGCTGCTAACAAATATGAATGTGTTTTAGCATAATGTAATATAATATCTCTTGCAGGATTAACATCTTTTGATGGACAAAATGGTAAGATTACATTAGAATATTGATCATAAAATAATTTTAAATAGTTTGAATGCGGATTTGGTAATGGGAATGATGATAATAATACATGCGGTATAACAGACTTAGAAGGGCTGGTGGAATTACTATTTATTGATAATATCGGTGAATTCAGATCGATATAATTTCCACTTTCTAGCATTGTAAAAATATTATTTGGCGATGGTGAACTAAATGGGTGTGTTGTTATTACTTCCTCAATTTTCGTATTTAAAATATCATTTAAACTATTTGCCAGTGAATTTGCTTGCGATAGTTCAAATACATTGGGTAAGTCAATATTAGATGGATGTACTAGATGGGATATTTGTAGCTGTGGTAATAATTCAACGGTATGCGTATTGTTGATATTGTTACTGTTGATCCTATTGATATTATCGATGCTGTTAATATTATCTATCATGATGTTGCTGTTGTCATCGTTATTCTCGTTGCTGTTGCTGTTGATGTTGTTGATGTTGTTAGTATTGCTATTGTTAGTATTCTCGTCATCATCTTCATAATTCTTGTCTTTGTTATTGTCGTTGTCATCGTTGTTGTTGTTGACATTCATGTTCCTATCTTCTTCAATTTTCTTTTTTTTATATTTTGGTAATTTTGGAGGTAAAAAAACACATGTTTTATCTAGCCTTTGACAATGCCAACAAATTGGTTTAGTTTCATCACACTATACATTATTGTTAGTATTAATTGCTATTTAAATTTTTAATTCCTTTCATGCATGCAACAAATGGTAATACGTACTTTAATTTTCCGCCTTTTACACTCAGAACAACCTGACTTCGAATATTTTCCCTTCTTTCTAGATTTGTTAGTGTATTTCTGTGGTGTAAACATAACTAAAAAGCAGTATATATTATAGATTCAATATTTAGAAAAATTAAAACAAACATTCAAAAACAGAGATCTCCTTTATCTAAAATTTCATCAGTCGCATCAGCTTCTTTTTTATTTCTAATCGAAAAAAAGATTATGAAAAACTTTAAATAACTGCAATGAGGTCATTTTTTCCAGACTCCAAACGTCCGTTGTAACAAATCTATCTGTTAACCTTACACTACTTAAATCTTAAATGCAAAAAAATAAAAAGAAACAAAAAATATTGATTACTGCTTACTTTCCTGTTGATGTTGGTAGTCTATTCTATTAATTATTAAACATATTGAATGAACAGTTCTGAATAATTAAATTTAAAGATCGTGTCTACACCTTGCGTAGATTTATCGGCATGTGGTGGTATACTTATAACTATTCCGGTGTTATGTACCAGTTAAAACTCTCAAAAAAAATCACTTCGCAATATAATTTTTAGGTGAATTTTTACATAGCAAGTATTGGATTATGTAATTAAATTAATTGAATTATAACTAGCGATATAAACGTAAAATATGAAATACATAAATATATATTGAAAAAAGGTCAAACTATCAATAAAAAGAAAATTGGAAATAGAAATAGAAAGACAATACACTCCGATTTTAACCATTGAGATAATGTTAAACTGTATTCTCGGGAGTGCACTGAAATCAAAAAAAGAAAATACAACACAACACAAAGGAAATAAATATAATGTCAAATGGTGGATAAAAAGACCAAAGCATTATTAACGAAAGCATGAACAGATGCCTTTCAGATATAAACGTAAACTGTTAAAGTGCAAATTAGATATAATGAATGATATTGCATATAAATAGGGTATCAAATATGAATGCAAAATAAAAATGTTTTCAATTTTTAAATTTAAATCAACATAGATATCAAAATTGCAAAAACACCCATTAATGGACCAGTGGATGTTAAAGCAACTGCAGCACCAGAGTAAACTGATAATCCGCCGGTGGAAGGGTAACTTGAAACAGTTTCCAATGAAATTGGGGCAACAGTAGTTGCTTCACCATTGGTAGCTTTAGTAAGGATACCTGTAGCACTTGTTTCTTCACCAGTTTTGGTGACAGCTTCGGTAACAGTAGCTTCTTCAGTAAGAGTGCCTGTAGCACCAGTAGTTTCTTTAGCATTGGTTTCGGTGGCAGCTTCTGTAACAGTGACAGCTTCGGTGATAGTAGCTTCTTCAGTAAGAGTGCCTGTAGTAGCAGTAGTTTCTTGAACATTGGTTTCGGTGTCAGCTTCTGTAACAGTAGCAGTTGGAGCAACGGTGGTATAGTATTCACATGTGGTAATAGTTTCAGTTGAAACATTGGTAACAGTGGTTTCTTCTCCAGATTCAGCTGTAGAGGTTTCACAAACCGTAACAACAGTTGTAGTAGTGTAAACAATTGAAGTTGCTGTGATTGTAGCAGATTCTTCGGTAGATAATGGACAGTAGGTAGTGTAAACAGTATCTTCTTCAGTAACAGTTGTAACACCAGTAGTAACAGTTTCTTCGTGACAAGTATCTGAGCAAGAAGTAATAACAACTGTGGTTGTTTCATCAGCATATTTGGTTGATGGAACGACAGCAGTGGATTCTGGGCACACAACCAAAGTTTCTGTGACAACATTACATTTGTGGTCAGAACAAGATGTAATAGTTAAAGTGACAGTGGATTGAGTGGTATCTGTAACTGAAGTAATAGTACTAGCACCGCTTGAAGAGGTGATACTAGCCGAACTACTTTCGGAACCAGTTGATTCAGTAGAAGAAGAACCAGAAGAAGCTGGTGAAGAAGTAGTAGCAGTGACAGTTAAAGTGTAAACATCATCAGCTCTCTTAACTAAAGCTGCAGATTCATCTAAGGAAAGCAAGAATAAACCAACGTAATATTCCTTTTCGGAAGTTAATGGACCGGAAACATAAACATCAGCAGAATCTTCACCAGCAAGATCAACAGATGCAGAAACATCTAAAGCAGGACCTGAACCTTCACCATTGACAGCGAATGGGGTACCACTTGGGGAGTATTTACCAGAAATTGTGGAAAATTCAAAACCGTATAACTCTTGGTTGGAAACATTAGAGACAAGATCAAAACCATTAAAGTCTAAAGCAGCTGGAATTGAAATATGGAAATAAATTTGACCATTGTAAAAGTAACCATCGGCGGATGGGATTGCACTTGAGTTAGAATAAGGTGCAGCAGTTGGAACTGAGGTAGCTTTATTGGAGGTCGTTTGCTCAGTCGCAGGAGCCGTGGATGTTTCGTCAGTTGAAGAAAAAAAAGGAGAGGAAGAGGGGGTTGTGATTGTACTTGATCCTGTTGTCAAAGTGGCAATATCAAGGCTCTGTGAGTTTTGAGTCGTAGAAACTGGTGCTGCTAAAGAAGTAGATGAAGCAAATGAAGTAGATGGAGTAGATGGAGTAGATGGAGTAGATGGAGTAGATGGAGTAGATGCAGTAGATGCAGCAGGTGAGGTAAATGAAGTAGATAAAGTAGATGCAGTAGATGCAGTAGATGCAGTAGATGAAGTAGATGAAGTAGATAAAGCAGATGAAGTAGATGGAGTAGATGAAGTAAATGAAGTAAATGAAGTAGATGAAGTAGATGGAGTAGATGAAGTAGATGCGGTAAATGAAGCAGATGCGGTAGATGAAGTAGATGAAGTAGATGAAGTAGATGAAGTAGATGCAGTAGATGAAGTAGATGAAGCAGATGCGGTAGATGAAGTAGATGCAGTAGATGAAGTAGATGAAGTAGATGAAGTAGATGCAGTAGATGAAGTAGATGAAGTAGATGCAGTAGATGAAGTAGATGAAGTAGATGAAGTAGATGCAGTAGATGCAGTAGATGAAGTAGATGAAGTAGATGAAGTAGATGAAGTAGATGCAGTAGATGAAGTAGATGAAGCAGATGCGGTAGATGAAGTAGATGCAGTAGATGAAGTAGATGGAGTAGATGAAGTAAATGAAGTAGATGAAGTAGATGGAGTAGATGAAGTAGATGCGGTAAATGAAGCAGATGCGGTAGATGAAGTAGATGAAAGTAGATGGAAGTAGATGAAGTAGATGCAGTAGATGAAGTAGATGAAGCAGATGCGGTAGATGAAGTAGATGAAGTAGATGCAGTAGATGAAGTAGATGAAGTAGATGCAGTAGATGAAGTAGATGAAGTCGATGAAGTAGATGAAGTAGATGAAGTCGATGAAGTAGAGACATCGTAAGCACTATCTAATAATTGTTGCATATTAGTACCAAATGTTTCGCCATTAATAATATTAGAACCCGATTGGAAAGCATCCCATAACATAATACCACCAAAATTTGAATCTCTTTTATTAACGATATAAGTATTCAAAGCAGATTCAATTTCATCGACTGAGACATAGCCCGATCCGGCACTTGGTGAAGCAGGTAAACCTAGAAATAATTTAATGTCATTATTTGGAGAAGTATTTTCAGCATAATCGGCCCAACTATCCCAATTGAAATAGCTCCCTGTTAACTGGCAATAATTATTGTAAAATTGAATGAAAGCAAAATCCACATATGTATTGTTTAACATACCACTAGCTAAAGCATCAGGGTATGGACATTGTGGTGCAGCTGAAATGTAATAAGTTTTGGAAGTATCTTCTGAATAATAATCTCTCAATTTATTTGAAAGATTTTCGTAACCTGTACTATTTCCTTTTTCAATATCAAAATCAAAACCATCAACAATTGCATCACCAAATGGTCTCTCAACTGACAAATCACTACCAGCACCAAACATATTCCATAAAGTACCAGCAAAATCTTCGGCTTCGGCGCCGCTTGAAAACCCATAGCCAGAAGTTGCACCACCTAATGAAAGCATAACAGTTTTGCCTAAAGATTGACAAGTTTTAATATCCGTGCCAATTTGAGGACAATCATTTAAATCTGTATTACACTCGGTTCCAAAACTTAAAGTAGTTTCTGATTCACCAAACAGGTATAAAAATGAAAGTAAATAAATATCAGCACCTTCTGTTTGACAATAATATGCAAGATCTTTTTGAGCAGAATTTTGGCCCCAATAAAAAGCAACGTTATTATGAGTTGATATTGCAGTCGCAACCGACAACAATATTGTTAGCAAAGTTAGTTGAGTGAACTTCATGATTAATTAATATAGCGAATGAAAATAGTTAGTGGATCAATGAATAAAGAAGGAAGAAAAGAAAAAACAAGGTAGGATTATTGAACATCAATTTAATTTATCACAAGAAAAAACAAAATATTTATACTAATATAATATTTTTCATCCCAATATAAATTCCTTTGTAATATTACAAGCCGACGCAATACCGATAAAATGCTCTTGTATTTTAACTAAAATAAATTCTTTTATAATTTATGCAGAGACTGCTTTAAGAATTAAATGTAAATACCAATTTTGGCCATTTTAATGACTTTGTTTTCCCTATTTGTAATTCAGTAAAAACAATAATGTTGAAAGAGCAATTTATTATATTCAGGCATGAGCCTAGGCTTACTTAATTACTTAGTTAGTTCGTTAATATGTATGTGCATGAGTATATGTATAGCCAGGTGAATATGTATAGCTAAGTGAATGAATATGTGTGTGGGGTGTACGGGGTGTATGGCGTGTGTGTGGGGTGTGATTGTATAGTCCCGAAAAACATCCGAAAAGTATGTGGTTTTGGCTCTTCGTCTTAAAATTAGATTATTAAATATTATTAAATATTATTAAATATTATTAAATATTATTAAATATTATTAAATATCATTCAGTTTCACGTAAATGGCCATGGCCATGGCGTGGTGACCTAATTGGTCCTTATCTAAAGTTAAAGTTAATTGAAAGAAAAACAGCATCTAAGTCCGACTTTACTACCATGGCCGTAATAATATTTTTTTTATTGAAAATGTTAGTTTTTCAATCTTATGGAAAAAATGCATGCTACTCGGAAAAAAAAGCGCACAACCGGGAGTGTTCTCTTTTCGTTTGATTTCGATTAAAATTAAACAATAAACAATTTAATATTTCCCACTCCGAAATGCTTCTGAATTTGAATTGTTGTTGTTGTTGTTGTTGACATTCATGTTCCTAACTACTTCAATTTTGTTTTTTTATATTTTGGTAATTTTGGTGATAAAAAAACACATGTTTTATCTAGCCTTTGAGAATGCCAACAAATTGGTTTAGTTTCATCATACTAGCATATTATTGTTAGTATTAATTGCTATTTTAATTCCTTTCATGCATGCAACAAATGTTAATACGTATTCTATTTTTCGGCTTTTAGACTAGGAAAAACCTGACTTCGAATATTTTCCCTTTTTTTCTAGATTTATTAGAGTATTTCTGTGGTATAAACATCGCAGTATATATTATATATTCAATATTCAGAAAAATTAAAACATTAAAAAACAGATATCTCCTTTATCTAAAATTTCATCGGTCGCATCAGCTGCTTTTTTATTTCTAATCGCAAAAAAAGATTAAGAAAAACGTTCATTTAACGTTTCCCTCAGACATAACGATTAAAATTTGCCTTTCAATTGGCTAACCAATTCAACAGTTTTTTCAGCAGCTCCCCATGACATTTCAATACCACATCCTCCAAACCCATAACAGTGGATAATATTAAGACCAGAGGGAAGAATTTCTTTTTCAATTCTAACTCCACCATTTCTAGCAGGTCTAAAGCCAACATTGACTCTTTGAATATCCAAAGTTTTACCATCGGTTGATAAATCTGGAAATTTAATTAATGCATTTTTAACTAATCTTTCCTTTTCATTAACATCTACGGTATTTTTTAAAGATCCGATCACTTTTGTACCGCCAACAATGATACCACCGTTTAATGGTCGTGGAATGACGAAACACCATTCGCCATTGCCTAATTGATATGTAATTGTAGCATTTTCATATTTATTAGCACTCTTCTTTGGTGCCCTAACTAACAAGGTCTGGCCTCTAATTGGATAACAATTTGGATCAAATGTACCATCAAATAACAAACCATTACCAGTACAATTAATAATTGTTTTAGCGTTTGGGAAAGTTTCATTAACTTGTTTTAATGATGAAACGTCATTCTGGAAAAATTCCACAAAATATCTCATCTTTAATGCATTTTCTATAAACATCATATAAGTATGTGGATTAACAGACCATGTTTTGTAGCTTGCACCAAATTTAATACCTTTAGGTAATTCATTTTTAGGAATAACTTTAAAATCATCAATTTCTTCTCTATAACCTTTTTCTAAATTCTCATAAAGTGGTTCATATTTTTCAAGATAATCAGTACCTTTAATAAACTTAATTGAAGTTTCAGGATGTAACGTACTTAATTTCTTAAAAGCTTTATAAGTGGATCTTGTTAATTTACTATCTCTATATTCAAACTCATTTCTTGATGGGAATGGCCTGTAATGAGCACCACTTTTAGAAGATGTATAATTTGGTTTTAATAAGCCAGATTCTGGGAAATCTTTTGAAACAATTTTAATATTTGTGTAATTTTGCAGTGAAAGTTGGTAAGCACAGGTAAGTCCAATAATACCTGCACCAACAATAATTATTTCTTCTTGTGACATTATTATTTGCTATTGAGTAATGATTAGCTATTTTCAGATAAATGGGAAAAAGAGTTGCTGTAAAGGTATTTACGGAGAACAGATGGGCTGTTAATGATGAAATATAATTAAATCTTCGATTGGCGTTGTTGTCTTATCGCATTTTACCCGCCTTTTCAAACTTCATCGAGCGCTCTTTTTCTCAACATAAATTTACTCATTATCAGTTTAATTGTGTGTATAGTAGTTATAACTATATTCGCATGCTACTGGTGGGCACACAATATTTTAAAAAGATGACTCAGTGTAGTAAATATCCAGTTGTTAATCCACCTAACAGAGTCCTTCAATTGGATGGTGCGCTTCTTGATGATCAAGTTTTTGATATATTATCTAATTCTGTGAAAGAATCTTTCAATGACTCTTCATTACCTATATTTTTACAGAGATTGCAATCCAGGCATTCAAATGAGTTGAAACTTGTACTTAAACTTATACTATTTAAATTTTTTATTTGGGATAAATCAACGACTTATGGTTTAACATTACAGAATTTATCATTTACTTCCAAAAAATATGGTAATAAACTTAAACTAGTACATAAAATTTTGTTATTATCGGGTATAATATTTGAACACATTTTTGAAAGATTTGAATCCATTATATTATTAAATGAGGAAAATGAAAATGAAAATGGAAATGAATTACAAACTCTATCACGATTAAGATTCAAAATATTTAACAAACTTAAAAAAATATTACCAAAGTTGACGAAAATTTATAAAATTTCTAATTTTATAAATTACTTAACATTTTTATCACAAGGATTATATCCTACTATTACATATAGATTATTAAATATAAGGCATTCGCCAATATTATTAGCCTCAACATCCATTGCATCAAATCCACAAACTATTTCATATGAATTTCAGGATCGGCAATTGATTTGGAATACACTAACGGAATTTTTAGGAATTACTTTACCGTTATTATACGTACCAAAATCGATTAAGAAATTATGGAGCAAAGCACAAAAATTAAACAGCAAAAATAAGTTATTTAAAAATGATGAAGAGACTGTTAATGGTCTGTTCAAATTTTTACCAGAAAAATGTTGTGCAATTTGCTATAGTAATGATAAATCTGAGATTATCTCGGTTGATAATAATTTAATTACCAATCCGTATGAAAGCAGTTGTGGACATATTTACTGTTACTATTGTTTGGTTAATGAACTAAAAAAATCCCATGATCAAGATGATGAAGAAGGTTGGGAATGTTTAAGATGTGGAGAAATTGTGGGATGGTGTAAAATATATGATGAAGGATTTAAAGCTGAGCTGCTGATGAAATTTGCAGATGACATTGAGGAGGCAGACGAAGAGGAAGAAGAGGAAGAAGAGGAAGAAGAGGAAGAAGAGGAAGAAGAGGAAGAAAAGGAGGAGAGTGATAATGAGGAACATAATAATGAAGAGCTTAATAACGATGAACATAATGATGATACTGGTGATGATACTGGTGATGAAATTCATGATGTCAGTGATAGCAGTGATAGCAGTGATAGCAGTGATGCATACGAATATGACGTTGATGGGCTCAACTTTGAATAATTTTCTTTATATAATTAATTAATTAGTTAATTAATAAGTGTAACTATGATATCTTTACGAATAAAGGACTTCCGCTAATGTGGATATTTGACTTAGTGTTCTATTATTTATCATAGTATACCTTGCATAATCAGTATCGTAATTGTCAATAAACTTTACAATTGATATGGTAATTTTACCAATTACAATTTATTCAATTTATTCATTTATTCAATTTATTCAATTTATTCAATTTATTCAATTTATTCAATTTATTCAATTTATTCAATTTATTCAATTTATTCAATTTATTCAATTTATTCAATTTATTCAATTTATTCAATTTATTCAATTTATAACCAGCCACCTCGGTATATCAGCCACCCACCTGATAAAAAATAATTTACATTGCAAAAAACTAAATAAAAAAATCAAGTTAGCCATGCAATAAAAAAGTTTATTAAAATTGCTGAATCTCTATACTGGAGAACCCGAAAATTTTTTAAGGTTATCGCAATCTAATTAATATCATTAAAATGACATTGATTATGATAACTGCTAATGGAATAAATGTCGTAAGCTTTAATTACAAGAAAGTTTATTAAAATAAAGCGTTTACTTTTTCTCAAGAACTCCCGTTTATGACAGTTTAATAAATACAATATTAAGACATGAATAAGAAAAATTTTTATTGGTTTAAATCATCTCACACAATAAATATATCTAGATTTTGTATTTCAATTTTTATATTTTTAGGAGGTAGGATTCCGGCAAATTGAGGTTATATGGCCTCTGAAAAATCTATTGTTTTAAATTTTGTAAATTTATCATCGCGTAAATTTGGGATTCCAATTTATTTGCCCGACTCCTTTTATTTGCCTAACTGAAAACTCTCCATGTGTTTTTCCAGAAAATCAATTCATCGGCTGGCAAAATAAATCTTACGATTATGTTAACAATAAAGCAATAAGTAACTTATAAAATTGAATTTTGAATACATGCATTATAAACAAATTACACTTACTGTATCCACTGTATATATTGTAGGGGGAATATACTCGCCAAAATAAACAGAACACGTCACCCAATATGCCTACAGTTAAATCCCTTTGGCACTTGTCAGATCACTTCAATAATTATAGCAATTGCAAGGCAGATCCAACAGCTCACTACTACTAAATCTTGCATAGTTTACATATTATAAATATCATTTTACTTAATTCTAACTATTAATTACTAATTGTTATATACTGAATATTATGTGTTTTTTTAGACTACATTATATTTTTACAATTAATTGTAGATCCATTGTAATTTATTAAAACAATTAATCATGTTTTGAAAGGCAAATCTTTAATGCTATAAATGGAACGTAAACTTCATGGGTTGCTTTCTCAGGTTGTTAAATAATAAAAGCTATAATATACTATCACTGTTTCAACCCAATTAAAAGAAAAATCCTTTCTTTTTTCTAATTCGTTTAAATCGATAGGAAGTATCCTGATTCAATAATTTTAAGAATTGAACTTGCTCGAAAATTTTTGATAATATTAAACTATTCACCATGTATAATAAATTTCTTAACTTTTAATCTTTATCTTGTAAATTAGAATTATTTATTGAACAGTACTCTTCTTAATTAACATAACAGATATAATTTATATATTATCTTGTCGGCGGCGCTCAGTAAAATTAAAATTTATCCGGACATTGTATTAGATTAGATGCTGGTCAAATATTGACTATAAATAGTTATATTTTAGCCCTATTGTTTGTATTCTTAGAAGTACGTGTTTCTTAAGTTAAATAAACAATTTTACGCAGTCCTTAGACCCATTGGTCTTTTTTTCCACGCTGTAATAATTTTTTCTGCTATGCTTACACTACTTAAATTTTAAATAAAAACAAAAGAAACGAAAAATAAAATAGATTGAAGTTTACTATTCTGTTTATGCTAGTCATCGATTCCATTAGTTATTAAACAAAAACTGAAATGAACAATCCAATGTAAATCGAATTTAAAAATCGAGTTTACTACACCTTGTCCATTTTTATCAACATGTGACATACTTACAATTACTTCCGGTATTATACCGAGGTACCAGTAAAATTTTTTAGAGAATGCCTTGCAATATAATTTTACTGTAAATATTACGTATCAAATAAAGGATTCTTTAATCAAATTATAAACATATGCTTATAACAGCGATAATAACGTAAACTATGAATTACATAAATAACTATATTGAAAAGAAAAAAGACCAAACTACCAATCAAAACAAAATTAAACATAGAAAAACCATGCACTCCAATTTTAACCATTGAAATTAATGTTAAACTGTATTTTCTAGAGTGCACTGAAATCAAATGAGGAAAATACAACACAAAGGAAATAAATAAAAGTATGACAAAATGGTGGATAAAAAGACCAAAGCATTATTAACGAAAGCATGAACAAATGTCTTTCAGATAGAAACGTGAACTGTTAAAAAGCAAATTAAAAATGATAAATGATCTTGCATATCAATAAGGTATCAAATATGAATGCAAAAGAAAAATGTATTAAATCTTTAAATTTAAATCAACATAGAAATCAAAATTGCGAAAACACCCATTAATGAACCAGTGGATGTTAAAGCAACAGCAGCACCAGAGTAAACTGATAATTCGCTGGTAGAAGCGTACGTAGAAACAGTTGCCAATGAAGTTGGAGCAGCAGTAGCTGCTTCACCATTGGTAGCTTCGGTAACGGTACCTGCAGTAGCACTGGTTTCTTCAGCATTAGTTTTGGTAATGGTAACAGCTTCAGTAAGAGTGACAGCTTCAGTAAGAGTAGTTTCTTCGCCATTAGTAGTTTTAGTGATGGTGGTAGCCTTAGTAACGGTAGTTGCGGTAACAGTGGTTTCTTCAGTAACAGTAGTTTCGGTTGGAGCAGCAGTTGGAGCAGCGGTTGGAGCAGCGGTGGTATAGTATTCACATGTGGTAATAGTTTCAGTTGAAACACTAGTAACAGTGGTTTCTTCTCCAGATTCAGCTGTAGATGTTTCACAAACCGTAACAACAGTTGTAGTAGTGTAAACAATTGAAGTTGCTGTGATTGTAGCAGATTCTTCGGTAGATAATGGACAGTAGGTAGTGTAAACAGTATCTTCTTCAGTAACAGTTGTAACACCAGTAGTAACAGTTTCTTCGTGACAAGTATCTGAGCAAGAAGTAATAACAACTGTGGTTGTTTCATCAGCATATTTGGTTGATGGAACGACAGCAGTGGATTCTGGGCACACAACCAAAGTTTCTGTGACAACATTACATTTGTGGTCAGAACAAGATGTAATAGTTAAAGTGACAGTGGATTGAGTGGTATCTGTAACTGAAGTAATAGTACTAGCACCGCTTGAAGAGGTGATACTAGCCGAACTACTTTCGGAACCAGTTGATTCAGTAGAAGAAGAACCGGAAGAAGCTGGTGAAGAAGTAGTAGCAGTGACAGTTAAAGTGTAAACATCATCAGCTCTCTTAACTAAAGCTGCAGATTCATCTAAGGAAAGCAAGAATAAACCAACGTAATAATCTTTTTCGGAAGTTAATGGACCGGAAACATAAACATCAGCAGAATCTTCACCAGCAAGATCAACAGATGCAGAAACATCTAAACTGGAGCCTGAACCTTCACCACTAAGAGCGAATGGGGTACCGCTTGGGGAGTATTTACCAGAAAATGTAGAAAATTCAAAACCATATAAATCTTGGTTAGAAACATCAGAGATAAGATCAAAACCATTAAAGTCTAAAGCTGATGGAATTGAAATGTGGAAATAGATTTCACCATCGTAAAAGTAACCATCGGCAGATGGGGTTGCACTTGAGTTAGAGTAAGTTGCAGCAAAGGTGGAGCCAGCCAAAGCCAAAGCTGGAACAAATTGAGTGAACTTCATATTTAATTAATATAGCGAATGAAAATAGTTGATGGATTCAGCAAATAAAAGGAAGAAAAAAGTAATTAGGGCAGGATTAATTATACAATTAATTTAATTTATCACAGGAAACAACTAAATATTTATACTAAGATTTTTTTCCCAATATAATTCTTGTGTAATGCCACAAACCGATGAAATGCTTTGTTTTTTGACTAAAATTAATTCCCCTATGAATTATGCAGAAACCCCTTTAACACTAAATGTAAATACCAAAATTGGCCATATTAAGGAATTTTTTTCCATATCTGTAGGCCAGTAAAAATAATTATGCTGATCAAGCAATCTAATACAATTGAAGTGTTTTTTGATATAAATATACACATAAATATATGCACGTTTAAAATTAGTATTGTTAAACATTTCTCAATAGGTCGAACTATGCAGATCAAATTTGAGTTGATGATTTACTATTTATAGACCGCGTTTGAAAAAAAAAAATATTTAACATATACATAATAGTTCAATATATATATAAATTAGCGTGCCAATACCAATTTAAAAGGATGCATACAACACGCTCAGCTGATTTCCTGTTAAAGCTAAATATTTACCAAATATTTATGTGCTCATATCCCTTATGGCAACATCGGTGATCGTTTTGTTAAATTATAATTAATCAATAGTGTACCAACTATTTGAGGAAGAAGTACACGCTTTCAAATATAACAATAACATTTTAAAATTTGATGATTTATAATTTATAATTTTTGATAATTTATAATTTATAATTTATAATTTATAATTTATAATTTATAATTTACATAGTTCGTGCGAGTTATGTTCTATTTTCTATGTACGAAGAGCATTACTCAAATATTTTAGTACTCAAATTGGGGTTAAGCAAAGAATTATAAATATCTTTTTAAGACTGTTATCATATATAATTAGTACATAGGAGGAAATAATCATATATATTGATTGCGATAAACAAAACGACCAAACATCCTTAAAAAAATCCGGAAGATGCTTAATAAGACCTCGGTGTTTAGCGATTTGCTGGTCAATCAATTATTCCACACTTTTTTAAAAATAACGATCCATTTAATGAAATAATCCAATTTATGAACAAAAATATTGCACGCATTTAGGGTTGTATGTTAAATATTTGTTAAACAAGCTGCCCATACCAGCGAAAGCCCTTTGTGTAACGATTGTAGATTCAGCCACCAGCTGTCTCAATTTTAATTTTAAAGTTTTTACAGCACAATTTTTGCACTCTATTGATTATTTTTTCCACAATTCTACTTAGTTAAGAGAACAATTCAAAAATGAGAATCATAGCTTTGACGGCAAATTACTCATCGTCGCAGCAACCTTTTTAAGTTGCTCAAATCATTAACTATTAAATCTGTTTAATTAATCAGTTGTCCTATTTAAATAGGGAAAAAGAAAAAACTCTTATTTCTTATTATTTGTAAGAAGTATTTTTTAGTGGTTTTTACCAAGTTTATTTAATTCGTTATTTACTTGGTTAATTACTTGGTTGGTTTGTCGATGTGAATGTATGTTTATATGTGTGTGTATCTGTATGTGTATGTGTATGTTTATGTGTATGTGTATGTGTGTGTATGTGTGAGTGTGTGTGTGTGTGTGTGATGATGTAGTACCAAAAATCATCCGAAAAGTAAGTGGTTTCGCCTCTTCCTCTCAGAATAGATTATTAAATATTATTAAATATTATTCATTCTTACGGCGGTGGTCATGGCCATGGCAATGGCGTGGTTAACTGATTGGGCTTTTAATCTAAAGTTAAAGTTAATTGAAAGAAAAGCAGCATCATAGTCCGAATTTGTTCACATGACTGCATTGATTTTTTTTATTAGAAATGTTAGGTTTTTCAATCCTATGAAGAAAATGCACGCTACTCAGAAAAAAAAGCGCACAACGGAATGTTCTCTTTTAGTTTGATTTCAATTGAAATTCAAAAATAAACAATTTAATATTTCCTGCTCCGAAATGCTTTTGAATTCGAATTTTTTATCATGGCAATTTCTTAATATGAAAGTGTGCTGACAATTAAATTGTAATATAAAATATATTTTAACGCGATATAACCATCTAGAACAACTTTATTCTTTTATTTCTGTATTTGCGGAATTATTTCGTAAAGGTAGTACTAATAACAATTACAGAATTTTTTTCTTAGAGTAAAATTTGAATAAGAGTCAAAATAGTGTTAACACCATAGACTACTTGAAATATATGCAAAAAGGAAGTTTTATTGTCTACAACATTATATATATCAGCATATATCTAAATATTAAGGCATTTTTTCTAGTCTCGATTTCTACATTGTATTCAACTTTTTAGTAAAGAAGAATAACCTACTGTGAGATTTCCAAATTTTATTTTAATGAATGGCTAAACAACAAATCCGTAATTATATCTAGTACTTAAGTTTCCAAAATCCCGTATTATTTTAATTTATGCCCTCTACTTTTGCTACTAGTTCAATAAAGATTTTTTCATCCAATGGTAATATCATAATCATATACGTTCATGATACTGTCACAATAAAATATAACGTTATTTTACAACCTTTAAGGATATTAAAGCCAGTAAATTGAAAAAAAATATATGAAACTGGACTGAAAATGGACTATAATCAAATCAAGTTGGTTGCTGCTATAAATACAAGACTTTTCGGATAAGCAATTTAATTTTTTCAAATAATAGATAAATATTTTATTGGTCATTTAGTTATAAGGTCAATTTGTATCTATTTTATGCTGAGTTAATTTTTTCCAGTAATTACGGCGACGTCGTTTGTTTGTTTTGAATACAATTTTGTTCTTGGGATATAGTGTCCTATACTAAGATCCTATTTTTCTATCCCTCAAAGGCTTTATTCGTTCTAAAAATTATTTTATATAAAACAACATCTACTATCAATTCAAACACATCAATCTATTTTAAGCTGCTTTTTCTACTGTACGCTATAGCTCTAGAGGAAATATACAGCCCTTGATTCAGTATTTCTAATTCAATAGATATGTACCTACACCCCTGGTCTCCATATCGATTGAATTAATTATTAGTGAATACATATATATATTCATTATTACTCATTGAAACTAAACACTTATAAATGAATTCAATTTTATAATGCAATGTCCTTAATTCTAAAAGAATTTTATTAAATTTAAACCCAATTTATTTAATTACGATCTTTTAATAATTTTTTTGGATTATTAACAAAATTATCACTATTAGCAAAATCTTTTTCCATAACTATATTTGAATCTGGATTTAGAGTGCCAAATTTTTTATTTTTAATTTGTTCAGCGTCCCTTTTTAGAGCATCTTTTTCATTTTGTGATAATGAATCAAAAAATGATGCAGAATCACCTTTTTCTAAGTATTCTTTTAGTTCTAATTCTTTTCTTGACTGTTCTATTTTTATTTTATTTTTTTTCCTTTGAGCTCGTCTTGGCCTTTTGTTATTTCTGTTCTCTCTTATTTTTTGAGCAAGTTGCTCAATATTTTGTTGTTCTGAAATTTTCAATTGAGTTTCCTTCCTTTTCCTTTCAATCTCTTCCTTTTGTCTTTTTAATTCTTCTTTATTAGGTTTCTCAATTTGATCAATTTGTAAAGCGGTTAATCCAGTTTTATCATTTTCAATTAATCCATATAAATTTTGATGTCGTGCTAGATTTTCAGCAAGATTATTTATTGATGAACTATTTGGAGAATAACTAATTGATGAAAAAAAGTAAATGATAGACGAAATTAAAATAATTACAAGTATCGTTGTTTGCTTAGATCTTCGATGACTTAATATAATATTAAAAAATTTCATCATGTGGTGGTATTTATAATTAATTATATGCAATGTTGTGAATAAGTTAAATGAATTGATGAATCTATTGATTGGCTAAATGATATACTATATCATAACCTTCTTTTATCCAGGAATAGCAAATTATATAAACAAAAGATTATATAAACGATGTAAATAAATATTGCTCTGGTAAATTCACAGTCCAGACTGAAGCAACGAACAATACACGTTTTGACATTGCGAACAAAGGAAAAAAGCCTCCCCCACTGAGGAATGTTATTTTTCACAGTAGAACTAGAACTTTATTCATTTTGTAAATTTTCCTATGGAGGCTTATAATTTATCTTGGCCCTGCGTTTGTTACCTAATAGTGGTGTAATTGACTGGCTTAGTATTGTGTTTAATTACCAAATAGTAATTCACCGTTTTCTTTGGGATATATAGAAGATATACGTCAAGTAAAATAATCTGCTAATTAGTGAAATGTTACCCGGCTGTTGTTGAAACGTCGAACTGGGGAAAAATAATGCGAAAAATCTCGAAAACTATAAAAAGACATGTTTTTCTCCTTTCTCCTTGTAATCCTCTATTATGTTTTCTTCTTTCTTTAAGATCTCTTTGCCTTTTGGCTTAGATCAAGTGTAGTATCTGTTCTTTTCAGTGTAACAACTGGAACTGAGTCCTCTAGGGCTCTTCTTATAGTTACAATTATTTTTGGCAATTTGTATGACTAACTGGTCCATGGCTCAGATTTATCTGGTCTGGACCGACTGGTTCTGGTGTCGTTACCCTTTACACTTCTGGTTCCTGACGCCTATCCTTTTTCTTTTTTTTTTAAAGGTCTACATACAAAGGTTTGTTTGAGATTTTTTAAGAATAGTTGAAAAAGTTTTGTATAGTAAGAAATGAAACGTAATCTAATGTAGTGTTAATTGAAAGTGTAAATACGATTCATCAAATAATCCAAACTTTCAGTATATACGCGTTTTTGCCTCTTTTATTCTTTTCTATTTTTTTTTTTTTTCCTAATAGCGTTACATTTACATCTCAAATCTTATTTATAGCGGTCAGTTGTATTATTGTGTTTAGAGCATACTCGTTTCTTTGGGTTGCTATTCATAACCCTCGACTATGATTACAAACATTAAACAACATATCAGTTGGTTACAAAATGAAAAACCATATGTGCCGGCTAAATTATCATTTATACCGGATCTGACAGATGATCAGTTAAAAGAATATCAATCAAGCAAAAGGAAGACTAATGATAGTACAGCTAAATCATCTTCTTCCATGAAAGGAAATGATCTTTTAATACCCGCTGCCACATTACAAGCTCAAAAAGTTGTCTCAAATGATACTTCAAAATATTTATCAAACATAAATAATAACTCACCTTTTAAATCAAGAATATCAATAAATAGAAACTTAAATAGAACAACCACAGTTGTTTCCAGTCAGGCTGAAATAACCCAGCTGATGCAGCGAAGAGCTGAAACTTTAAAAGAAAGTTCAATTAGTGATTCATTCATAGATCTTACAGCCGAAGAGAAATATTTAAAAAATGGTCTTGACAACATCAAAAGACCTTCGGATAATTCCTATGATGATATGGCTAAACGAAGACGCATTGATTTTAACAATGATAATGATATTTTTAATGACATTCAAAGGGATATTGATGTTGAGAACACTGATGTTTTTTCTGACGATGATGAAGTGGATGTTTTATTAGCCAAAAGAAATACAAGTTCTATTTCAAAACAATCAACCAACATCGAAACCATTACAGTTGCAGATAAATCAACGGAAGAAAATGAACTATTAAATCCAAAATTGTCTAATTTAAATGACTTTGTTGATATGAAAATTTCTATCGATTTATTTTCCAATATAATTGATTTAAAAGAATTTTCAAAAACTCAAAATGATTTAATTCTGAAATATAATGAAATTAATAACTTGTTTCAAAAATCTCTTGATGTTGAATTATCTACTTCTATTTCTGAAGATAATAAAAGAAAAGAAAGGAAATTTTTGTATTCAAAAATAAAAGATATTAAATTTGAATGTAAATCAATTAATGAAAAGCTGAAATCTTTTGTAAATGGAAGCAAAGATTATAATGATAACAATAATAATAATGATATTGATAATGGTAATGAACATAATGATAATAATAATGAGAATAATAATAATAATGATAATAATAATAATGCTATTGATAATGGTAATGGACATAATGACAATAATAATGATGATGATAATAATAATAATAATAATAATAATAGTAATAATAATATCCTTAGTATTCCATTACATTCACCTTTTGAGGAGCCAGAAGAAGATGTAGCTCTAGAATTATTATCAAAACCAGAACCTCAACCCGAATTAGAGCTAGAATTAGAATTAGAGATAGAACATCCCAATGAGTTGAATCATGAATCGTTAGTTCCCCCTATTAGAAATTTAAGACCAAGAGTTTCCACTCCAAGTGTTTCTACACCGGAGGAACAATCACAAATATATTATACACAGTTACACGCTATTGAAGACTCTTTCAATTGTGAAAGTGATCTTGATGGCATTGATCCAACTCAGCTTGGAGTAGATGAAATGAAAGAGTTTATTATCCCCGATGATGATGAAAATATTTTAGATGATAACTCTTACAGAGATATCGGACAAACACTGGAAGATTTTGAAGATGACGAAGTTGAAGAAATCGAACATAGTGAATTTTATAATTTTCAAAAAAGTGATGATATTGAAGAACTCGATGATGAATCGATAAAGAACAAACCTAATAATAAAGTTTTTGAAGATGCTGACGAAAGTGATGTTGACAATGATAATGATGATGATAATGATGATGTTATGACATTTAATGATTTAATTGTTTTATCATCTGAAGTCAACAATGAAAATACACATGGTGATATTGATAATAAGTCTAAGAAGGTGCATAACAATAATCCGCCTGAAGAAGAAGAAGAAGATGATGATGATGATGATGATGGTGATGATGATTTAAATAATGGTATTGTTGTGAACAATTCAGCTGCAGACTATTTTACGCAGCTTAATGAAGAAAGAGAAATTGAAACTGTTAGTTTGGAAGATGATGATCTTGATTGGGATGATGCAATTGAAAATGAGTTAATTAATAAAAGGGAAGAAAGAAAGAAATCTTCTGATTTAGAAATTATTGGGATTGAAGAGAATGATAATGAAGATGAAATTGAGGAAATTGAAAAGGTAGTTCATCCAGAAATCTATAAGAAATTTATCGGCAAATTTGAATGGACTTCGGAAGTTTATTCCATTCTTAAGAAGACTTTTCATTTAAATTCTTTTAGAGAAAATCAGTTAGAAGCAATTAATGCTACACTTTCTGGAGAAGACGTTTTTGTGTTGATGCCAACTGGTGGTGGTAAATCTTTATGTTATCAACTACCAGCACTGGTTAAATCGGGTAAAACGTCGGGTACAACTATTGTTGTTTCCCCATTAATTTCATTAATGCAAGATCAAGTTTCACACTTATTGGAGAACAACATTCATGCTGGTATGTTAAACTCAAAAGCTACTGCTGAATATAGAAAGAATATTTATAATTTATTTATTGGTGGGTTTCTAGATTTAATTTATGTTTCACCAGAAATGATAAGTGCCAGTGGTCAATGCAAAAGAGCCATTGCCAAATTATATAGGGATGGTAAATTATCTAGAATTGTCATTGATGAAGCACATTGTGTTTCATCTTGGGGTCATGATTTTAGACCTGATTATAAAGCACTAAATTTTTTTAAGGAGGAATATCCAGATATTCCAATGATGGCGTTGACTGCGACGGCAAATGAACATGTTCGAATGGATATCATACATAATTTGGGTTTAAAAAATCAAAAATTTTTTAAACAAAGTTTTAATAGAACAAACCTTTATTATGAACTTATACAAAAAAAAAGATCTGTTATGGAAGATATTTCAAGATTAATCAATGAAAAATATAGAAATCAAACAGGTATTATATATTGTCATTCTAAAAATTCCTGTGAGGTAACAGCTCAAAGATTGTTTGATTTTGGTATCAATTGTAAATTTTATCATGCAGGTATGACGCCTGAAGATAGATTGGCAGTTCAATTATCTTGGCAAAAGGGCGAAACGAAAGTCATTGCTGCAACCATTGCATTTGGTATGGGTATTGATAAAGCTGATGTCAGATTTGTTTTTCATCTAACAATTCCTAGAAATTTGGAAGGTTATTATCAAGAAACAGGCAGAGCTGGTAGAGACGGTAATCATTCAGATTGTTTGATGTTTTATAGTATGAAAGACGCAAGAACTTTACAAACATTGATCCAAAAGGATAAAGAATTGGATAGGCAGAATAAAGAGCATCATCTAAATAAACTAAAACAAGTTATTCAATATTGTGAAAATACTACAGATTGTAGACGTCAACAAGTTTTGCAGTATTTTAATGAAAATTTTAATAGGAAAGATTGCAAGAAACAATGTGATAATTGTGTGAATTGTGAGAATATTGAAGTTGAAGAAAGAGATGTTACTGTACTATCAAAAAATATAGTTAAATTGGTGCAACGGGTTCAAAATCAAAATGTTACAGTTATTCAATGTCAAGATATTATTAAGGGTTCTAGAAGTGCCAGAATTGTCAATGCAGGTTTAGATCAAAATGAATATCATGGGATAGGTAAAGATTTGGCAAAAGTTGATGTTGAAAGAATTTTTTTCCATTTGATTCATAATAGGTTTCTTGAAGAAAAATCTATTATGAACGGTGCTGGTTTTGCAAATAATTACTTACGTTTAGGTCTAAATTCAAATAAACTTCTGAACTTTAATAATGAAAAAGTTAAAATGAATTTTACACGAACAAAGATGAACGTCAATATTAAGAATAATAATAGTAATAATAATAATAATAATAATAATAATAATAATAATAATTCATCCACTCATTATGATTTAAGAACGAATTCAAGAATAATGAATTCATCGGAATTGTCGAATTTTAAATACGGAAAGGAAAATAGTCCAACGTTTTCACCTGTTCCAAAGTTTATGTCAGCTAGATCGATGTATGCAGGTAATGGATCAATTATTAATAATGTAGTGAGAACAAGTTCACATTTTAATAAAGGGGCAAACGTTAGTGTTGTTTCAATCAATAACCCTGAGCTGAAAAATCATTTGGATAATTGTTATATGAGACTAAGAGATACAAGGTCTCGTGTATCCACAAAATTAACTCTCAGTAAAGAAAGTACTATGGCATCTGATACTGCATTGAAAGATATGTCATTGAGATTACCGAATACGGAAGATGAGTACAAGAAGTTGGATGATTTAAATCATTTACAACTACAATACCATAAGTATTTCAAGAAATTATTAACGACTCTAAGAAGGGAGAGAATAAATAACTTTGGAACGATCGACGTTTCAAATGATAATAAGAATGAAAATGATTTGAATGATGCAGAAAATAACATTACCGCCTCTTCCTTTCCAGAAACAGGACAAAATCCAGAAACTTCTTCAAAATATTTTAATAGAGGAAATTCTGGTGAGGATACAACAGAACAGTTAAGTCAATTGAAAAGCATGTTTATGCTTTCGCAAGGCCCTAATAACTCGGGAAGTCAGGTAGCAAGAGATGGTTCTACTAATTATTATCGTGGCAAAGGTAGAGGTAGGGGTAGAGGAGCATATAAACGTAACACCGGTTTCAATAAGAGAAGTGGTTATCAAAAAAATGGCAGCAGTTCTTTATCTTCAACGAGAACTAAAAGGGCTACAAATGGGGCAACTAAAAAGGCACGACCTATGAAGTTGTAATTAACCTTTTTTTTGTTGTATAGCATGTGTAATTAATCTGGTTTATAGAAAATAGATCACAATAAATAATTTTGGAATAAATCGCATCGGTGTCAATTATCTGTCAGAGATATATTGCATCCGTACACCTAATAAACAACGAACGAAGTCAAAAAAAAATTTTAGGTGAATCATGAATATTTTTTAAAAATTTATAGAAAGACTTCTTCACTAAAACCTACTTCTACTGGATTTGGACTTTTTTGTCATTTAGTCCTGTTCCTACACCCTTTGTAGAGCCAACTTCGAATTTCTGAATACTATGTCAAATAAAATTAACGTTCTTGTTATCGGTAACGGTGGGCGTGAACATGCTTTAGTCTGGAAACTTTCTCAATCTCCATTATCAGGTTCGATATATGTTGCACCAGGAAATGGTGGCACTGCAACTCTATCCAATGTTGTTAATGTTCCAATTGGTTCGTCTCCTGAAAATTTCCCGTTGTTGGTCGAATTTGCAACAAAAAATAATATTCAACTGGTCATTCCGGGGCCTGAACAACCTCTTGTTGATGGTATTGCAGATTCATTTAAAAGGGCCGGTATTCCAGTTTTTGGCCCTTCTGCTCAAGCTGCGCAAATGGAAGGTTCTAAGGCTTTTTCAAAGGATTTCATGAAAAAACACAATATTCCAACTGCTGCTTACGAAAATTTCACTTGTTATGATGATGCTAAAAAATACATTGACAACGCAACCACTAGATTAGTTATTAAAGCTTCCGGTATTGCTGCTGGTAAAGGGGTTTTAATTCCAGAAACGAAACAAGAAGCTTATGATGCAATCAGAGAGATTATGGTTGATAAAGCTTTTGGTGATGCGGGTGATGAAGTTGTTATTGAAGAATATTTAGACGGTGATGAATTATCAATTTTATGTATTAGTGATGGTTATTCATTTGTTGAGTTACCTCCAGCCCAAGATCACAAGAGAATTGGTGACAATGATACTGGTTTAAATACTGGTGGTATGGGTGCGTATGCTCCCGCTCCAGTTGGTACTCCAGCTTTATTGGAAAAAATTAGAAAAACTATTTTAAAACCCTCTGTTGACGGAATGAGAAAGGACGGATACCCAATGGTTGGTTGCTTGTTTGTTGGTATTATGATAACTCCAAATGGTGAGCCAAAAGTTCTAGAATACAATGTTAGATTTGGTGATCCAGAAACTCAGACTGTTTTACCATTATTGAAAACAGATCTTTTGGAACTATTTTTAGCTACCGTTGAACATAGATTAGATGCTGTTGACTTTGAACTTTATGCAAATAAATTTTCAACAACTGTTGTCATGGCTGCAGAAGGTTATCCAGAAGCCTATAAGAAGGGTGATGAAGTTACGGTCAAAGAACCTTTGCCAGAAGATACATACATCTTCCATGCCGGTACCAAACTTCAAAATGGAAAGATTGTTACTTCGGGCGGTAGAGTTATTGCTTCTACTGCAATTGCAGACTCTTTGGAAGATGCAGTCAAGAAAGCTTATATTGGTGTCGATCACGTTACTTTTAGTGGTAAATATAACAGAAAAGATATTTCACACAGAGCTTTTAGAGATTCTTCTAGAACCAAAAAAATATCCATTACATATGAAGATGCTGGTGTTAGTGTTGATTCTGGTAACCAATTAGTTGAAAACATTAAGAAAATGGTTAAATCCACTGCCAGACCAGGTGCTGATTCTGAAATAGGTGGTTTTGGTGGTTTATTTGATTTGAAAAGGGCTGGATATCATGACATTGATGAAACTTTATTAGTTGCTGCTACTGATGGTGTTGGTACAAAATTGAGAATCGCACAAATTATGAACATTCATAATACTGTTGGTATCGATTTAGTTGCCATGAATGTGAATGATCTAGTTGTTCAAGGTGCTGAACCATTAATGTTTTTGGATTATTTTGCAACTGGGCATTTAGATATTAGTGTTGCTGCAAAATTTGTTGAAGGTGTTGCTGAAGGTTGTAAACTGTCAGGATGTGCTTTAGTCGGTGGTGAAACCAGTGAAATGCCAGGTATGTATTCTGAAGGTCATTACGATACTAATGGAACTGCAGTTGGTGCAGTTATGAAATCCGAAATATTGCCAAAAGTGAATGAAATGAAGAGCGGTGATATTTTGTTGGGTATTGCTTCCGATGGTACACACTCTAATGGTTACTCATTGATTAGAAAAATTATTGATACAACTGAATTTAAATTTACAGATAAGGCACCTTGGAACCCAACTAAAATGATTGGTGAAGAAGTCTTAATTCCTACTAGAATTTATGTCAAGCAATTACTACCTTCAATTAAAGAAAAATTGATTTTAGGTTTGGCACATATTACTGGTGGTGGTTTGGTCGAAAATGTTCCAAGAGCTTTACCAAAACATTTAGCTGCTAAGATTGACATTAGCACCTGGCAAGTTCCAGAAATTTTTAAATGGTTAGGTAAAACTGGTGGTGTTCCAATTAACGATATTTTAAAAACATTGAATTTAGGTGTTGGTATGGTTGCTATTGTTAAAGAAGAAAATGTTGACAAAGTTACCAAAAATTTGGAAGCTGCTGGTGAAATTGTTTACAAGATCGGTTCTTTGGTTGATAGAAATGGTGGAGTGGGTTGTGAAGTTTTAAACGCTGAAAACTTGTATTAAACTGGAAATATCTTTTTATATTGTAATGCTTGTCTTTTTAATAAAATAGAAAACTTTAAAAAAAAATGAGGTTAATCAAGATGCCCACACGTGCGTCGGCTAACAAACAGAAAAAATTTTCCTCAAACGTTTGAGCCCAATTTATTAATGTTTTATAAGGTTTCTTTTTTATCAACTTCGACGGTCTTCTTTTGTTCTACTCTCATTTTCATAACTCACTTATGTTAGAAAAGGAACCTCCATAATTGCGTCTAGTTTTTGTACTATTATATCAATACATACATACGAATTTTTTACAATTTCTGACTGTTAATTATCAATTTATTTCTTATTTTGCTTTACTGTCATCTTTCCTATATTACACATACGCTTACAAGCATAATATATCAAAATGTCAGATTCCGAAGGTGCCTCTTCACAATCATCTATCTCTGTCACTTCGACTCATGATGACGCTTCCATCCATTCAACAATCAGTGGTGATTCTCAATTGGATGATCACAGACATCAAAGCATGAGCTTGCCAATTCGAACAGAATCTAAGGCTTCGTTTCCTGCTCCAGCGGATAGAACGTCTAAAAATTATAATCGCAAGAACTCACATGACTCTTCTAATTCGATGAGACCTTTGAAACCCCTAGTAGAACCTAGGCCGTCAAAAGTTGTTTTAAATAATACCTTAAATTCAAGCGAATTGAGAAATAAAATGGTGGTGGATGATGATGATGATAGCTACGATGAATATGCGGTTAAATTCAATGATAGATATAGAAGTGATACTGCATCAAATGCTCTTAGTTTTGCAAACAATTCATCAACACCAACACCAATATCCGTTCCCGGTAAACGTCGTTCCTCAAAAATAAGATCAAGATCATTCAGTGATCAAGTGAAGCTTTTTATAAGGCCAAAGGAAGATTCAGTCACTGGCGGTATTTTACTTCCAAATAACAGTAACACTAACACTAACACTAACCCTAATGCTGTTGTTAATAACCATTCAAATGTTAATTTAGTCAATCAAAGGGACGAAATGAAGAGCAATGACAGTAACTCTGCCAAAAATGTCTCTATTCTAAATAACAATTTAAGCAAGACTATCTCTAGAGCTTCAACGAGATCCGAAAGAAAAACCAGAAATAAGGATATGAACGACCCAAATGATAGTGATCTTGATTCGCATGCATCGAGGGAATCTCAAGAGACAGAAGAGGATGTTTGTTTTCCAATGTTACCAGAACATATTAGAGTTAGAGGTATTGATTTTGGTGAAATTGAAGAATTTATTGCTGAACAAAGACAAGAAAATGAGCTTATTTCCAAAAGAGAGAAAGAAATCAGATTGAATGGTAATAATTCAGTTACAACAAGCTCTGAAAAATTTAGTTCTGCTGCATTAAAATATACTCCAAAATTTGCAAATTCCTCCTCTAGTGCATCTCAGAAATCAGCTGCAGAAATCACCACAGATAAAATTGATAATGCAAGTACGTATTCTTCAGATAAACCGCCTAATGTGACTTTCAATCCGTCGGAAAATAAATTTGAAAATGAATCTATGAACTTACCAACTCGTTTCAGTTTCTTTTCGTCTGAAAGAGAGGAGACTATCCATGCTCCAGACATCACGTCGGTGATTGAACCAGGTGAGCATTTTAGTGAATTATTTGAACCAGAAGATTCTGTTTGGTGGCTAGACTGTATTTGTCCAACAGATAATGAGATGAAAATGTTGGCAAAGGCATTTGCAATCCATCCTTTGACTGCGGAAGATATTAGAATGCAAGAAACTCGTGAAAAGGTTGAACTATTTAAGAATTATTACTTTGTTTGTTTCCATACATTTGAAACTGATTCTGAAAGCGAAGATTTTTTGGAGCCAATCAATGTTTACATGGTAGTTTTTCGTCAAGGAATGTTGACTTTCCATTTTTCACCTATTGTTAACCCTGCAAATGTTAGAAGAAGGGTGAGACAATTGAGGGATTATGTCAATGTTTCAGCTGATTGGTTATGTTATGCCATGATCGATGACATTACCGATGGTTTTGCACCTATTATTCACGCGATTGAATATGAAGCTGATGCGATTGAAGACTCGGTCTTCTTATCCAGGCAAAATGATTTTGGTCCTATGCTATTAAAGATTGGTGAATCTCGAAGAAAGGTTATGACTTTAATGAGATTATTGCAGGGTAAAGCTGATGTTATAAAGATGTTTGCTAAAAGATGTCAAGATGAAGCATCTAGAGTTCCAAATGCCGGTGGGCAACCTGCCCAACCTCGTGCTGATATTGCATTATATTTAGGTGATATTCAAGATCATATTATTACCATGTTTCAGTCTTTACTTTCATATGAAAAAATTTTCAGTAGATCGCATTCTAATTATCTTGCCCAGTTACAAGTTGAATCGTTCTATTCGAATAACCAAGTTACAGATATGTTATCTAAGGTCACTTTATTGGGTACTATATTGGTTCCTATGAACTTGGTTACTGGTTTGTTTGGTATGAATGTGCGTGTTCCAGGAGAACAAGGTTCAAATTATGGCTGGTTTGGTGGTATTGTTGGATTTATAGTTTTAATGATTATTTTGAGTGCAATTGGTGCTAATTTATATATCAAATGGGTGAATAATAGAACTACTGATAGTTTAAGCAATGCTATTTCTATCAGAAACTTCCGTTTTGGTGGAAGACGCAAGAGAGAAGAAGGCCGTACAAGGGATAGAACTGATAGATCCATGATAAGCTTACCTACTCGACTTACCAGATATGGTGAATATTGATTTTTATTATGTAAATTAAATTAAAAAAATTTTACTCTTTAAGCCTTAAATCATTACTTTTTTTTTTGTTACGTTTCTTTGTTTTAAAATTTAATAGAGAGGACTGGTGAAAAGTATATAAAAAAAGAATTTGCGCAAGCCCGGAATCGAACCGGGGGCTCAACTATGGCAAAGTTGAATTTTACCACTAAACCACTTGCGCTAATGTTGTAATAAAGCGAACCCTGCCGAACTCATCATGGATAAATCTTAGAGTCACACCCTTTCTGTGACTCTGTGACTCTGTGACTCTGTCTATTCGTCTCGACGTCGAACGATGGTGAAAACTATCAGAGGACGGTTAGCATTCCTGGATATCTCCTACCTTAAGCACAGTTATAAGTTAACTAGTACAGGTAGACTTGCCACGTGATATCCCCTCTAGCCTGATTAGAGGTCTTGAACAGTAAGATGAGAACAAGATACTTACTGTTTGTTAATTAGCTAAAATGATAATATGTAGTGTGACTGGATGTAATGACTATTACTAGTTTATGATATTTATAATAATTGGAATCCTCTCTTCAAAGAAACTAACTAAATATACAAAATATATAAAAATAAGTGGAATATTCCATGAACTTATACAAAATCTCTATTTTGGTATTTAGGAGAATGTTTAATAATTATCCAATCATAATCATACTCTACTATTCAACACATGCGTGATTTATCGGATTTTATGTTCTTGGAATTAATTCTGCATGGAACAAAGTTTGTTGACATTACTAAATTTAGAATATGATACTGATATGTTGACCGGCAACAAAATCAATGTCATAACCATTTTAGTTATGAAATACAATCTATGTTCTAACAAAAACTTTTCATCGTCGAGATTGTATTTAGTCAATTATATAAATCTTTTTAGGATAACTTGTGAAAATTGTTGGAACCTGTGAAAATTACGTCATTAATTTATTACTTCACAGGTTACTGAGATAATATAATTTTAAGCTATATCATTGTTATTTTAATATGCACATACACTGAAAATAAAATCCGATAAATAATGTCCGATAAGTACACATAGTTATTATTAATTAATTGGTTAAAAGGATTAGAAACATTCAACTGGATATTAAGTTATAAAAAAAATCAATGTGGATAACTTCATTTAACCATGTATATAAGCTATGCTATTCCCACTTTTATTTCTTTCTTATTTACAACCTTTTACTTCTTTCCTTTCGGGGAGATCTTTTATATAAAAATATATATCAATATATTATATTTGTTATCATCTATTATCTATTCTTTCTGAGTTAAATCCATCGGTTGATTTATACACCACCAATAGTAAGTATTTTTCTTATCTATTTACAGAACCACATCTGTAACCGATCAACCTGTGAGATTAACTTAATCCTCATACTTATTTATTTAGGTATTGAGGATTACAAATAGTCTGTCACGCTACTGGTTGAGATGTGGGGTTTCGATGCAAAACCCTTAATGTTCTAATAAAAATTATGTTAAATTTTGAAAAGTATGATAATAGCAAATGGTTGAATAGTTGAAGTCTAGAATTAATGGATAAGTAAGTGTTGGAACCTGGAGAAATTTCCTTTCTTAGTTAATTACTCCGATGTTTATGCTGGTATTAATTAAAGCCATTCCACTATGCATAACTCCTTTAGATGGAACCAATGAAATCAAAGAAGTTAGAGCCAATAATAATTTATATATAGCTACATCCATTTAATTGGTCATTATGAGTTTGTCTAGAACAAAAATGTACAATCACAATTAATTACAATTGAATTCGAAATAGCTATATAAACAACCTTTTCCTACTTTTTAGTTTCTACTTGTTTTACTACCTTTCTCTTTTCTCTTGGAAGAGATCTTTTATAAAAAAAAATTTAAATACAATTTCATTATATCTTGTTCTTATATTTATATTACATCTGAGTTAAATACGGTTACAACCCATTAATAGTAAGTATAACACTTATCTATCTTCAGGACCACATCCGTAACCGTTCCTCCTGTGAGGGTTATGCTAATCATCGTATATGCTTGTTGGAAATAGATGATTACATATAACCTCTCACCCTACTGGCGGAGATGTGGGATTTCAATATAAAATCCTTTATGTCCTAATACTATGTGTACTTATCGGACATTATTTATCGGATTTTATTTTCAGTGTATGTGTGAAAATTAGTTTTAATTTTACTGATTATGGTAATTAGAAATGTTGTTAATACAGGATAAATTGTTATAGAATTATCAAGAAGATTCTAGAATAAGAAAAAGTAATCAATGAATGATGTTGATATAGAATGGATTATCACAGAATGATAAAGAATATTCTAGAATGATATTAAGGGTTCTAGAATCAGTAAAACTAGTGATTCTATTGATCAACAACAATATATAATTTATGTAAATTAAAGAACATAAATAGAGCTAAGTTTCTCTTTGTTTTATTTATAGTTAAATAGTTTTATAAAATTATCAATTAGAATACAAGAAAGTTGAACACCTTATAATTAAATCTTAGGATAAAAACCTCTAATTAAGATAGATTTCCAATCTTTGAATCCAAATTTATAAGAATTAATTAATACAATATGGCATACCAATTCCAGACGGATATAAGCGTTGAAGCTAGCAAAAGTTGCTGTGCTGCTCTAGTGCGTAATTCTCCAAAAAGAAAAGTCCAATAAAGAACGTTATTGGCCATTATTTAAAGAATGGTTTACTCAATCTATTTCAGCATATGCTTTAGAATACAACTTTACAGAGTTAATGAATATGGTTGCAGTTGAAAATCCACAACCAAATATCGGTAAAGTGTTGGAATATGGGATTAGTTTATACTTTGATAATGATATCACGTCAGCTTTCAATACAATGGAAGGTTGCAATCGTTTTGCTACCATGAATAGGGAATTGAGTAATGCTAATATGTATGAAGAGGTAGTCATGTTTGAAGAGTTTTTCAAAAACATGAATAACTATTCTTGGGAGAAATTGATCGATGAAATTAGAATCTTATCCTATTTTCATCCACATTTTGCTGAATTTGCTGGTATCATATGCTGTACAAAAATTCCAAGAAATGAACTTTCAAGTTTCTTGAGAATCACAAACTGTTATACGAAAACAGATGGTGAGGCCAATTTATACCCTGCCAGTGCTATTGATATAAGAAGAGCAATTCAGAAATTCATTAAGGAAGTTAATGGAGGTTCCAAAAGTGCTGAGACCGAAGAAACATTTATTGTTGAGAGAACAAAGAAAAATGTCAATCACAAATTCGGTAAAAGCAAAAGGAAAGGATAAGAAAATGAAAATGATGACCTGTTTCAAATGCAACAAGAAAGGTCACATTGCAAAAGATTGCTGGTATGCAGAAGCGAACTGCATTGTTGAAGACAACGTTAAATATAATTTTGAAGAAATTAATATAATGGAAGCACGTTGTACTGGTAAGAACAAAAAACAAAGCGGAATTCATCTTAGATAGTGGTTCAACAATCCATGTAGTTAGGAAACTACATATACTTGATAATGTTAAAGAGACGAAAACCATTGTTAAAACTGTTAATGGGTTTAGTACATCAAACTATAGTGGTGATCTAAAATTAACAGATAATCTTGTTTTGAAAAAATGTGATTTATATTAAGTCAGCTCCGAGAAATATAATCTCAGCAACAAGACTAACAAAAGAAGATGGAGTTACAATCTCCATGACGAAAAATGGTTTCAACATATACAAGAAGATAAGTTCATTGCATCAGGTACACAAAATAATGGTCTATATACTCTGAATAATACAGATAATTTTGCTGGTGTTTATCAAATGGAAAGTGTTGAAGATGTTAAGAACTGGCATATTGCTAAAGGCCATGCATCAATATCACAAATGAGAAGAGAATTGAAGAACAGCAAATCAAAAGTCAATGAAAAAGTTTTTCATAAAGTATTGAAAAACTGTGTATCTTGCAATGGGAGGCAATGTTAATTTGTCCCATGGGAGTAAGAAGAAAGAGAGTAAAACATATGTATTAGGTGAACAACTGTCAACGGATGTTTTTGGTCCAATAAACGGTAAATATGGGTTAATTATCAAAGACAAGTATTCACAATATTGTTTAGGAAGAATTATTGATTCAAGAAAAGATGTTTCGGAAAAAATCAATTGAGATGCTGAGGGTATTCAAAAATTTATTGAAGATTCAGGATAAATCAATATGCTATTTAAGAAGCGATAATGAATTTCGAACTAAATTATTAGCCTCTTATTGTGCAAAAGAAGGAATCATTCAACAATTCACTGCACCGCATTCAAGTTATCAAAATGGTGGTGCTGAAAATATCAATGGTCTATTGAAAAATAAAATGAGAATCCTGATCAACGAATCAGGAATTCCTAAAAACTTATGGACTTACTGCTTTAAACATGTCCTCTTTTTTACTCAACAATTCTTTAAGGAAAAAGCAAGATAAAACTCCGGTACAATTGATTACAAATCATGGAAAAGAAATGGATAATGAATTATTACCATTTGGATGTCAGTTGTTTGCATACAACTACAATAGAAAACAAAAATTGTTTGATCCTAGTATAAACGGTATTTTCTTAGGTTATGACAAAACAACAAAAATTGTCAATGTTTATGATTTAAAATCAAGAAAGGTGTTTAGAACATCAGCGTGGAAAGGAATGAATGAAATTTTTCCATTGAGTCATACTTGGTCATTTGTTAATGATATTAGACAAACGGTTTACAATGATGAATATTCAGATAATAATGACAATGGAGATATGAATAACTCACTAATTAGCTCAGGTGGTGGTGGTATAGGTTTTGATACAAGCTTCACGACCAGTCCAACTCCAAATCAGACGGCTATTCCTGAAGATCAAAATATGGAAGAAAATACATCTAGTATATCTGAATGTCAAGAAACAGAAACAACACGGAAAACCAATCAAGATATAGATCCTGCAGCAGTTGATAAGGATCTTGATTATATGATGGATCATAATGATACCGAAGAAGACATTGATGACACAACTGAAGTTATTGACGAAATTGATGTAGCTAATGGTACTCTTTATAAGGAAGATAAACAGAAAGGTACATCTGTTACCAAGAAAGCTAACAAAATCAATAAAAAGAAAAACTCTGCTAATGTTGCGAAAATATCGAAAACATTAATCAACAAAGTTAGAAATAGTGACGATTCAAGTGAATCGATTCCAAATAAAGTTTCAAGGACAAATGATAAGGAAAAAGAAAGAGATAATAATTTTTTAATTAAGAACTCTACTCCAAGAAAGGCAATTACTGATAGAGGTGCGAATACTACTACAATTGCTAGAAGAAATGGAAATACAGGAATACAAATTGTTCATCACATTCCCAAGAGAGGTTTAGAAGTAGATGCTTCAATTGAAAATACACATCAAGTTATGAAAAGAACCAAGTTTGTTCCACAGGCAGTTTCAGATCTTAGAAGGTTACGTTCCAATCCAGGCGTGATAGATCAATCGACTGTTCAAGGAAAGGGGGCGAATGCTGAACCAAATTCAGTTGAAGTTATTTCATTAAACAGTGATAGTGATAGTGATAACATAAATGATGTTAATTTGTTAGTTTCCAAAAGAAAATATGATATTCCGAATACATATGGAGATGTATTAAAATCATTTGAAAAGAAAAGATGGCTCCAATCAATGGAAGAAGAGCTACTAGCTATGAGAACAAAAAAATGTTTTTTCAGAATGTGAACAAAACCAGCTTGCCAAAGAACACATTGTTAGTCAAAGTAAGATGGGTTTTTACTGTTAAACAAGAATCAGATGGTACTGAAAGATTTAAAGCTAGATTAGTTGCTAAAAGGATTCACCCAAGAGAGAGGTGAAAATTATGTAGAAAATTATGCTCCAGTGATGAGATATGAAACTCTTAGATTTGCTTTGAGTATTGCAGCTACAAATGGTTGGTTAATTGCACAAATGGATGCAAAAAACGGCATTTTTAAAATGGAAATATAGATTATATAACATATATGCAACCACCTCCAGGTACAAACACTCCACAGGGAAAGGTTTGGAAATTAAAGAAAGGCATTTATGGGCTAAAACAAGCACCATTAATTTGGTATAAAAAGCTATCATCAACATTATTAAAAGGTGGATTCAAGACATCAATACTTGAACCATGCTTATTTTACACACCCAATAGTATTATACTTGTTTATGTTGATGATATTCTTATCGTGGGTTTAAATGAAAAAGTCATTAATTTTGCCAAAGAAACGTTAAAGAAGGCTTTTGTGATGAAAGATATGGGAAGACCAAAAATATTTTTAGGAATAAATATAGATGTTATTCAAAATGGTTTTAAATTATGTATGAAAGATACTATTGAAAGAATTGCGGAGAATTTTGATATTGTTGAATGTCAAAGAAAAATTGAAACTCCATTAGTGAAAGGTTCTGATAAAAATATAAATGATAACTCTCCACAATTATCTGCTGCTGATCATTCGACTTATCGTTCTGTCGTCGGTACATTAACTTTTATTGCTAATACAGTTAGAGTAGATATTGCATTTAGTGTTTCATTTTTATCAAGACATCTACAGAATCCCAAACAATCACACTTGAAAGCTGCTTATAGAGTTATACATTATTTGCTGAAAACCAAAAATACTGGTTTAATATTTGGTAAAAGTAAAGGAAAACTACCATTTAAAGATTTTAGGTATTTAGATAAGACTGCTGAAGTCAGTCTACAAGACTATCCAAAGGCTGGAAAGTTTAAATTGATTACATTAACTGATGCTGACTGGGCTGGTAATATTGAAGACCGAACATCACAATCGGGTCAAATTACTATGCTGAATGGGAATATAGTTAGTTGGAGTTATAGAAAACAAAGAACAGTTGCTGAATCAAGTGCTGAAAGTGAGTATATGGCAATTAGTGATGGCACGAAAACTGCATTGTTCTTCAAGAATCTCATGACAGAAATAAGAATGAATTGCAGTTACATAGAACTATGTGTTGACAACATGGCTGCTCTTACATTAAGTTCCCACAACACTCTACATCAGAAGACAAAGCATATTGACATTAAGTATCATAGGATACGACAGTTGGTTGAAGATAAATTAATTAAATTAAATTATGTCAACACCAAAATGAATATTGCAGATATATTAACAAAAACATTAGATAGCACTACAAATGATGTTGATATAGAATGGATTATCACAGAATGATAAAGAATATTCTAGAATGATATTAAGGGTTCTAGAATCAGTAAAACTAGTGATTCTATTGATCAACAACAATATATAATTTATGTAAATTAAAGAACATAAATAGAGCTAAGTTTCTCTTTGTTTTATTTATAGTTAAATAGTTTTATAAAATTATCAATTAGAATACAAGAAAGTTGAACACCTTATAATTAAATCTTAGGATAAAAAAACCTCTAATTAAAATAGTATGTGCATATTAAAATAACAATGATATAGCTTGAAATTATATTATCTCAGTAACCTGTGAAGTAATAAATTAGTGACATAATTTTCACAGGTTCCAACACAAAGGTTTGAGAGATCAAAGAAAGCTCACCTATCTTCGGATAATAGAATTTGTGCAAATTGATAAAAGAACTCATCCGTTCATCCTAATTCTGATAAAGAAATTATTAGTAAATCCGAATGTGCAGTTCCCCATCTGAGCACCGTGGCGCAGGGCTCATAACCCTGATGTCGTTGGATCGAAACCAACCGGTGCTAGCTATTCTTTTTTTTTATCATTTGAAACCTGTGTTCTATAAGCAAAATATATGTCTATACAGAATAAGTTTAATGATAATTAAATGTTATGTTTATGCTATAAACATGCAAAGCCATCGACTACTTTATGTACTAACTTGTGAATATGTGCTTAAAATGTTCGGTGTCACTAACAAGATTGCATTCCTAGAATGATAAGTAGAATGTGAAGACCTAAAAAAAATACTTAGTTTTGGCCTGTAATAATGGAACATATAAGCGCTATATATGTAGTGGAATGTCCAGCTTGTATGTAATGAATAGAGACTTTTTAGTATTTTGTCAACTCAGAAAAAGTTCGATCTCGAAATGTCGTCAGGGTTCGTAAAATTGTGTCCAAGTAAACATTTCGTGTTTTCATCCTTTCTTTTTTCATTCTTGAAACTATATATAGATACTTCAATTGAGTATGAGGTTCTCTTTCACTGTTCTATGCTTTTTGATAGCATGTTCCAGTGCCTTTTATCTCCCTGGTGTTGCCCCAACATCTTACAAAGAAGGTGACACGGTTCCATTGCTAGTTAACCACATTACACCTTCATTAAGAAAAGAAGATTTGGACTCAGTTACTTATTTATATTCTTATGATTATTATTTTCCAAGATTCCATTTTTGTCAACCTAAAGATGGCTTGAAGAAACAATCCGAATCTCTTGGTTCCATTTTATTCGGTGACAGAATATTTAACTCTCCTTTCGATCTGAAACTTTTACAAAATTCCACCTGTAACGTTTTATGTTCAACAAATTATCCAAAGAATGATGCTACCTTTTTTAACACAAATATTAGGGCGGGTTTCCAGCATAATTGGTTAATTGATGGCTTACCAGTTGCAAGAACTTTGAAAGATGATAAAACGCATTCATCTTTTTACAGTTCAGGTTTTAACATTGGTTTTGATGATGATCAAAACACCCCACATATTTACAATCACTTTGATCTTTTTGTTGAATATCACTTAAGACAAGATGGTAAGTATAGAGTTGTTGGTGCCACCGTTTATCCAAAATCTTTAGACTATAAACAGGAACAAAACCCAGATTGTTTTGCAGAGTATGCACCTTTAACTTTGGATCAACAACAAGATACCGATGTTACTTTTACTTATTCGGTTTATTGGACTCCTTCTGAAACTGTTTGGGCTACAAGATGGGATAAATATTTGCATGTTTACGATCCAAAGATTCAGTGGTTTTCTTTGGTCAATTTCTCCATCATTGTTATTTTCTTGTCCATTATTATGTCGCATATTTTGCTCAAAACTTTAAAAAATGATATTCAAAAGTACAATGAGGTTAACTTGGATGATGATGTTATTGATGAAATGGGTTGGAAGTTGGTGTATGGTGATGTTTTCCGACCACCGCAAGCTCCAATGCTGTTATCTGTATTAGTTGGTTCCGGTGTTCAAATTTTACTAATGGCCGTTACTACTTGTGCATTCGCATTATTAGGCTTATTATCACCTTCAAATAGAGGCTCTTTAGCTACAGTCATGTTTGTACTTTATTCCATTTACGGATCTATTGGTTCGTATTTTTCAGCTGTTATTTATAAGTTTTTTCAAGGTGCAGATTGGAAGACTAATATGATTTTGACACCTATTCTAGTTCCAGGGCTTATTTTTTCCATGTTCATTTTTTTGAATTTCTTTTTAATTTTTGTTAATTCATCTGGTGCAGTTCCAATTGGTACCATGATTGCTATTATTGTCATTTGGTTTGCCGTTAGCGTTCCATTATCATGCATTGGTTCTTTATTAGGTATTAGAAAACAACCAATTACTTTACCAGTTAAAGTTAATCAAATTCCAAGACAAATTCCACCACAACCATGGTACTTAAAAACACAATGGCTGTCTTTGATTGCCGGAATTTTTCCATTTGGTGCAATTGCAATTGAGATGTATTTTATCTACAATTCTTTATGGTTCAATAGAATTTATTATATGTTTGGTTTCTTATTTTTTTGTTTTATATTGATGTTGATTACAACTTTGTTAGTTACTTTATTATTAATCTATTATTCATTATGCAATGAAAACTACAAATGGCAATGGAAATCATTTTGTGTTGGAGGAGGTATTGCATTCTATGTTTTTGTTCATGCTATTGTGTTATCTAAGCTAAAGTTGGGAGGTTTAACTTCAATTGTTCTATACTTTGGCTATTCTCTCTTGATCTCATGCGGTGTTGGTATAATGTGTGGTACAGTTGGTTTCTTGGGTTGTATGTACTTAAATATGAATATCTATGGTCAAATTAAGGTTGATTAGATGATTTAAGTTTACTATTCTATAGACCTGCTTTTTAACTATATACGGTCGATGCCTCTAATAGAAAAAAAAAGAATATCTTGTGCATTTTCAAAATGAACATTTTACTCTCCCTGACTTTTTTATTAGTCTGTTCAATTTGTAAAAATGTGTATATATATAGATAAACACGAAAATAAAATACGGTAAAAACTAGTAGACGGCAGCTGCGGTTCTCGGGATCGACAAATTTAATGATGGATCGATCGTGAAAAAAGTGGAAAAGTTGCAAATTCGACGTCGAATAAAATTAAGCGGGGGTTCCAAACCGGAGAGACTCTCGAGGCATTTTTGCTGACCCAGTGCTTCTATAACTTCCATCTATTCGTCATCTCAGACCTTCCCAAGAAATACGCTACTGCATAGACGTTTGTATAAGACAGAATATAGTATTATAAGTTATGTCTAACCAAAACGTGGAACAGGAACAGGAACAGGAACAACCTGAAACAGAAAGTATGTCGATTTTTCACTCTATAATCCAATAGTCTGTAAGTGGATTGACTACTGACCAAATTTACTAACACTTATACATATATTATAGAAGTCATTAAGTTGATCATTACTTTACCTTCAGAACCTGATAAAATTGAGCTACCAGTTTCAAATTTCGACAAGGTTTTAGATGTCACCCAGACTTTGGTGTCTCTTTCTGCAACTCAAGAATTCACATCCTACAATTTCAAATTGAATGGTGAGGTTCTTTCTCAATATGTTTCAATAGGAGAAATCATCGCTGAAGATCAGGAAATTTTAACTCTAGAATTATCACCAGCTCCGTATAATGAATCATCTGCGAGAGAGCATATTCTTAAAGTGAGAGAAATTGCTGCTTTAGAAATTTCTCCAATTTCTGACATTTATGGTGTCTCTCCGGGTGCTTCTAGTTTTTCCAAGTTAGGCTTAGATGAAATTAAAAATAACGTAGAAGAAAAAGTGCATGAAAAGGAAGATTCTGAAGAAAAGAAAGAAGTCTTTAAAGTTTCAGATGAAGAAAAGCATGAAATCTCCCAAATTGTTGATGAAATTGTTCAGCTAAAATCTGATGTTTCTGAATTTGCCGGTGATCCAGTTTTAAAACTTTCACCTGCTTTGAGGTCTCTCTTTATCTCTCAGTGGACTCCATCTACTAATGCTAGTAAATTGAAGGGTGACCTTTTCTATTTACAAGCTCAAACTTTAGAGGGTGAGAATTTCAACATTACTGCTCATGTTAGTGGTTTCTATATCAATAACTCTTCTAATACCAGATTTAACGATAGTCTAAAAACTGTTGCTCCATTAAATGGTAAAAGTCATAAATTGTCAAAATCCCATTCTTTGTTGACTTTGTTGAAATCTTTATCTCCTAAGTTTGAAGAACAATTACAGGAAAATATGGAAAAACTAACAGAATCAATTACAGAAACTTTCGCTTTTCCAACAGCTACATTCTTATCAAACCCATGGTTGGTCAAACAAGTAGATGATGTAAGACCAGATCTTGCTAGAACTCAAGAAACTTACTTATATGGTGGTTTGGATGGTGCTGATTTACAAAAAGACTGGAACACCGAATTTCAAAGTATTAAAGAATTTCCTAAACCTAACACTTCTCAGAGAGTTGTTAGAGAACAATTACTGATCAAGGCAACTTATGATTTTACTGTTAGAGCAATTAAAGGTGCTATGGCAGTTATAAGAGATGAAATTACCCCAATGAATCCAGAAGAAGGCAAATCTCAGCATATTTTCTTGAGAAATGGCATTTTCTATTCCAAAGGTATAGATGCCACCGGTCAATTTGCCGAACTTGGAGGTGATGAAGCTTCTAGAGTTGCAGCTTCCAGAGATTTAGCTGGCGTTAAATATTTGAACAAATATGATATTGACGGCGTTTATAATCTGTTGACTACCGTTGTAGACTATTTTGGTCATAGAATTATCTGTCAATCTCCTGTCCCAGGTATTTTTGACGATGTTCTCCCTGAAGAGGGTAAAGACTTATCTGATGCTCCGAAAGAGGTTACGTATGGTACTATAGGTGACGGTAGTGATATTGTTTCCGATGAAAAATTCTGTCAAAAATTTAAAAACGTTGGTGCTGCATTTCACTTAAAACCACATAAAGCTTGGACAAAAGATGGATCCAAAGTTGTTGATGTTGTCACTTCCGCCCAAACCAAAGGTATGAAGGGTTCTGATAATAGGGACTATATTATTGATCTTTACAGAACTACCCCTTTGGATATCGAATTTATTGAAAAAAATTGGGATCCATCTAACAAATGCTCTTATCCTCACAGAGAAGTTACGTTAAGACATGAAGCTGTTGCTGAATGGTGGAGAAGAGAAATTTCAGTTGCTGTCAAGAAAGAAACCGAAAAACTGGAGAGAACAACTGCCGAAAAGAAAGCTAAAGGAGAAAAAGTTGATGAATCAGAAAAACCAACTATCGCCATTGAGCCAGAAGTTTTTAGTTTGAACCCAGATGCATTTTCTTTATCACCAGCTCCAACTAAAGAACTGGCCAGTGTTTTAAAATCAGATGAAGAAAAGGTTAGAGAAGTTTCTAAATTTGTCACTCAAATTTTAATTCCAGAGTTTGTTAACGAAATGGAAACAAACGAAGTCTATAATGCAATTGATGGTGATCATTTAACTGCAATTTTACATCAGCAAGGTATTAATGTCAGATATTTGGGTGCTATTGCCGATTTAGCAAAGGAAAGAAAGGCAATTTTTTCGAAGAAACTAGAAGAAAATATTTTAGGATTAGTGAAAGTTAATGATGAAGAAACTGCAAAACAAGAAGCTAAGCTTGCTAAGAAAAAGGCTGAATTAGAAGCTCAAGTTCAAGCAAGAAAAGAGGCTACAGAAAAGGGAGAACCTTTACCTGAGGTAAAGGAAGAGGATGATCAAGAAACAAAGGATGAAGAAGAAAATACTACCACTGCTATAAACACAATTCCAGTTCCACTTCTTTTGGATGCATTGTATGAAATTTGTATCCATGAAATGATTGCTAGAGGTACTAAACACTTCTTGAGAAAGCAGTTAGCTCATTTACCATTACCTTTGGCCCCATATGTGATTTCTCATGTCCATAACTGCTTATTAGCTTCCAGGGCCAACCCAAGACCAGAAGCTCCAAAACTGGATTCATTGTTGGACGAAATTTATGGTGATATTGACTTAACCCTTCTGGATAGCACATCTGCGGATATTATTGCTGCCATTGAAAAGGAAGTTTTCATTAGATTCAGATTTAGCTTGCCAACTGATTGGACTTCATTAATTAGAACTATTCCGTTGATGAAATCCATTGCTAAGAAATTTGGTATTCAATGGCAACAAAAGCAATATGCGTTCACTAAGGAAGATCTCGATTCTCAGATTGAAGCACAATATGCTATTAATGCTAAGTCTCAATTTGAAGTTCATCACGATGAGAAGAAGTCCAAGAAAAAGGGTAAAAAAAGTGTTAGTCCGGTTGAAATAACAGAAGTGTTTATTCAATCCACTACTTTTACTCCACAAGATATCCTTTCATTGGTGCCAATCATTAAAGATTCGATATTTGAATCCACCACCATCCAAGAATTCTGGCAGGCTGGTGTTGCCAAGATTAATGAAAAAGAAGCTACTGAAGGTTTGGATTTTCTAAACCAAGCCATTCAAATGAACGAACAACTTCTTGGTTTGGTCCACCCAGTAACAGCCTCTTCTTTTAGCCAGCTTGGCCAAACATGCTTGAACTTGAAATTGACTGCAGAATCTGTTACATACTTAAGAAAAGCTTTCCAAATTTTTGAAAGAACTTCAGGTATCGATTCATATCAAACAGTTTTGTCTTTGAGTAGCTTGTCTTTAAGTGAACTTTCCAATGGTCAAGTAATTGATGCTTTAAAGATCAACAAAAGATTATTAAATCATTGGATTACTTCGTTTGATGAATTCCATCCTAATGTGATTACCATTTTTTCATCGATTGCTGTTATTTTACAACAATTGCATATGAACAATGAATCAATTAAGATTTTTACCAAAGCTTTGGAATTAAGTGACAAGAGTAGCGGGGAAAACAGTCAGTTATCTGGATTTTTAAGATTCCAATTAGGTCAACTTTTAGCCGTCGAAAACAAATATAAGCCAGCCGCCGAAGAGTGCAATAAAGCATTTGAAATTTTCAAATTAACTTTAGGCTTGAAAGATAAATCTACAATTGAAGCTAAGAAATGGGCTGATGGTTTATCAAATTACTCTAAATATTTGAAATTTCAAGCAAAAGAAAATGAAGTTAAATTGCACGAAGCTAGGAAATTAGAACAATTGCAATCACAACAACAAAATACAAAAGCTGGCAGCAAAAAGAACCCAGTTGGTCCAAACCCTGAAATTGCTGCTAAGAGTGTTGATGACATTATGAAATTTATTAATGGCAGTAATAACCAAAGTAAGAAGAATAAAAAGAAGAACTCAAAAAAATGAATTTAATGATACCACTATGAATCCTTGTATTTAATTTTTAGACATTTTTTTCTTGCCACATAATATATTGTTCGTTAGTTCGTTTATTTTAACTTTGTTCCTGTTTTTATTTTGTTTTAAAAGTCTTTAAGAGAATTTTTTTTCAGATTTATTTATAAATACACACCAGTAAAAGTCAATGTACTTTCTTATTTTAAATCTTAAAGTCTATGTATTAGTCTAGTTTGTAATTACGAATCAGTAAAACTATTATTTAAATCCAGTGTGAAACTGGTATACGATATTTATAAATCGTCATCGCCTTCAACATCACCAAATTTCCAACAACCGAGATGCGCCTTCCTTGCCTTATCTTCCAAAGCTAATAATTGTTCCCGTTCAGCCTTCAATAATAATTCAAAAGCTGCCAAATTCCTCTTCTTAACAATACCATAGCCTTGTTCAACCATATCCTTATTGATAGATCTAGTTGGATCATCAGAGACAGTTTCAGAATCATATAGTTCGGCATCAAATTCAACACCCTCAGTAGGATTTTTAAAAGTGATACAAGCAACAACTTGTTTATCCAAAAGGTTGTCTTCTAAGTAATAAATGGATTCTTCCAAATATTCTGGTTGGTTCGTTGGAGGTAATTTAATTAACGATAATTGAGTGATATGTGCTTGTGGCTTCAAAGCTGTAGTAGAAAACTCTGATGGTAATGCACGCAAGTCAGATAATAAAACCTTTTCAATAGTACCATAGTCAATATGTTGAACTGTAACCGAGTTATCTGCTTTGCTAAACCCAATACATTTAGCTCTATAGAATTTACCATTATCAGCCAGTTTTGCAGCGACTAATTCCCCTCGTTTTGGATAATTACCCAAAGGTTTGAAAGTAGAAGATGCAGCATGCAATTTTTGCATGAATGGTTTCAACTTATGTTTTTCTGAATCAAGGAGATGCATAGCAATCAAACCACTGTCCAAAATTTCACAAACTTCAGCATCAACATATTTCTTTTCAATCTTTAAAGATTCTACTTGTTTCGCTAGTTCTTTATTAGATAACTCTTGTTCTTTGATAGGGTCATAATTTTTCCAAATACCTAGTTTATTGTCTTTTGCTTCATTTTCGGCTTGAATAAATTGATTTCCCATTTTTGTTTGTGCCAAAGATCTATCGTGAGTTTCAACTAGACCATCTCTTAAAAGGTTGATTTGGAATGGGACATTAGAGCCCTGCAAATACAAGTTTCCAATAAAGCCACCCACTCTATCTGCACCATATATATCCATTGAAATATCTCTTTGATAAATTTTTCTGTTTGCCAAAGCAAATGCTGTCTGTGATTGTTCATCGTCTCTAGATGCAGATGTTTTTAGTCCACCTAAAACCAAAATCAACCTAACACCTTCACTAGGAACATAAACTCTAAATCTGGTAGCTGAAATGACATGTTCAACAATACCGCTAATTTTAGATCTATTTTGGAAGGAGAAAAGGTATGGTTTGGCTTTCATTGCATTTTCAGAAGCATCGACAAGTCTTTCGGGTTCAGGAGCTTTGCCATGTATACCTCTTTTGCCTTTGATAGCTTGGGTCTCAGACTCAACTAAAGAGTCCCAATACTCTGGTCTATCATCACCTTTTCTGTGTCTGATAACGCTAGCATAACCACAGGAAACAATATCATCACTTATATTAGCACCATCAGCTGTTTTAATAGTTACCATAGGTCTTTCTTCATACTGATCATTTGCAGGTCTAATGGATTCAATAGTGGCCACGACATTCTTCCCTCTAAGTTTCTTTCTCACAAATTCTTTGGCAATTGGTGCAAACACAGATAGTGAAGAGTCGGATAATCTCGGTGCTCTTAATGAAGCTAATTGAACAGTGATTTCTGAATCATCTTTCAATCTTAAAACAAGAGTATCCGAAGATATAACTCTTGCAACAATGACAGGTAAGCACATACCAACTTGAATTTCAGAATCACCCGAAGAGATAGACTTCGAAGCCAAAGCTGCTGCATGGGATTTCCAGATATTTTTACCGGAAATCTTGGCAGTTTTTTCTAGTTTACGAAGAATAGACATACCAACTACCCCAATTAGAGATGATTGCCAATCAGCAACTTCAGCCAAACCGTCCGAAAGAAGTTTCTCTGAAATATTTCCAGCCGGGTGAATAATTTTAGCGACTAAGACACCAGAGGATGATTCACCAATAAAACTAACCTTAATATCCGCAGATAATAGTCTGCTTTCAACGTATTTTTTAGCTTCATCACCAAATGGTTCACTAGGTTCATCTGATGATTCCGTTCTCGGGGTTCTAACACCAGCAATTAAAACAGGGAGGATGCATTGAACCTTCGGTGATAGAATAAGTCTGACTAGTAGCCTATCACCACTAATGACTTTTTCGACAATTGCACGAATTGGTTCCTTGACGGATTGGTCGATAACACTGGTGTCCGGTCTGTTAACAAGCTCAATATTTAAGTAAGTAGGATCCCAGATACCCAGCTTATTTGATTGTGCCTTTGATTCAATTTCTTTAAGATGATCAATATTTTCATCATCAAAGGAGTTCAAATTATCCCGTAACTTGGCAGCACCTTTGGACAAGACGTATTCTATCAATGACTGAAAAACAGGACAGGAAACATCACCAAATTCCCTTTCAGAGTTGTTCTTGTACAAAACCCAAAAGTTAATTTGCTTACCAACTAGTAGGTTTCTTAGGAGATCTCTAGCCTCAAAAGCATATTTTTCATTTGATGAAATTCTAGGTGCTTGTAAATATGCCAATGATAAAGTACGTTCTTGTTGTGATCCATTGGCAGGTGTTAAAATTATAGTGTCAGACGACAAAACATTTTTGACCTTAGCAGAAAAAACTTTGGACATATTTGATTTATTTCAGATTTATTAGGATAATATGTGGTAAAGAAGAAATGCGGGATCACTGGTCATATCTGTCCGTGCTTGAAATCTCTCCAGACTTTCCATTTTGATTTTCTTTCTCGCTTCGCTGTCCTTTTGCTGACAATAATTATGATTGTGATAATACACACTTTGTAAATTATACAGAAACAATATCTTAGAGTTTACTATGTACACATAAATAGTCTTAGATTTTCAATTTCCTTTTCAAATCGTACAATAAACCATCTTTACGAGCTAACCATTCAACAGATTTTCGGTTTTTCTCATCATGTCCGTTACAAAGCCCTAACTCTTTTTCAATTTTCCACACTAGAATACTAACTTGAAGAGGCTTAGAAACAGGATCAAGCTCTTCAGACGCCAAAAGCATCCAAAGAATGGATTTTCTGCTCCTCTGTAATCCTATAGTTGCCATATTGGGCCCTTTAAGTTTCTGTTGATTTTCTTCTTCATAATATGAAACGTTTTCCAGTTTATATTGTGACATCAAATTACTCAATGGTTTATCATAACAATAATATATATATGCCATTCTTTCCATTAAAAACCCTGTAGAAGTAGTATCTAAAAGCTTTGAATCAATAATTTTCTTGAATAACTTCATAGACTCTGTAAAATACGTCTCTGGAGCCAAGCCCGGTGTAGAAGTTGTGGTGCCCAACTTCATGTTGGTATAAGCAGCCGATTGCCCTAATGTAAAATATAATTCAGCGATAACAAGAGAAACTTTGATGGTGAAAGTTTTTAAATTACAACGTGAGAGATACGAATAAAATGTAGATTCCAACAAGGGAGTAATAATATCAGATATTAGCTTAGGTGTTATGCTTTGTACATTTGATTGATTATTGGTTGGATTATTTCCGATAATGTCCAGAGGATTAATTTTGTTGATAGCACCAATAAGTAAAGATGCCACAGAAAATTCTTGTAGAGAAGACAGGCACGTATATGCTTTATCATTTAACAAATCTTTCTTAATCAAATCATAAGTAATATAAGAATTCTTGTAATCTCTAAGCATAAAATACCAATCAGCGAGTCTTCGGATCATCATCTCAGGCATTCCTTTATAATAGTAGCCTTCTTTGCTATTATAAGATACAGTTTGCTCTTCTGGTTTTTCTTCAGTAGATGTATTACCAAAGGAGAAGAAAGATTTACGTGGTCGAGAAGAACTCCATCTTTTACCAGAATTAAAAAAACGTCCTGTTAAGCTTCTTCTAGGAGCAACAACCTCATCATTCCAAATTTTAATCTTATTTTCCATATATGGAAGTAACACTTTATATATGATTTCCCGTATTTGAAGCTGTAAAATATCAAATGTTTTCTTTGGAATTTCAACAGTAGCAGTATGGTTGTATCCAGTGGCAAAGAATTGCAAATCTTCTTCAATTTGAGAAAATGTTGAAGAATGTAATTTTTGTTTCTCAGAATCGGATTCATTTGGAAATTCAATGGGTGTCACTATGCTTTTAGTGGAAAGACTAATCTTCAATTCTTCTTGTATCTTTAATGCTTTTTGTAACTGGTCTACGTCTGAGTTATCCACAATAATAAGAAAAAGTGGAACAATTGAATCAGCGTCAAACCATTTTGGAAATTCATGATCCTTCCATCCCGTAACTAGTTTTCGAATATTTGTAATATCCTCTTCAGGAGATATTACAAACAATTGCATGACAGGATGATTAAAGTATTCGAAAGAAGAAATTTGATTTGAAGAAAGTAGTTTTGAGAACATCTTGAGATATATAGTATTTTGTAACAAGGTCACATCCAACAATTCATTACTATTTACAGTTATATTTTCTTTTGTGTCAGGTTTGATGCTGTTTATGAACTCTGTTTCTTTAACCCTAGATTCAATTAGCTTGATATATTCTTCCATATATTTGTGATATGAGGTCAAATCAAACAATTCACTTGAAGAACTTCGTTGAATCGAAGCATTCGGTAACAAAGTTGAATCAAAAGAAGAAGCTAGAGCTTTTGAATTGACAACTTGCTCTGTTGGAGTAGTCAATGAATTCGATATATTTGATTTACCTAGTTCGGTTGATATTTCTTGATCTTTCAATTGCTCATGTGCCGGTTTTACAAACCTCACAACAATCCTAGATGGTGATCCGGCAGTGCCTAAACAATCGGCACCCAAATCATATTGCATTAATGAATCCTCGAAATACGTTAAAAACTTTAAAAAATTATTAAAGCCAAACTTATTGGCTATTTTATCGACAGTTGACGTTGATAAAACTGAAATTTTTGGTGAATACGACTGTACAATCAGTTGCTTTACTATAAACGATGGTGGGCCTCTAATATCAGGCTCAATTAAATCAAAAACTTTTTGGCTAAATGGGGACCGTATGCCTGGAAACAAGTCACTAAAATCATCTATAGTCATTTGATTGATAATGATTTGTAATATGACTCAGGAATTCAATCGTGTCATTACTTGATACGTGACTGAGATTGGCACTTTTTACATGCCTCTGCGAGGTCGAAAAAATATCATTTCGGGGTGTAATTATTTTTCAATACTTTGTGTTGTTTTATTTACTGTTCGTATAACTATGAAAAAAGCTGAATTAAAGCATATTATATAGAAGAAGTAGAACTAAGAAATCTAGAAAAGGTATACAATTTTTAAAATTAAAATATGTAAAAAGTTAAAAGCAAGCTAGAAATGAAATAATAATAACGAATTTTTTGTCTAAAAAAAATTTAAAAATAAACTACTGTAAATTTGATGTCTGTTTTGCTTGGTCCATATTATTTATCATTTGATCCGGTGGAAGAGCATTAATCATTTTCTCTTCACCAACCCTGGACTGTAAAGGAGCAGCGGCAGTTGCCTTGTCACTAAAAAAGTAAAACAAGGCACCTATAGAAGTTAATAAAAGCATTGTACCAATCGCCAATGCACAACTAACTCCTGTAACTTGACCACTGGTGAAATAATCAATATTTTTGTTATTTGGGGTTTGTAATGTCGCTGTCGCACCCACTAAACTAGATGATTGGGCCGAATTTGATGCGACGGATGTAGTTGTAGAAGAAAAAATAAACTGACTAGTCATTCGAACAACAGAGTTGACTATGGCATCATCAGTGTTTAAATCCGTGGCTGTTATCGAAAGTGGATACCATGAATCACCATCAAAAATAGCACTAGAAACTTGTCCATAATCATAAAGAGCAAAAAATCCTGTGACAACTAGTAACTTGTTTTCATAAAAAGTTTGAGACCAAGAGGAAGAAGTATTCACTAATGCAAAATCAACTAGATTTGCTTTCGTAAAATCAATTCCTCCTTGAATTTTTGTAAAACGAGATGAATTGAAATAACCGAGGTAATCACTTCCCATAACAATAATAAGATCATCTAATGTCTTATTATTTTTTCTTTCATCAGCAAAAATAAATTTTTTAACTGAACCAGGAGTTGAAGATGACATCGTGTTGTCGATTGAAACAGATCCTTCTTTGGTATTGTATAACCCAAAATAACCTTGACTATTATCGGAAGAAAAATCACCAGCAAGTAACACTTGATATTGGTTGAAATAACTTATGTCATTGATTGTACCGGAAAGAGTACTATTTATAGTTTGATTCTTTGTAAATCCATTTGCAAAATCATAATTGCATAACAAATTGCATTCCTTAGAGGTAAAATTACCAGCGACAATAACGGAGTAAAATTCAGGATCAATTACCATAGTGTTAATTGATCCAGAAGTAAAAGGAACATTCAATGAAATGATCGAATTATTAAGCATATCATACGCTGCCAAACTACTAAATGTTTGATCCCTATATGAACCAGTACCATTGAATGCAAAAAGAAGATAATCATCATAATAAAGCATTTTTTGAATAACAGAATCGTTATCAAAAGAAAGATCACTGGATAGTAAAGTGGATGAATTTTTAGAAATAAGGAATATATTCTTACCAGCTAATGCCACATTACTGGAATTCAAAAAGACACCAACTGTCAAAATATCAGAAGATATTTCGTTTAATGAACCAAATGAATTATTCTTAACACAAACAATATTTTTAGCTGCCAAATCCATTTTAGTTATTCCTCCTAAAACAAGAGAAAGAATTTTTTTTGTATCTGAGAACTCAATGGCCTGATATAGTTGCAAATCTAGTGTATTGGAGTATTGAAAAGATTTTTCATTTGAATAATCATAAACAACAGACGTGTTAGAGTTATTATAGCTTAAAATTAAGTAATCGGTATCATTGAAAAGGAATGCAGATAAAGAGTCTATATTGCTAGCATTTGGCAAAGACATAGGTTCAAGCTTTCCATTAAAAATAGCGCTTTGGTCAAATGACGCATCTGTGTTATTCACAGTCCCATTGAAAGGACCAAATAAAAACACATCATCTGAATAAGAAATAAATGAAAAATCGACTGGTCCATTTAAACCACCATCAATTGAAAATTCACTTTGAATTTCAATTTCATTAGAGGTTTTATTGAAAGATCTTAAATTGACACCAATCAAATTATCACCATACTCTGATTCAAAATCACCAGAAATGAGTAAATTCGAGTTATTTATGAATAGACCATCAACACTTGAATTTTGGGATAAAATTTGTGATCCTAAAAGATTAATTGAAGAGTTACCGATTGGAGCTTTTATAGTATTGTCCGTAAAATTGGTTAACGAATACTCTAACAAGCAATTGATTGGGATATCAAGTTCAATTTTTGTGGTATTATTTTTTACAATATCTTCAAAATCAAGTTGGACGTAATCAAATAACACGGACTGTGCAACAACATAAATTTGTTCACTGTATAAATCAGAATGCACAGTCATAGTAACATATGGAGGAGAGTCAAAATAATTAATTTCACCGCTATAAAGAATATCATATTTGTCCAATTCGTTAGTCTGATATAATAATGTCGAACTTAAGATAGATCCATCACCTTGAAACAAAGTAGCATTAACGATACCTCTTTTATCACATGAATCATCATTTGAACAACCACTTGTATACATATAAACTGAATATTGACCTGAAACAGGGATTTCCACATCGTATCTAATTCCAATAGTATCAGGAGTTATATCGGATACGGAGATAACACTGTATAAATAATAACCATTGTTGCTAGGCTCCCAACTAATATCTCCAATTTTTTCAGAAGACGATTTTAGTGATGTTTGTTGAGTACCACAATTAATCTCATTTAACGTACTATTAGCAAAAGCAGCAATTCCTGATCTGTAGAGCTCGACACCACGTAAAGCAGCTTGATTTCCATAGTAATCTAATATTTGAACAGTAAAGGAATCAAATCCAATCAAATTGACAAAGGCAAAGTCTTGATATTCTCCAGTGACCGAAAGTACAGTTTCATTATTGTTTGTAAATGCTTGATAAATACTCCCAACACCTGCATCGGATAATTCGGAGGTAATTTTTGAAGGTTGAAGAAGAGTACAAAACGCATCACAATGAACAAGTTCTAAAGTTTTTGGATCTATGTAAGTTAGATTCATAATACCATTAGCAGGACTAGATATCACTCTAAACATTGCAACACCATTATTAGAATCTTGGGAATTATAAATTCTAATTTTAGATGGGGTCATTGTTAACGGGAGTTGTGCTGACCATGAGCCCAACTGGTCATTGGGAAGTGACCAAGAATTGGATCCCGAATTAGATGGACAAATTATATTCGACGGATCTGATGAACTAGATGAAGTTGACGCAGAAACAGAGTCTGGATTTAAATAGATCAATTGAGATATATCTTCAATAGATGACGAATTTCTATAATTATATGTAGTAATTGTAGAATTGTAATTATATTCAAGAAGTTGCTTATATCCAATGGAATTAAATGAACCAGCAAAAATAATACTATCTCCATCATCAGATCTAATAATTGAGTTTACTTCACTTCCTTTATTGAAGCCACCAAATGGTAAAACTGATAAAGTGCTTGAATTATAATCATAAACTATGGCGCCATATGTTTTATTGTATACAAGATAACCACCAAGATATATGAGCTGATCATCCTGATCAAAGTAAAAAGAATTCACCTGACCAGAAACATCGTTCCAACCGGAAAGGATATTAAGTGCTGAAGTTTGAAGGTTGTAAATAAATGGTTCACCATCTATCAACATTAAAGAGTTATCATCATCTATTGGACTCCAAATTAAGGGAATATTGTCCCATTCAACTGCATTATTTTGAATTATTGTAATGCTATCATTGTTTTCGGATAATTGATATAAATTAATCGAAGAATCATCTGATCTTGACAGATTATATTTATCCATATTATTATAATTTGAAATAGCATTAAAGTGACCTAGAAGGTATAACGGTTCTTCTATACTAGGCCGCCGTATTTCTTTTGATTGTGATAATGATGTATTTGTAGTAATCTGTAAGGACGGTCTTATTTGTAAAAAACATATTATGAATTGCAGTAACAAATGTGTTAATGACATTATGCTAGGAGTATTGTCTATTTTTTAAAAAAGGAACAGAAGATGAATGAAAATATGAAATTATAATGATATTAGAACTTTGTGAATTGAATTAAGTTGTATCTACACAATTATGAGCAGAAAAGGTTTTGAAAGAGAAAACAGAACAAATGCGCAGTGACCAGGGAAATAAGTATGTTTTTGGCCTGTTGTTAATTAACCGAGGTGTTCAAAATGTGTTAAAATATGTATTATATATAAATATGATTGTACGATAAGTCCTAGCTCTCTGAGCATGAGTAACATGTAGCCCTTACTATTATTATAATTTCTTTGAAAATTATTATTCTAAACGTAAGAACCGTGTTAGGTGTCAAGAAATTTTCCGTTTCCGGCATTCAAATTCCTAATTTGGCAGTTAGTAAACAAACCGCGTATTTAGAGAATTAGAAATTATAAAAATCGACGCGCCGATAGGCTCCATTTTGTTACGAAAGCGGTTAAATTTAACGGGTAGAAAAGAAAACGATGAAAATGCTAATCACAAACTGTCTTCCGCCATTCGCTACTGTTTTTACAGCTTTAATGTATCCTTAAGCATATAATTTTAATGAAAAAATATGGATGATGATTTAATTCTTGAAGAATTAAATAGCATCCAGGCGATTTTCCCCGAAGCCCAAGTAAATTCAGAAGAAAAAACATGTTTAATAAATATCCCTATAGCGTTAAGCCATCCAATACCACTAATACTTCAAGATCAAGACAAAAATACATTAAAAGAAACAGCTATTAATTACCTGCCGACATTAGAATGCTCAATAAACTTACCGGATGACTATCCTTTCAAAAATTTTCCAAATATTTCAATCTCCGGTGGCGGTGAATGGTTATCAAATGAAAAATTACAGAGTATAATAAGGGAATTATCTCAAATGTGGGAAAACTGTCATGATCTAGTAATATATTCTTATCTAGATTATCTTAATTTTAATTCTTCTACGGCATTTGACATGTTTGAGGAGGATTATAAATTAATCATGAATAATCCTGTCAAATATTATTATTTCATAGAACAAAATCAACTGGCCATAGATAAAGAATTTAGTTCAAAAACTTTTAATTGTGAAATATGTCAAGATAAGAAGAAAGGTTTAAATTCAACACAGTTTCCCGATTGTAACCATGTTTTTTGTAATCATTGTCTTGAAGATTATTTTTCATTAACGATATCAAGAGGCGAAATTGAAAACATCCATTGTCCATCTTTTGAATGCACGAAATTACACAATGAAAATAATGAAAAGTTACATTCTGAAGCAGAATACTCTCAGATAAAAGATTTTGCAATCTTTGATAAATTATTTTTTCGATTACCTGTAGAAAAATCACTCTTACAAAGGTTTATTCATGATGAATCACTCATAGAAAGATATGATATATTGCATTATCGAATGCAATTTGATAAATATAGACAATTATTTCCGAATAGAGTAGCTGAATGTCCAAGAGAACATTGTGAAACATTTTTTGTCCGTAAAGATATAAATAATAAACTAACGATATGTCCAGTATGTCAGTTTGCATTTTGTATTGATTGTTTACATTCTTGGCATGGTAATAATAATAATTGCGCATCATTCACACATGGAATTCCTGAAGACGTTATAAAAATATGGATAGAAAATGAATCTGATCCATCGATAAGAAATAATTTATCCTTTAAATACGGTAGAAAACTAATGGATTTAGCAGTAGAAAATTATATTGCAGATAAATTGTTTGAAAAATTAATTTTATCTGGTGCTGCAGGTATTGTTAAATGTCCATCTTGTGAGTTGGTAATTCAAAGATCAGATGGTTGTAATAAAATGACTTGCTCAAGATGTCTTACGTTTTTTTGTAATTTATGTGCCACTCAACTTCCTAAAAATGACCCTTATGCTCATTTTAATGATCCTACTAGTTCATGTTTTCACAAATTATTTGAAGGTTTGGTTGAAGATGATATAGTTTAATGATGTCCTAATTATAATATCAAATGCCATATTTTAATTTATTATATAAATTTAAGAATTTTTATTTTTATTTACCGTTCTTGAAGACTTTTCTTAATAATCTTCTTCTTCTGAATTCCCCAGTTATATCATAAACCCAACCATCATTAGATAAATAAACTTCTTTTCCCATTCCCAATTCTTCGCACCATTTCTTAGCATCAGTATCAAATTTCCAATCTTCACCAGAAACAAAACCCCATCCCAGCATGGGCGATTTAACAGCGTTTAACGTCGTCGTACCTCGAGGTTTTTTCTTCTGTGCACGTCTAGTAGATGCCAATGTGAAACATGAATTTGAATACAGATAGGGTTGATATTTTTTCGGGTCAATTATATCTTGTTTTTGAATTTCAAATATCTGGGCGTTTTCATATTTCAAGGTTTCATCAATAATAATAGCATCTCTTGAAAATAAATCCTGACTAATTTTTTCAAAATCTTTAGGCACTGAAGAGATTTCTGTTGATACAAAATCAGCAGGTCTTGGAGGGAGAACTGGTGGATTAGTTTCACTTCCAGGTGCCATTGGCCTTGGTGTTGGGATTTCATTGGCAAGGCTTGATTTTTTATGGACAATTGGACTTGATATAGAAACTGGAAATAAGCGTAACAAAATTTTGGAACGTTTTGGATGTGCACTGAGTAAACCCACCCAAACAGAAACAATGAAAATCAGACGCCATGGAATATAAGGTCCAAACACACAAACTGAGACAATGATTAAGGAAAGTTGAAAGAAAAAAATAGTTGATTTTTTTTCATCCTTAAAACTGCAATATTCATCTACCAAGTTTTCAAAACTTTCAATACCTTCAATAAAATTTGCTGACATATTTTGGCAGTCTCTCATGTTATTCATCAAATTTATTTTATTGATGAGCTTTTCATGTTTTGGGGATTTAACTGGTTTGAATGATGATACGTCCCTATTAAAGTCTTCATTGTATGATCTTCCTTCAGAATAATCCGTTTTATCATCATCCTGGTACACTGTATATAATGGTGGTGTTTCAAGTAAACCAGGTCCTAGAGGTTCTGATTCAGCTGATGAAAGTCTTTCAATATTTTCATCTATCTCCGATGAAGTAGAAGAACTTATTGATGAAGAGATCGGTGAAAACAATCCATTAGACACCGCAAATACACCCATTTCTTTCAAGTAAGAATGTTGCCTCTGCATACATACACCAGGATATTCCTTGTATTCAAGATCATGTTCACTATCAAAAATTAAAAACGAGAATATAGAGCTGGCTCCACGTTTTCTAGTTGGAATCACTTTCGTCAGTTTATAATCCAAAGGGTGCTTGTTCAAATATGACTTAATGAGTAGTTGTGTACAAACGTATATCAAAGGGTAAATCAGAAACATATATGGATAGATACAGGCCCAAGTGTATAGGAATAGGAAGGTCAATGTCATTGATGGATAATTCCATGATAGAACTTTCATAATGGTATTTATAAAACTATTAACTTTATCCATCTTAGTACTAATTCTTTTGAAATTGGATGCTAATTTTCTTATTGATAATCTAGCTTGATTTGGTTTGTGAGCACTAGCGATTGAACTCATAAGGTTATCATCGCCTAAAGTGAAGAAAGCTTCAGAGTCCAAATCTAGCAATTCATTTTCTGGAGCTGTAAGCCTACTAACCATTGAATCTAATAATTTGTCCATAAAATGTTCCTTTTCCTCCTTTGAAGCATTTGACTTGTCTTGATCCAACATTTTATCAATGCTAATTTCACTCACCCCAGAGACCATTGCTGCTATCATGGCTCGCTTACTATTCTGCACACCTACACCTTTTGACTGCTTATTTGTGATATAATCATTGGATGCTTGTCTAATACCCGATAGGGTCTTACGTGCAAATTTCTTACCCAGGTCTGACATCTCAACGGTATCTTTGGGAGCAAAGAGAGGAATTGAGAAACAAAGAGACTGACAAGAAAACTGGTTTTTTTATCAAATCGCGTTCCTGTTTCTTGGATTTTATTGTGTGTGTGTCTACAGAATATTATCGTAATATCATTATAGTGTCATTATAAATTGGTTTGTACATATCTAATGAAATCACAGCGTAGCAATTCATCACAATCAGCTCTTCTCTCTTCATTCCAAACAAAACACATCTCCAGGAAAATTGTAAATCTTCTCATTTGCCGCACAATCTCACTGTTTAAATCACCACAATACCTCATCAAAAAATGTTTCAATGTTCTGGTATTAGATCTAAACTTTAAATGTTTTCTTTTCTCGGTTAAATAATCAACATTTAAAGCACCAGCCTTGTCGAATCCCTTCCAAAGTAACGTACCAGTACATATTCGACTTGATCCACCAACACCACCTTTATGGATCAGTTCTTCACGTAATAAAATAATATAATGACGGGAGGGAGGGCCAAAATAACCTATGAAATCATTTAGTAATTCGTATTCATCATTTGGTTGAAAAATTGGAATACCCGTAAATAATTCAACAGCAATTATCCCTATTGACCAGATATCAACCTTATTGGTATACCTTGCACCCAATAAAACTTCAGGAGATCTATAGAATCTAGATTGTAAATATGAAAATCTTAAATCATTTATAGTACAAGAAGAACCAAAATCGATTATTTTGGCATTAAATGTTTGTGTTGCTGGAAAGTATGAAAGCATGATATTCTCTGGTTTCAAATCGCCATGAATAATCCCTGATAAATGAACATGCTGAAGTCCTTTAAGTATATCTGATATGAAAGATTTCACTAAGTGGATTGAAATACCTTTGAAATTAGTTGCCTGAATCAGATCATATAAGTTAACAGAAAGTAACTCAGTTATTATACACATATGAGAACGGAAGTGAAAATGGGTGACATAATTTAAAACATTTGGGGCTTTTGTTAATAATTTAAGAAATTTCACTTCATTAACTGCCTGTAATGACCAATCAGGTTCGTTCTTAACAATCTTAAGTGCATATATATTATTATTTTTATGATCTCTGACTGATAATACAGATCCGAATGCACCTTTCCCTAGCATTTGAAGAATCTCATATCGATAATTAATATGATCACCTTTTAAAGCTCTATAATTTTTTTCTTTGTCGTCAAAACCGTGATTGTTTTTAAAATTTCTCGATTCTATTTTCAATTTATGCTCCTTATGCAAACCGGTAAAATATATTTCTTTGACTTTTATTATTTCCGTTTTCTCAAAAATATTTAGATTATCATAAAGATAAGGTTTTCTAGAGCTTAAATCTTCAAAAGTATAACATGAATTTTCAGGAATGTCCCACTTATAATTAATACATTCAAGATAGCTATTAAACCTATGCTTTGTCTTCGGACATTTTAACAAAAGGTTAAAAATATCGTCATATGATGAAGGAACATTTTTCGTTTTATTATCTGTGTGAGGTAAGATTGTCTTAGGCAATGGAGAAACTCTTTTTGATGCTGGTTGGGAATAAAGAAAGGTTGTGTTTATCGAGTTATTAATCATACTAAGCCGTTTATCCTTTATTTTTTGAATATTCGAAGACGGGAGTTTGTTAGATACTGATATTTTAGAAGTGACATCCATGGATCTGTGCCTACGCCTTTTTTCTTGTGATGATAATGTTGATGTATAATTTTCTTTGCCCCTTGGACTATTACTAGTGGTATAATATGAAAACCTGAGTTTAGATTTGGAAGAAGTTGCTGATTTAGTTTTTGTGGGTGATGCTGAATTATTATCCGATTGTTTTAAAGGTGAATGATTACTTCGTAGTGAATCAATATCTAGATCACTAACATGAGAAGCTGATTTTTTCAAGCTAGATTTTTCTTTTAAGACACTATTTAAATGCGAGGAAGAAGATATAGTTGGAAGATTTGTTGTGGTCAATACCGGTAATCTTGATGTCGATGTACTCGGTTTTAGAAATGAGTAGTTCGTCTTTATATTTGTTTTCTCTGAAAATTGCAAACCTTTTGACACTGAAGGAAACCTGGTGGGTATCTTAGAAGAAAACGAAGTATCAGGATTCAAGTTTAATGATTTAAGCCTTTGTTTAATTGGTGTAGATTTTGTAATATTGGATGTTACACGCGTGTGTTTTGGAGTTTGAGGTATTTGTGAATGTTCGTGAGAATGACCATATTCAAAATCCGATAAATCGACCGAAGACAAGCTATCCGTAAGCATTGAGACCACCATCATCGAAGATGCTTCCATTGCAAAAGTTGATAAATCTAAATAAATGAAAAATGGAAGGTGAAGCAAACAAATAAAGAAACAACAACAAAAATCGCAAAACGCATTTCTAACTTTTTATATTTTTAATATGTATCTCATTTTCTTTATTTCTTTATTTTGCAATACTATTACATGAATAAAATGGCTGCAATTTGCATTGATAAATGTTCAACTGATTCATATAGTACACGGACACTTTTGCTGATTTGTCAGTTACTCTATGAGACTGTAACTGCACATTCAAAAGATTTAAAACTGTCCATCCTGCTTAAAAAATTCAAAACGCATCCATTAATTAATGCTCCAGAGATGAAACTAACGGAGAAAGAATTTTTGCTTTTAACCAACAATATAATATTAGATACGGGGGTCTTAGATGAACAAGAACCGGAGGAGGAAAGACTTTTAATGGAAAGAAAAGGGCTTAATTATTACAAAATTGACGGAAAAGTTGAGATGGTGATACGATCCTGCAATATATACTTTGTAAAGCGGACTGAAGAATTGGAGAAGGAGATATCAGATACAAAGAAACAATTTCAAGAAACATTGGCTGATGTGAAAGGAAACTAAATAGTACCTAGATATGTAACAATATGTAATAATGTAAAATAGATAATGAACATGAATTTGTCACTAACCGTCTCGGGGAGAAAATTTTTAGCTCCAACTGCTTTTATATTCTGGCTTTAGTTAAAGTTCACAGCTTTTTTGTCTTTTGATAACCAAAACAGCATTTAGATCATGTCAAAGGACACTACCAAGCAGTCTGATATACAGCATCAACCTCCCGGTACTTCATCCAAGAATTTGGATTCCATGACTCAGGCTGAAAAACTCCAACATTTTATTACTTCAGCGGATTTTTCCAATCTAGAATCAATGTCACAAACTGAAAAGTTGCAGTACATATTGTCGTCCAAAGAATTTATGGCTAGTATGGCGGCTGGTCTTCTAATGAATAGGAATACTGGCATTGATGAAGTCTCTCCAATGTTGAGTGCAAGTGAACAAATGGATATTCAGAAAAAATTATCGCTTTATGATCGAACATTAAAGGAAACTTTGGACGCCATCAAAAGCGGTAAATTAAAAGACGAACAAGTGTTTGTGTCCCAGAAATCAATACAAAATGCAGATACCTCAATGATCAAATCACAACCTACTAAAAGTAATATAAAGACTAAGAACATAAATGGTAGTGAAATAGAGGTTGAATTGACATTACACAATAAAACTTCTGATAATCTGAAAGAAAATTTTGACTATGAAGTTGAACTAGAAGACTCTTTAAGATATGATGATGAAAAGGATTTTCAATATGAATGTACATGTAATAACCATTCCTATGATTTGGATAATTGTTCATCATCATATGATAATCAAAAAACTGCAGATGAATATATTGAACAAATGGTTAGATTTATAAATCAAAATAAAAAATTTGATAATTTTTTAGATGAGGTTTCAAAATTAGAAAATATAGATAAGAAGCAACAACAAAAACAAGTAAATCATAGTCGTAACACTAATCAAAAAATTCAAAAGACCGTTAAAAAAACTACTAAAAATGATGAATTTGGAACGACATCATGTGAACTAACTTTTGAATATGGTAAGGATGGTGAATTATTAAATACGGGTCCCGATGACATTCTCAAAAGAAGAATCAATACACAGATAATTAAAGCTTTAGAATCTTTCAAATTAGACGATGCCCTGGAAGAGGATATTGCTAATGCTATTGCTAAATCTTTAGAAAATAGCGATGGGATTTTTCATAGTCCCGATGATGAATTTGGTGAAACTACCAGTAATCAATTGCAAGCTTCTAATAAAATTGAAATTATAGATGAGCAAATTAAGGGTCTGAATTCAAATCAACAATCCTGTCAAGTTAATCATGAAAATCATTATGGTCAGTCTGATCGTCATATTGAAGAACCAGATATCAATCATTCCAAAAAATTGAAAAAGAAAAAGAAAAAATCAAAATCCACCATTGATCCACAGCAACAGCCTAAAAGACAGTCCATCGCAATTCCAAGATCCCAAGTCCATGGCGATATAAATTCTAATTGGATTTGCGAGTTTTGTGAATACGAATACGTCTATGGTGAAAAACCAATATTTCTAATGAAATGGTTCAATAAAAAATTACATGAACAAGAACAAAGAGATTCTTATCAAAGACAGAGATTAAGAAGATCTAGACAAAATCAGCAGGAAAAAAAGAGACACATGTCAGAACAGCAGCAGCAATATCATCAAGATCAGCAAATTCAACAACATTATCAGCAACAGCAGCATCCACAAGATATTGACAATGGCTCGCCGCCACCTTTGCCACATGCTGCGGATATTACTTTTTAATTTATTTTTGTTTTAATGTAACTTTTTTGACGTTTTTTTTTTTAACATCATTTTAAACTTCTCATATATATAAAGCATTAATAAATAGTATTAACTAAGCAGAAAAATTACCAAAACTATCAAGTCATTAAAAATTATTAACTCGAAACTTTCCCCTAATCCACGTTCTTGCGCATTACTGGTTCCTCCCCCAACCTTTATCTAACCCCAAACTCCGTAAAATTAAATCATCAGCGGCCTCACTGTCTAATAATTTTAATTGATCTTCAGGAAAAATTAAAGGAAATAACCAATATGCCGCTCCCATAAATAAGAATAACACCCCAGGGAATCCAATTGCACCTCTAGTACAAGTGATACCAAGTTCGCTCCCAAAGGCAATCAATTCAAAACATAGGTATAAAACAAACCATTTTTTATCTACCTTGAAATAATTCTCTTTAAACTGGTCTATTCTATCATGTTCGCGCATTGAGTCCAAACTTTTCTGGTCGGTAAATAAAAATCTTAATCTATTCATTATATCGCTACCATCTATCGTTGGAATTGCCATGATCCAAAATAACCCAGCAAGAACACATTGTGGGATTTCCCCTAATACTACTAATAACGGTCTGGACATCATTCCTAATGTCATTAATCCTTGTAACAAGTTAGTAACACGTTGTTCAACAACTTTAATGATTTTGTTCTTACCCGTAGAGTAATCATAGTCGTAAATACAAAGCGATTTGGTGTGTAATGGAGCTTGTGGAATAAGTCCATTTGGTGCTGGAATTCCTAATAAACCAGAAACACCTGTAGTTATTCCAAGTAAAAAAAAATCATAATGGAATGAAGAGGGTTTTTTCAACGGAAATTCGGATGATTGACAAATCAATGATGAAATGTTATGATCAAAAAAAAATAATGCCGTTAATAGTATGGCAAACGGAATGGCAAGAAAAACATCACCAACTGTTACTCCTACCCAAAATCTAATAAACCAGTCATCTTGACGATTTGACGTATCCGTTGGATGAAAAGAACGAGTGACTGGCAATTTGGGAAAATCCACATTATTAAGATGCCCTCCAAAATGAATAAAACCTGTAAAAAAAACAACACATAACGGAGTACTATAATCAAGAAAAAATGTTCTAATCTTTGGATCCACATAATGTGATTTTGACCCAAAGAAGTGGGCTGAAACGCCAAAAAGTCCCATGACCAAAGCGACCACAATTGATGCAAATCCACCAGCCTTATCTGTAAGTTCAAACTGATGCGTCAAAATCTGAATTCCTTTCTGAATATAAACGATATTAATAAAAAAACCAAATACGTCACAAGAATATTTTGTCACATATCTCATAAAATTTGTTAAATTGGTCAAAGCAACAATGAAATGGAAAGACATAGACCAAAGGCATATCCAACACATAAATGGAAAATATGGTATTCCTTGTGGAACAATTAATTCATAAACTGTGTAATTAAATATCGACACAGGTCCTGTAACACCAACAATACAAAGTGGTGATCCAGATAATAGTCCAAATACAATACCACCCAAGGCTGATGATAATAAAATTTCATTTACCCCATATGAATTATGTGTGTGATCAAACATATCTTGAGCAAAAGCAATTGCTGGCAATAAGTTTGTAAAAAATATGAATATTGTGGATGGTATAGTCCGGTAGGTCAATCCATCTTTGAAGTCCGATACGTAGTAGGGTATAAGTCTTCTCTCGATATCATTGTATATTCCTCTTCCAATGTGGCTAAAATGAAAAACTTTATTGCTCTTGTATTTCATATTTATTCCTTTAAACCATGATTGGGTAGATTTAAGAAATTTGTCATTCATAGACAAAAAAATGATCTGTGTGACACTTATTTGTTATAAACAACATCTCTTTATCACGGTTCCAAAAGTAAATTTGCCGCGTAAAACATATTATGAATTATGAAAAATTTTCCAAGCTATCTTCTACCTTTGAAAATATTTTATTAGATAAACAATGAGTACACATAGAATATTATCAACGGTCATAAAAAGGAACTTTTGTTCTGGAAGTACTGCACTGAATTCTAATGGACCGAAGGCTCCATTTAAGACGTCATTTTCCGAATCAGATAGATCTGTCAAGTTCGATAGAAACATGCCGATGATGATTAAAAAAAAAGCATGGGAAAGAGATTCTGAAGATAAGGAATCATGGTTTAAACGTAAACATGCTCATCATCATGTATTACAAAAAAGATATGAAGAAGAGAACCCAAGGAGGAGAAGAACACAGGTTGATGATAACAAACCAAGGAGACCATTGAAAGAAACATTACATAAGTTGAAATTAGAACCAATGATTGATTATCTCTTCGGCACAAATGCAGTTTTAGCTGCTTTGATTTCAAATAAGAGAACTTTTTTTGGCAATTTATATATTCATAATACTAAAGGTACTTTTAAAGCAAATAAAATTTTAGAATTGGCAAACGACCGTGGAATTGTTGTTAAAGACGTTAGTAAACAAGATTTAAACCAAATGACCCACAATGCTGTTCATAATGGTATTGTTCTAGAATGTAGACCATTACAGACTGATTCAATCTATTCTTTATCGGGTGAATTTAGTAAAGAATCATTTAATGTTGAAAGAGAGGGTTTAGGTTATAGATTTGAAGACGAAATGAGCATGGATACAAGTAAAGGAAGATACCCATTAGGATTATATTTAGACGAAATTTCAGATCCTCATAATGTTGGTGCAATTTTGAGATCAGCATACTTCCTTGGTGTTGATTTTGTTGTTTTCAGTGAACGTAATTGTGCACCATTAACTCCTGTTGTTTCCAAAACTAGTGCTGGTTCAATGGAATTTTTAAAATTATTCAATACCGATAAACCAATGAAGTTTTTTGAAGAAAGTAGAGAAAATGGATGGTGTTTTGTTTCTGCTATTGCGCCAGCAGATTTAACTGGTAAAAAGAAAGGCATGGTCATACAAGAAGATCATTTATGTAAATTACTAGAGAAAGGTCCTGTTGTCTTAGTTGTTGGGTCGGAAGGTGCTGGTATCAGAACCAACTTGATTAACCGATCTGATTATGTTGTAGCCTTAGAGACTGGTAGAGAATCAATCGATGAATCTGTTGATTCTTTGAATGTTTCTGTTGCAACAGCTTTGTTGATCTCAAAAATTGTTAATTAAGGGTGCATAATGGGGAAACTGCTTTATTTTATAAATTATAAATATTTGTACATAGTAATAAATAATATTTTAAATTCATCATAGAATAACTTTATTAGCTAGATATTTACAAGTTTTTTTATATATTCTACTTATTTTGAAGATTTTCTCTTTTTGCTAACATCGCCTAACAAACTTAGTAAGTTACCTAACACAACGCCTGTATCTTTATCGCTACCAGGTATGTGGTTCTTAGCCGATAGGGAATTGCTTGTGGAAGCAATAGAGCTTCTATTGGATTTAAAGGTCTTCAACACAGAGACTGGAGTAACTCTAACAGATAGTCTTTTCTTATCTAGATCAATAGTAGCGTTATCAACAGTGATTGGGATCTTAAATTCTCTCGCAAATTTGTCGTCTCTCACAGGAGTATGCTGTGACATGAGTTGATCTAAGAATTTATATTGAGCTTGAGAAGCATTACCTGAACCAACGAAACCACCAACTGCGAAATTATAATCAATACGTTTTTGACCTAGCGATCTAGATTCTTGAACTTTAGCTAATTGTGGACCATTTGGAGTTTGAAATAATCTACCCTGTAAATTATAACCTAAGCCTGCAGTACCTGATAATTTGTTTGCGTAAGTTGATGGGATTGTATTTGGATTTAAAGAAAATTGTAATTTTGGTTGTGTTTCTTTGACGAATTCAATTAATTCTTGATATAAATCAGCATTCAATAATCTTTCTGGATATTTTGATGCTAACCATTTCATGAACGGTCTTCTTAATTCTTTTAATCTCGGTGCTATTGTTTTTTGAAAATCTTTTGATTTTAAAGATTGAACTGGTATACCCAAAGCTGCAGATAATGTGTTTACAGTTGCATTTTCAGCTGAGCTTGGAAATAAAGTATTATGAATTGGAGCTGATGAAACAAAAGATGATGAATCTCTAGTTTTAACAGGAATACCAAATTCTTGGAATCTTAATTTTCTAAAATAATGACCATTCAATGGTTCAAAATCAGGTAAGCCATACTTGTTATCCAAATCGTTGACAATAATTCTTCTAGTTTTAATTTTTTTTGGAATTCTCATCTTCAAACCAAAATCCCTTCTAGAGAAAGAAGAAGCTGGAGCTTCAATAATTTGATGGGTTGGGAATGCTCCATTGGCATTGAGAGTCAAATCACCCATCTTATTTTGAAGTTGGGCAATTTTAGTTGTTTTGAACAGTCTGGCTAAATCTGGTGATCCTGATATACCCTTAAACATTGCTGGTCGGTTAACTGCTTGATTGATTATATATAGATATAGAAGAACAAACAACTCTTATATTATCATTTAAGTGAATTTTAACACTTCCCAATGTCGTCGACTTGAAAAATTTTCGTGGTGCACGGATTTAATGATTTTGTTTCTGTTTTTACAGGGGGAAGAGTCCCATGTTTGATAATGATTTGTGTCTCTAATAATCTATTTACTCGGATTACTGATCAATCTATATCTATGTCATCCAAAAAATCAGTCACTCATCTCTATAAGAGACTGGAAATTATTGGTAGAGGTAAGTTTGGTACTGTGCACAAGGCTATCAATTTAGAAACCAAACATCTTGTTGCTATCAAAATCTTGAATCTAGACACCGAAGAAGACGAAGTTAAAGACGTTCAACAAGAAATTCAATTCTTATCACAACTTAAATCAGTGCCAAATGTCACACATTACTATGGATCCTATCTTAATGGTCATAAACTTTGGATTATTATGGATTACTGTGCCGGTGGTTCTGTTAGAACTTTACTAAGACCCGGTCCGTTGGAAGAAAAATATATTTCCATTATTACAAGAGAGATATTTATTGCTTTACAATTCATTCATAATCATGGTGTGATTCATAGGGATATCAAAGCTGCAAATATTTTGATTAGTAAAGAGGGTAAAGTGCAACTTTGTGATTTTGGTGTTGCCGCACAATTAACTGCAACTGCTTTGAAACGAACAACAATGGCTGGTACTCCTTATTGGATGGCTCCAGAAGTTATCACAGAAGGTGCGACTTATAATGTGAAAGCTGATATCTGGTCAACTGGTATCACGATCTATGAAATGGCAACTGGTAATCCGCCTTATAGTGATAAAGATGCAATGAGAGCAATGCAGTTTATTACTCAACATGAACCACCTCGCTTAGAAGGTAGACAATATAGTGGTTTAATGAAAGAAATTATTGCGATGTGTTTAGAGGAAAAACCGGATATGAGACCAAGTGCTGAAGAATTGTTAAAGGCTAAATTTATTAAAAATTATAAGCAGCTAACAAATATCACTTTGAAAGAAGTTATTGGCAGATATCTACTTTGGAGAGATAAAAAATCATCAAGAGAAACTCTTTATTTAGATGATGATGCCGAGAATATTCATAATTTGGATGAAGCGGAAAATTATGATATCAAATGGGATTTTGATTCTTTAAAATCTGCAGAATATATTGTTGATAATGCTATTGATATGGATGAAGTTGATGATCATAATGATTTTCATGATACTTTTAATAAGTATACCCATCATTATAGGGATATGACAACTTCACCTTATCATAGAACATTTGTAGGTGGATCCACAATGGGTAATACAATGACCGCAACAGCGGGTGTTACCAACATTAATTCTCAACTTGATACAACTACTAATAAAGAAGCTCCAAAATCTCTTTTACAGCTTTTTCAAAATATGGATGAAGAAGATTCTGATGAATCAATAATTAATTTGCCACCTGTTCAATCACAAGATTCAATGCCTTCTGCTCCCATGAGATCTGCAGTTTTAGCAAATAATAACTCATCTCCATTAATTCCAATTGAAATTCCAAATATGGCTCTAATTGAAAATCAAATCCAAGAAATGGAAAAACAAAGATCAAGATCGGCTACTGTAAGTGCAGCTACATCTACAAATCATCTGCCATTACAAAGCAATAACGTTATTAATGAAACTTTACCGAATAGAAGACCCACTGTTAGTTTGGGTCGTCGTACACCATCTCCTAAAAAACATCTAGAGCAGCAAGCCAATAACAGTAGTTTGCATTCTCCTTCGAGACATCCTTCGAGTCCTCTGCAAATGAAACCGTTACCCACAAATACCGCACAGCCTTTATTACAACCACTCAATAATAATAACAAACCAAATAAACCGCTGGGTAATATAATAATTCCACCTAATGCAATGTCGATTTCAAATGGCCCACAAACGGCTCCTCCAGTTTCAAATCAAGAATATTATGAAAACCATTTTCAATTAAATCCAAATTCAAATACATTAAATAGATCTAGGACACAAATGCGTATTCAAATGCCTGTTCCTATATCAGCATCGGCAATGGTTAATAGCAACGACATAGGTCAAACTCTTGGGCTGAATCTGAAACAATCGCTCAATGTCAATACGAGTACAATTTCAAGCGATAATAATAATAATAATAATAACTCCACAGAAAGAAACCAATTTGGTGTTAATATTAATATAGCATCAAATATGCCGATGTCTATGACCCCAGTTACAGAAAAACCAATCAATCCATTTTCAGAAAAATCGTTGAACCCATTTGTAGGCTTAATATCTCCTGATAGGTCAACAGTTGATAAATTTGATTCACAAAAACTTTTTGAAAATTCTCAACCGATGAATTTAAATAGTATTAATAATCTTCAGATCGAAAGAACTAGTTCATCAACAAATCTGAACGGTAATAATAGTGGCTCGAATACTAATTTAAATTCAGCTTTGCCAATTACTATTCCACAGCCAATTAATAGTCTGGGTATAAGCGCCAATAATGGTCGTAAATCATCGACTACCACAACTGGCTCAAATGATTCTACATATCATGGGACGATACATTCAAATATTGCTTCTATACAAACAGCACCAACTTTATATAGCTCACAACAAGGTGATGTTACCCTCACAGATGAAATGTTGGAAGAAGCTGGTCATCCAGACTTTGAAGATTCTAATGACAATGTTGGAGAAAAGTTTGCAGCTTGTGCATCTCCAGGTAAGAAATTAAGAAAATTTTTAGATCTATCCAACAATAGTATCAGAAAAATTACAGAATTTGACGTAGAAGATTTTGAAAATAACAACGATGAATTTGAAAATAACGAAGTTTCAAAAGTGATAAGAGAAGAATATATTGAAGAAATTGATGGATTGTTAGGTAGAATGGGTGGGGTTTTAGAACTAGTTATACAGCAGCTTAGTTGAATAGAGAATATTTGTTACAAAAAGTATTGAGTTAATTTGTAAAAGTATTTTTAATAAAGGGATGTAAACTCTTAAAACATCGAGTGATTATCAACAACTTGAAAGTGTAAGGCAACTCATGTAGATTCTGATTCATTTTTATATAACAACATAAATCAGTCGTGTCTGATATCAAATTGTTAACAGAAGAACATTGCGCGTCGTGATCTTAAGAGAACACTAGACTTTTTTATTAAAGAAATTTTTTTCCCTTTTTGAGGTAATAAACAAAGTCGGCAATATGACTATTTTTGGTGTTTTACCCCATCATATATTGAAGTATGGAGATGCGTGGATAGATAGAAATACAAAAACTTACGTTCAACCAAATATATAAAATCACAAAAAACTGTGGATAGAAAATATCAGCATGAGCTCATTTTTGTTTTTTGTGAAAAGTAAGTCTTGATGTGACAAACGATCCCACTATAGTATAATTAATCAGTTACCTAATTTAATAAGCATGGCGATCTTTTAAACTAGCGAATACAGAAATTCAAAACTTTTGAGCGAGAAACAAATAAAAACAGAATTTAAAGAGCACGCTTATTACTCTTAATATGGATATGTACCCGTAATATTTTAAAAAATAATGTTGAATTGTTTGCCATCGAATTTAAAAAGTCAAACTTTCTTGACATTGCGCTGCAGCAATTGAAACGCGATAGTCAACAAAAGACTTATGATGGTAGTATAGCTTTTATGATCTTTTTTTATTGCTTATTATTTGACTTTCAAAATTGTATGTCAGACACTGGAAAAAGAAGCACAAGAGTTATTTTTACGTTTGATAGATTGAACAGTGGTGGTAAAAATTGTTATACTCGGATAACTTTACGAAAACCAAATTTGCAACAAATTACAATTAATGATAACAATAAGATTGCGATAGACCCGGTTATTGATTATTTAACAAACCGTGAAACATTATTAAGCGACTTTGAAGATGATGGAGGTCTTGAAATTTCATTTGATATTGATGTTCTTGTTATCAATAATAATCTAGATGACAGTGATAATGGATTCAAACAATATCGAGCCAATTTCAATAGCGTAGTTGAAAAACCTTTTGTGTCCATTAATGGTATTTCAGAAAAAATATGGCGTTCATGGTGTATAAGGCTATTTTTTAATGGTGAATTCGATGGCGATTATAAATATGAAATAATAAAGAGAAATGAGAAATTTGAATGGGTTGTTAAAGTTGAACATGGTGGGATTTGGAAAGTTGTCTTTATAATTGGTATGGCTGAAGTGGATATAGATATAGACGAGTATTTTATTGAAGATTTAGAATCATTTTATGGACAGATTAATATTTGGAAAAGGAGAGCAAAGGAATGGGAGTTAGAAAGAGAAAAAAAAGTTATCGACATGGGATATTTGAGTAAAATTGATGGGTTACGTAAATCTGCAAGAGAGTTGAAAGAAAAGGTTTTAAAGGGCTATACACCTTTGGTTAATCATTTGTTGAGAGATAGAATACTGTTAAAAAGAAAATTAGATGATGCTGGCGAAGTGATGTTTAGTAGTGTTCGGAAACGAAAGCCACCCGCTCAGACCCTTGATACTAATCACCCTGATGAATATAGAAAGATCATTGACAATTTAAATAGGAAAAGGAAAAAGAAAGACAAAACTGATACTAAATTTGACAAAACAAAACAAATTGAAAGTGGTGAAAAAACTAGTGAAGATGAAAATAATATTTTTACATTCAACTCGACCAAAAGAAAACCAACTTCCAATATTAGAAAGGACAACATAAATAAAACATCTGATTCTTTTAGCGAATTTGGTAGTAGTAGTGGTGAAAACTGCTCTGTTCAAAGTATATACGACAATAGAATTTTGGAAACGACTCCAAAGGAAATTATAAAGGAGAATGTTATCACTGAAACTAATCAACTTCAAAATTCTCTCTCAATTCCAGTGAATTATGTTAGTAAAATGGAAATTCTGAATGAAACTCATTTATCGGGTGATGATGAAAAGCTTCCAATAGTATCACAAGAATTGCAAGGTCAGTCAAATAATTCGATTGAAATATCAGAAGAGACATTTATCGAGGAGCCTAATGGCGATTATGTCACTGAAGATATTGATAGTGATAAAACTGATGCTTGATAATGATTTACAAGATAACTTTTATTTTATGATTATTAAATCGTTATATATTAAATGAAATTTATATATGTAAGAATTATTTCTTAAAAATAGCAAAGAACTAATATTAAAGCAAAAATGAGAATAAGAAACTACCAGCTTAACTCCAGGATACCCATCTTTTACTAACACAATTTTTGGAGACATATTGAATATTGGTATTCATTAATAATCCAGCTGGCTTTTGAAGTTTATTTCTTGATTTCCCCTGTTTAAAATCTTTTAAATTTGACCATGGAACTTCGCAAAAGTCCAGCCCAGCAACTGGAGTTATATCATCTATTAAATTCTTATAATCTGGAACTGGATCTTTTCGTGGGGGTAATGTTATTGTTGTCCAAAGTTTATACCTGGATAATGACGCCAATTTTAAATCTGTAATATAATTATTATCAACATTTGTAAAATTTTGAAATTGTGTTAACAATTCCCATTCTAATTGCTCGTTATCAATATTATTTGATTGTTGTTGCTCAAATAAATGATCTTCAAAAACATCCAATTCATGTTCTGATATTTGTAGAAAGCCTTTTGAGCGAGCAGAAGAATCAATTGCATAAATTAAAAGGTATTTTGGATTAATTCTAATTTCGCGGAATCGTCTAGTTTTACCATTTAATGATAATGATAAGAATCTGTTATAATCTTCGTTCACATTCATATTTGTGGGCAGCAATAATGGCTGATTATTTAAAAGAATTGTCTTAAATTCTTGTGAAAATGTTTCTAACGGAACATCCTGAGAACAAGCTTTAAACGGTGTAACGTCCCGATTAACTCTTAAAGGACCCGTAAAATGTTTCGAGTTTTGAGACACCATTTTCTTAAAGAAGTTTAAAAGGTTTGTTATATTTTTATGATTATTTGAAGTCTCTGAAAATGACGAATCGCTTGAGTTCGCAGATAAATTTGAATTCGAATTTAAGCTTGATACATTATGCTCAAATTTAGTGGATATGTCGTTATAATCATCGTCATCAATGGCAAATTCGGACTCTAAATTAATTAATGGGTGCTTCTCAATTGGTTCTGAAGTACTTGAAAGAGAAAAAATTGAGCTTCTGTGGCTTTGAAAAGAAGTTGATCTATCAAATAATACATCCTTATCATCAAATGAAGAAGAAAGTGAACGTATTGAAGAAAATGATTTCTTTAATGCAGTTGCTCGTTTAACTTGATAAGCCGATCTTAGAGAGGGAGAAGTAGATGTAAAATCCTTTGAAGAAGAAAGAGATGATTGTGAATTTTGCCGGCTACTTAGGGTATCTGTTGAATTTGAATTAGATCTAGAGTTTGTATTTGTGTTTGTGTTTGTGTTTGTGTTTGTGTTTGTGTTTGTGTTTGTGTTTGTGTTAGTGTTATTTGTGTTTCTATTTCTATTTATATTTCTATTTCTATTTATGCGTGTGCTTAAGTTAGAGTATATGTTTGTCTTCGTGTTTGCGTTTGAGCCTGTATCTGAATCAGAACTTATAGATATGAAAGACACGCAAGTGGTTGGCATAGAAGTATTGAGCACATTCATCTGTTATATAGACATTAACAGACATGTACATAAAGAACAGTATATTGGCAAATAACCACATAGGTATATTATTAATATCATCAACTAGTAAATTATGACCTATTCCGGCTTTGCAACGGAATCCTTAGCACAAGACTGGTAAGTTTCCTAATATGGGAATTCCTAAAGGCGGAATGAAAAACCGCCGATAAGAGTTTTTCTTGGTTTTGAAAGTTTCAAATTACAAATTTATTATTTTTCTGTTTCTTCCGAGCGGAATTGTAATATTTTTCATTGTTGGTTTTCTATTTGTCCATATGCTCAAATGGATTAAAAACAAAGACTCCAACGTCTCTTCTTTCTCTGGTGCATGTGAACAGAATATACCGTTCAATAATAAATACTCAAAATTTCCTTCAAAACAGTATGGAAAGTCAATAAAGCTTTTGGGGAAAGGTATTTCTTGCCATGTATACCTTTATCAATTATGTCCTAATAATAATAATAATAACAGTAATAATAACAATTTATATGCTGTTAAAAGGTTTACAAAAAAGGACATGAAAAACGAAGATGATATGAAATTAGTGTTGAATGAAATTCAAATTCATTCAAAAGTTTGCAAAGCTAAACATATTGCAAATATTTTGGATTTTTTTATAATAAAAAATTCCAAATTAGATTCTGGTTTGTATCTTATTTTAGAATACTTTCCTAGTACCTTGGAAAAAGTGTTTAATAAATACAGATCAATGATACCACAATCAGACAGATTATGCTATTTTAAACAAATTATGGATGGTGTTGTTTTCCTGCAAGAAAATAATATTAGTCATAGAGATATTAAACCAGATAATTGTTGTATTGATAACAATGGCTTAATTAAAATCATTGATTTTGGGTCTTCCAAAATTGGAACTTTAAGTTATGGGTTAGCAGGCACAAAAGCTTATGCAGCTCCAGAAGTTTACAGTAGTATCAAATATAACTCATTCATATCTGATGTTTGGTCTTTAGGTATTGTTTTGATTAAAATGTATTATTGTACCGAAACTAAATGGGAGTGGGCAAAACACGATGATGTCAATTATATGAAATACAAAGAATTTATGTCCGTTGAGAACATGGTTAAATCTTTCACTAGAGTAGACAATAGAGAGTTATTAATAAATAAAGAATTGGTGGATAATGTTTTATTGAAGATGTTGACAGTGGATCCTTTAACAAGGGTTACATTGAAAGACTTGGTTTTAAGAAACATATGGTTTCAAAATATAGAGTGCTGTCAGGCTACAGGGTCTGTTATTAGGCATAATCACAGAACGTATTTATAAAGATAAGAGGGATTAAATGAAGGATATCTAAACCCTACAATACATGGGCTATATCATTAAGTTTATATACAGGCTCGTAAAGATATGATTTGATGGTTTTACTTATTTTATTCTCTATAATTTGCGATATTCGAACTTAAAGTGATCTACAATGTCAAGCGTATTTCAATTTACGTGTATAATCCTTTTATTTAGGATATAGATTAAAATCTAAAAAATAAGTAAACAATAAATTTGAAATATTTAATTAATGCGCCACAAAATATGTTTAATACTGAGCCACGAAAAAGACTCTAATAGAAAATAAAAGTTGTTTTATTTCTTTCGAGTCACAATTTATATCTTACTACAAATATAAAGAGAGAAACATATTTCACTCGGTCAATATAAAAATGGCGTCTCAGATACCTTCCAGCCCAGAGTTGCTCAATGATGACAAAGTCAAAGCTATTCTTATTTCTGATTCTAGTTTCGACATTCTTGCAAGTCGTTTAAAACAGAGTGTCAAAGCTTCTTATGAATTTGCTTCTTTTGTCAAAAGGAAATACAACTACGAAGAAGCATATTCAAAGGACATTAGGAAAGTTACAGCACATTGTAAAAGTACAATAAAATCCAATACTGTCGTCGTTAAAGGTTCTTTTATTGAAAGCTTAGAAAAAGTGATAAACTATGATGATAAACTGGTTGCGGATGTTCGAAATCCTTATATTAAAGCATTAGAAACGATGTATGGTGAATTAATATCATTAGCACAAAATTTTACCACCTTAAGAAAACAATTAAAGGAAGATGGTAGTAAAAAGGAGAAAGAAGTATTGGATGCAGTTAATCTAGCTGAAAAGGCTAGAAATAAATATTACAATTTATGTTCTGATTTAGAAAAATTAAGAAATTCCGATCCTTCACAAAAAAGGATTACTTTACAGGGTAGGCGGACAGGATCACAACAGGAGGAGGAATTAAATAGGAAAATTCAGGTTGCTGATCAAGATTATAATAAAAAGTCAAACACATCTCAAAGAATGAAAAATGAATTGATTGATGTTCATAGACCAAAAATATCGGAAAATTTTAAAAATCTAATCTTGGAATTAGATTATGCTTTACAAGTCCAACTTGAAAAATATGCTGTCTACAACGAATCTCTAATAGTTGGTATGGGTAATCAAGTTACTCCGATTGGTGGTGCACACCCTTCAATGAGGAAAACTGCTACAATGGTTGACATTGAAAGATGCTTATATAATTATCTCAGAGGTTCAAGAATAGAAGCAAAACAAATGTTTACTCCAATAGATTATATAAGACATCCAATCTTCGGTGGCTCTTTACCTGGATCAACTATTGCTCCTAAGCCAAGAAAAGCTGCAGCTGCTCCTCCTCTTTTGTCTTCTACAACAAATACGACATCTTCACTTGCCTCTGTTCCTGGTAAAAGAATACCTTCAAATTCTTCCATGACTATTCCAATTGTAGGTGGAAATAAGGCTGATCCTGTTATTCCAATGGTTGATGCAAAAAATCCACCATCGGCACCACCTATTCCAACGCTTAATAATCTTTCATCGTCTTCATTATCCACACATCCGCCAGCGTATAGTACATTAGATCCAACTAAAACACCAGTGCTTAATGGTCCAAGATCAATGGATTCAACCTCTTCAACGCCAATTATTCCTCAAACCCATGATGCATATGTTACTCCTAGTTTAGATGATTCATCTATTGTCTCATCAACTTCTGGTACCACAAAATTGTTTGGCTTACCTTTGGATCAGGTTCCACTCAATGAAGAAACTGTTCCATTGTTTGTTAAAAGATGCATCGAATTAATTGAAGTATACGGTAATGAAACTGAAGGTATTTATCGTACAAGCCCGAACCTTGCAAATTTAGAAGAACTGAAAGAGAAAATTGATAGAGACCCGGAAAATTTATCTATATTAGATCCTCCTGATAATGAACATATTACTGATGATTATGTTTGCGTTGTTGCATCTTTACTAAAAAAGTTTTTTGCCTGCCTACCTGATCCTTTATTAACAAATGAGCAAAGAGAAAACTTTATGAACGCTGGGCAGTTGGAGGATATTGATGCTATGCATGTTCAACTACATAGAATTGTTTTTGAACTACCCGATTCAAACTATTTTACTTTAAGGGATCTACTCGTTCATTTTATACATTTAACTGAGATGCCCAAAATTAGAATGACTGCTAGAAATATTGCAATAGTTTGGTCCAATAATTTGTTGGGTGGTGAAGTAAACTCTAGAGAAGAGCTGCAATATCAGCAAACTGTAATCCACGAATTGATTAATTATGCTCCAAACATATTTACATTAGAAGAAGAGGAGGAAGAAGTATGATAAGCTTTTTAGGTAGAATCGATTTTCTTATGTATTTGTTCCCATATTTATTACCCTTTTGTTTATTACGTTATTATGAGGTACACTTTGTATTTTTTGTTACTGTTGCTTTGGCATATATTCTGAGAATTAATAGAAATGTATAGAAAACTTAAATTCTAAAATTATTTGATAGTTTGTTCATTCAAAGACTAGTTATGTTTCATTTTAAGAGGGTCGTGCACAAGGAATCTCAAAGTCTTTCAAATTATTAATGTTACAAACTCGATAAAACTTCTAGGTACCACTAGGTTGCTTTAGCACCTTGATAAACTTTCCCTTGTTTTGTCTAGTTTAAAAAAAATAATTAATCAGTAACTAAATATCAAAAAAATTCTATGCGCAAGCCCGGAATCGAACCGGGGGCTCAACTATGGCAAAGTTGAATTTTACCACTAAACCACTTGCGCTTATTGTTTTTATCTAACAAACCCTACCGATTTCATGATGGATAAATTTTAGAGTTATTAGAGGTCATCCAGAGTCATCCAGAGTCACAGAGAAGGTGACTCTGTCTATTTTTATTTATTAGGATATGTTGGTATCAGAGGACGGGTTAGCTTCCTGGATATCTCCTACCTTAAGCACGGTTGTATGTAAGCCAGTACAGGTAGACTTGCTGTTGGAACCTGGAGAAATTTCCTTTCTTAGTTAATTACTCCGATGTTTATGCTGGTATTAATTAAAGCCATTCCACTATGCATAACTCCTTTAGATGGAGCCAATGAAATCAAAGAAGTTAGAGCCAATAATAATTTATATATAGCTACATCCATTTAATTGGTCATTATGAGTTTGTCTAGAATAAAAAATGTACAATCACAATTAATTACAATTGAATTGGAAATAGCTATATAAACAACCTTTTCCTACTTTTTAGTTTCTACTTGTTTTACTACCTTTCTCTTTTCTCTTAGAAAGAGATCTTTTATATAAAAAAATTAAATACAATTTCATTATATCTTGTTCTTATATTTATATTACATCTGAGTTAAATACGGTTACAAACCATTAATAGTAAGTATAACACTTATCTATCTTCAGGACCACATCCGTAACCGTTCCTCCTGTGAGGGTTATGCTAATCATCGTATATGCTTGTTGGAAATAGATGATTACATATAACCTCTCACCCTACTGGCGGAGATGTGGGATTTCAATATAAAATCCTTTATGTCTTAATACTTGCCACGTGATATCCCCTCTAGCCTCGTTAGAGGTCTTAAAACCGTTAACAAAATAACAGTACTTACCGTTGTTGGTATTAGCTAATTAAAATGAAGTGTGGCTAAAGTCTTATGAACTAATTACTATGTAGTATTATTTTTAAATAATGAATCCTCAATTAAAAGAAACTAAAAAATAAGATATATAAAATATACAAAATAAAGTGGGAATTGGTCTATTCTTATAGACAGTCAATTTTCACAATAACTATAAATCTAATTTGTGACAACAATGATAAACAGCAAAGATAAGCTAATTGATAACAATAGATAAGCTCATTTGTAGTGACGACAATAGAATGCAGTTACTACGTCACTAATAATTAATGAATATCTTTGATAACAACTGTAATCAATATGATGTAATAATATTAAGTTCTTGTAATTATTTATGCCATAGAACAAATTTTGTGTCATAATATGTCTATTAACTCATGATATATAATTTATGTTCTGACAGTTGGTGTTTTAATTAGAAGTTATTTAATATGATTTATACTAAATTTAACTATCTTGTATTTTAA